>JAKSZT010036119.1:27944566-28157791 GCA_026826555.1 Tolypeutes matacus | reverse complement strand
AAAAAAAAAAAAAAAAAGAGGTATCAAAGAAAAAAAAAACAGAAATAGGTTAATGTAAAATAAAACAAGTTAGACTTCACCCTTCATTGAAGAAATGCAAATTACAACAAAGATGGCAAAAATTAATAAGTTTGATATTATTTAGTGTTGGCAAAGGTATGGGTGAAACAGATTACTTTATACACTGTTAGTGGGAATATATTTATAAAACTATAAATTCATATATCCATTGACCTAGCAATTCCAGTACCAGATATCTAGCCTATGGGTATAATTACAAAATTTGCCAAAATACACATACAAAATTACTAACTACAGCAACCATTTGTTAAAAAACCTCTCAAAATCAAATTGTGCAATCTATGTATGTCACACACACAAATATATATGTATTTATTAATGTAATTGCACAGTAACGTTCTAGAAGAAAACATCAAACTGATTATAGTGTTTACTTCTGAGGAGAAAAGGGAAATTGGGGGAGAGAAAGGAGATTAAGGGAAGACTGATGTTTTACCTATGTTATCTGAATTTTTTACTAAAAGAATATATTCACTGCTATTTGTAGGAGAAGAGGTGCTTAGCATAAGGCCAGCTAAAAAAGAAGATGCCCAATAAAGTGTCAGTTTAGCAAATGACTACAATGATCCTATGCACTTATTATTTATTAATTATTTACTCAAATATTATACTGTTCCTTTATTTAAAATGTCAGTACTGTATCAAAACCATATTAGGTCTGTTAAATGCTAACTATTGTTAGACATCTGATGTCATTTGGTCTCTGCAATCTATATTAGATGTAAAAAACAATAGGAAAACAGGTACACTAACTACTAACAGAGAAAGCAGTATGAGGCACAACATGTTGGCAAAAAACCTGAAATTATATGTTTGAGAAGTAATTTCATTAATGAATACTTCCCACCTATATACAGCTGTACTTATCTTCATTCAAAGGAGCAATCAGCTTTTGATTTCCATTATCATGTTACAGAATTAATTAATTTACTTATAGGTGACTGTTCTTTATAAATCTGTATTAACTTAAAAAAAAATTTTTTTTATGTTTAAAGAAGCTTTGGGTTATATAAATGTTACGTCAAAAATATAGGAGATTCCCAAAAAAGAAAATAATAAAAAAATAAAATAAAAAGAAACAAAAAATATAGGGGATTCCCATATATCTCACCCCCTCCCCTTCTTTCATTAGTGTAGTGCATTTGTTACAATTGATGAAAACATATTGAAGCATTGCTACTAACCATGGACTATAGTTTACATTATAGTTTACACTCTACACAATTTTATAGATTTTGACAAAATGTATAATGGCCTGTATCTGTCATTGCAATACCATGCAGAAAAATTCCAATATCCCGAAAATGCCCCCATTTTACACCTATTCTTCCCTCTTCCTCCCCTCAGAACCTCTGGTGGCCACTGCCTTTATAGCAATGATACAAGTTTTTCCATTGCTAGAATAAGTCTTATTAACTTTTAATTCCTAAAGTACAATGTAAATTATATATATATACAAATACACATATTTAAAGTGCCTACCAAGCCAATAGAACCTCTAAAAGATCTTTTATTTAAAAACAAAATCCTTAAGAAAAAAAGATATGTAATTAAAGGGATTTGATGGAAAGCGGATGTGGCTTAAACAACTGAGCTCCTGCCTGCCACATGGGAGGTCCCAGGTTTGGTTTCCAGGGCCTCCTAAAGAAGACAAGCAAAACAGCGAGCTGATGCAACAAGATGAGGTACAACAAGAGACACAGGAGGAAAACATAATGAGAAACACAACAAAGCAGGGAGCAGTGGTGGCTCAAGTGATTAGAAGCCTCCCTTCTACATGGGAGGTCCCAGGTTTGGTTCCCGGTGTCTCCTAAAAGGAAGACAAGCACACAACAAACAGACACAGCAAATGCAAACAATGATGGGGTGGGAAGAAACAAATAAATAAAATTTTTATTAAAAAAATAAAAAAATAAAGGGATTTGATGGAAAATATTTGCCTGGAAATCATAATTTATTAGCTATTTGAAAACTTTTTTTCATCCCTGAAATATTGCTTTGAGCTAAAGGTCTAAATGTGATTATCACATATTGAATAGCAAATCTCATTTTGGAAGATATGATTGAAAAGGATTAAATTTCCATTAATGTAAATTGTTATGGTTTCCTTATTTCTTTTCAGGCTACCCAGGGAATACCACAAAACAAGCTGATGAGGAAGACTGTCATTACCAAATTACATAAGGCAGCTATTTTCTCAAAATTTTAATGAAGAACCTTTTGGTATTTAAAGAGCTAAAACTTTTTTGTCATAATTAACAAATGCCTACAGAAAAAATAAATTTCCCCATCACTATTAAGTATATTACCAATATACTGAATTTCTATAGACTCTCCGCTTATCTTTAATTCAGTACACAATCAGAAGTACAATTTGAAAATAACTAATTACTGCCTCTTTCCCCCACTAAACCTTGGATAATATCACAGTACCTTGCAAACTTCAAGATACTATACTATTTTATATACATATATACCATATAAAAAATTAACTCAAAATGGATCAAAGCCCTAAAAATAAGCCTAAAAATATAAAACTCATGGAAGAAAAGAGGAAAATCTTCAGGATCTTGTATTAGGCAATGGATTATTAGACTTTACACCAAAAGCACAAGCAACAAATGAAAAACAACAGATGAACTGGACTTCAAAATTAAAAACTTTTGTGCCTCTAAGGACATTATCAAGGAATTAAGAAGACAACGTACAGAAGGCAAGAAAATACTTAGAAATCATATATCTGAAAAGGGTTTAATTTCTAGAATATATAGAGAATTCCTATAACTCAACAACAAAAAGACAACTCAATTTTTTTAAATGGGGAAAAGAACTTGAAAAGACAGTTCTCCAAAAAAGATGTACAAATGACCAATAAGCACATGAAAAGATGCTCAACATCATTAGTTAGTAGGGAAATGCAAGTAAAAACTGAAATGAAATTTCACTCTCACTAAAATGGCTATTATTTTAAAAAGAAACAAAAAATAACAAGTGCTGGCAAGGATGCAGAGATATAGCAACCCTCATACATTGTTGGTAGGAATCTAAAATGGGGTATAAATAAATTTATTAATTTATTTTTGCTGTGAAAAGCAATTTGATGGTTTCACAGAAAGTTAAGTATTGAATTACCATATGACCTGGCAATCCCACTTCTAATTATATACCCCAAAGAACCAAAATCAGAGACTTGAACATATACTTGCACATCGATATTCATAGTGGCATTTATTCACAATTGCCAAAAGGTGGAAGCAACCCAAGGAAAGAATGGATAAACAAAATGTGGTTTAAGCATACAATGGAATATTATTCAGTCGTGAAAAGGAATTAAGTTCTGACACATGCAACAACTTGGATGTACCTTGCAGACATCACGCTGAGTGAAATAAGCCAGATGCAAAAGGACAAATATTGTATAATGTATTTTTTATGGAATAATTACAATATGCAAATTCATAGTCAGAAATTAGAATACATGTTAACAGGGCAAGGGTGGGGAATGAGGCGTTTCTGTTTGGGGCGATGGAAAAGTTTTGGTAATGGATGGTAGTGATGTCAGCACAACACTGAATGTAATTAATATTGCTGAACTGTATATTTGAAAGTTGTTAAAACCTGAAATTTGGGAAGCGGCTGTGGCTCAATCAGTAGGACTCCCGTTTACCATATGGGAGGCCCCGGGTTCGGTTCCCGGGGCCTCCTGGTGAAGGCAAGCCCGTCCACACGGCGTGGTTAGCTGACCCAGCAAGCACAAGCAGCAAGGGGGGGATAAATGAATAAATAAATAAAATCTTTAAAAAAAAAAAAACCTGAAATTTTACTTTATATATATGATACCAGAATAAAAGATGAAAAAAGAAAACAAAACCAAAAACAGAACTATATAACACAAAAAGTGGACCCTAATGTAAACTATGAACTATAATTAATAATATAATTATAATAATATTGTTTCATCAATTGTAACAAAAGTACCACACAAATGAGTGAAAAATGTTAGTAATAGGGAAAACTGGGAGGGGGTGAGGTAAATGGGAACTCTGCTTTCTGCATGATTTTTCTGTAAACATACAATTGCTCTAATTAAAACAACAACAACAACAACAACAACAACAACAAAAAACACTGAGAGCAGATGTGGCTCAATGGTTGAGTGCCTGCTTCCTCCCATGTATGAGGTCCTGGGTCCCTTTTTTTAATGTGGGAGTTGTAGGAGAAATATTTCCTTTCATTTGATTGATTTAGTGCTAAAAAAAACAAAAACCCTAAATCTGAACATATTGTTCCTGTTTTTATGAAGGGTTAACATTTGATAATTTACTAAGAAATATGAAGGATATAAGAAGGAAAGAGATCAAGATAATGGGGCGTAGAAATTAGTTTTCTCAGGAAAAAAGGAAAAGGAAACAAACACCAAAAGCTTTGTCAGTTAAGAAGTCAATACAATTCTCTGATGCATAGTAAGTGTTGACTTCACACAGAAAGTTTTCCCACATTTAATACATTCATAGGGTTTCTCCCCTGTGGGTATTCTCTGAGGTTTTGTGAGGTGTGCCTTGTTGTAAAAGGCTTTGCCACATTCATTACATTCATAGGGATTATCCCGTGTGTGTATCTTTTGATGTTTTGTGAGGTGTGCCTTTTTGCTGAAATTTCTACCACATTCATTACATTCACTGGATTTCTCTATGTGAGTTCTCTGGTAATGGGTGAGGTAAGACTTCTTGTGTAAGGCTTTCCCACACCCAGTTTCTCAACTGTGTCACTTCCCTCATATTTAAAGTTTGAAGTCTTAAATGTTTGTCCACATTCATTATATTCATGGGATTCCTCTCCTGTATGAGCTCTCTGATGTTCAGTGGAGTGTGCTGTCTGAATTACAGCTTCCCTACATTGAGAATACTCATGGGATTTCTCCCTTGGTCGACTTCTTTGATGTACAATGACAGTTAATGTATAACCAAAGGTCTTCTCAAATAAAAAAAAAGAAGCGGAGTACAAAGATTAAGGTTACCAAGGACAGAGATCTGAGGAGAATATAAACATTGTGCCTATAAAGAATGAGTTAAAAAGAAATGGTTTAGATACAATACAAATAACGAAGTGGTAGAAATATTAGTCTTTCAGATTAAAAGGTCATATTTCCAGATCCTCTTCTTTCAAGGAGTGACAGGGTTTAAAATAGGATGAATGACTCAAAGTTTCTGCAATTAGTCTATAAAGGAAAAATCTGAAAGGCATGAAAAGAGCAACATCAGAACTTTAACATCTTTCTAAGGTGCCTGGACAATTCTTAACTTACAAAACATCTACGTTAAAGATTACAATAACAGAGTAAAATGACAATCTGATATTTCTGTGTTTATTTTGCCTAATACCTATGTTAGATGTGATGTCCATCATTTTCTTAACTTTGACCTGTGGCTGTTCTAGCCAGAGAGAGGTGGACATGGGCTGTGACGTGGGTCAGGGATGTCCTCCTTGAGAAAGGAACCCAGGAGACTTGAGGGCTCAGAGGAGTCAAGCGAGAGGTAAACATGGGGAAAGTGTTGCTGGAGGAACTACCTGGTAAAAGGCCCGGGGCAGGGGGGTAGTGTGGGAACGAGAAGAGAACAAGGCCCCCGGGGTTGGGCGGTGTGATGGATGGACTAATTGGATGGGGAGAGTGATGGGGCCGGCCCCGCTGGGGCAAGAAGTGACATCCTCTGAAGTAGATTTTAAAAAGGACTGAGGTTAAGCTGTTCTCACTTCATCCTCCTGGGGTAGGATACTGGAAGAAGGTCCTGATGAAAATGAATTATCTTAGAGAAGGAGGAGTCAGGTACCAATATAATAGAAATAAGTTTGAAGGTACTATAAAGGGAATCCAGCCCTAATGAAACGCAAGTGGTCATGTCCTAGTAGCAGTCATGAGGAACTGGGCTTGGGAAACTCAAGCTTTTTTTCTCCCTTAATCTCTCCACTACACCATTTTTCAGTGCACCTTATTCTTCTCAGATTGAGAGGACTAAACACCAACCTCCAGGAGGAAAAACACAAGTGACCGAAAATATAAAATTTACTAGTAATCCAGAAAATGGAAATTAAAATAAGATGCTGCAAAAGTTGTGTTTTTCAACTAGAGTAGTTGTGGGTTTACAGAAAAATCATGCATAAAATACAGGACTCCTATATACCACCTGTGTTAGTCTGCCAAAGGGTTGCCGATGCAAAGTACCAGAAATCTGCTGGCTTTTATAAAGGGTATTTATTTGGGGTAAAAGCTTACAGTTCCAAGGCCATAAAAAGTCCAATTCAAGGTTGTCTTCTCACCAAAGTCAGTTGCCATGTGTTAAAGCAAGATGGTCACCCATCTCTGGTTGGTCTGTGCCTTCCCCTCTAGGCTTCCTCTTCCTCTTGAGGCATTGTGCTTAAGCGAAGTCCTCTCTCTCCTGGCATAGGGCTTGTTTATTTCCAGGCCTCTTATATCAGTCTCGGTTGTTCTGCTCTCTTCCAAATCTCAGCTGTAAGCCATCAGGCAAAATGTCTCATCTTTCCCTGCGGCTTCGGCTGTTTGAGACTTCTTTCTGTCACATGGAAGGATCAAAAATGACAGTGCTCTCTTTTCCTGTGTGTCTGTCTGTTTATATCAGTCTGTTTATATCAGACCCTTGTCCAGTAAATAATCCATAGACTTCAGATTTAAGAGCCATGTCTAGATGGGCTCCTTGTGTATGAAACTGCTTGGAAGCAAACAGATTGGAAACTTACTATATTTCAAGGAACTGAAAATCCTGCAAAAACCTGTAATTATTCAACCCTTAAAGGTCCACAAACCTGTACCAGCAGGAATCAGTCAATGAAAGGTGTGCAGTCTCCAAGAAAGATATACCTTAACACCCATTTTTATATGAGGCTATGGAGCACTAATAGACAAAGGAATAAGTTCTCAGAGGGCAAAGTCAGAGGCCATGTATGACAACAGGTAACGGTTACTGCCAAAGACAGAACAGGATCAATAGAATAGTTTAATCAAGGAAGTCTTCTTGCAGGTAGACTTTGCAAGAAACCAATGGCATACTCAAAAGAGGTAACTGAAAAGAGTTTAATGAAATGACTATTACAAAGGTATAAGCAGGGCTGAGGCAACATCAGGGAGACAGTGAAGCATCCAGGGACTAGCAACCACAGGAATGTATTACCTTCATAGGCCTAATGGCCAAGGGAAGGAAACAGTATCACTGAAGTCCTGTAAGAGTTAAAGCTAAGGCAGAAGAGTCTCTCAACAAGACCTTGGCTTTAGGTAAAAGAACACAATCATTACCAAATGATAGCCACGCAGAGAAGGAGCTAGGAAGATAAATTCCCATACCTCTCTGGTGCTCTCTCCTCCACCCTCTGATCTCCTGCTGGTTCTTCCCATCGACTGAACTGAAATATTAAGTATCCAGAGGACAAGGGAATACAAGTGATGCAACCTATAATGGTCAGGGTATAATTGTGGGTCTGGAGATATACGTGGAAAAAAGTCATCACTGACGGTATCATCAATTCCTTACTCATAAATCTTATTAAAGGAGGAATCAAAATGGAAACTACAAAAACTGTGAGACAGACTACATTTCAAAACTCATGAGATATAGTTAGAGCAGTACTCATAGGGAAATTCATAGCCTTACAAAATATTTTCAGCACTTAGGTCTTTAGCTCAGAAGCAAGAGAAAGACAGCGAAATAAACACAAAGAAAGTAGAAGAAAGGAAATAGATAAAAACAGAAATTTAAAAAATGATAACAAACTCAATTAAACTGATCAAACAAAACTAGTAACTGGTTCTTTAAAAATTCTAACTGATAAGTTAATACCCTGGCAAGTCTACACAAAATAGAAAGGTCATGAATAAACATAGAAACTAATAAGATTAATCAGAATTATGAAAAACTAAAGATAAAGAAGCAATTAAGAACATTTATACTAATAATTTAAAAAACCTACATCAAAGCATTTTTATGGAAAGGTTTAATAATAGTTAAAATTTACTGAGTGTTTACAATGTGTCAGGCACTCATCTAAGTACTTTACTTACATTAAGTCATTCAATAACTATGAGATAGGTATTATTATTTCTATTTTAGTACTGAGAGAATTGAAGCAGAGAAAAGTTTTCCTGATTTATGACAAAGGCAAAACTGCAGCACAGCGGGGAAAGGATAGTCTTTTAGCAAATGGTGCCAGGTCAACTGGACATCCATACAGGTAAAAAATATTTTGGCCTTTACCCTATAAAAAACCAGTTCCAGATGGATGGCAGCTCAAAGAGCAAAAGGCAAAATAATTAAGTTTTTAGAAAAAACATTTTGTGACCTTAGACTAGGCAATTACTTTTTAAAAAGCTCTAACCAAAAATAAAATGGTTTATGGATCATAATAATTAAGAGTTTCTGTTCATTGAAAGACAGTGTTAAGAGTACATAGGCAATGTGACTGGTCCTCAGTAAACAGTCGAGGAGAGGTTTCTCTTTATAGAAGTATTCCAGTTAACAAACAAACGAAGATGGAATGACAGAACCAGAAGTCACCATTTTGCAACCCCTAGTTAATTAATGGATCTAGGCAATGACCATCCTCAATGACAGCAGGACAAGAAAGACATCCAGACATTATGTACCTCCAGATGGAAGTATATACCACCTCCGATGACACAGCCTTGCCAAAGAAACCTAACCTGGACCTCGTCAAGCTTCCAGATCTAATTACCAATTCACAGAAAATACTGGGAACAGAGAAATGTGTTAAGCAACACCATGGAGATGCAGTCAGCTAAATCCAGATTCAGGGCTACTTTACAGAACAAAAAACTTCTTCCTCAAAAAAAAAAAAAAAAAAAAAAAAATGCAGGAAAAAGAGAAAGAAACAGAAGAAGAACATGCAGATTCTATGAGAATTAGGAGACATATCAATCAATTATAACATATGGACCTTATACAGACCCTGATTCAAACAAAGAAACTTGAAAAAAAAAAAAAAAGATACAATCAGGAAAATCTGAATTCTGACTGAATATTTGATGACATGGAGAAATTATTGTTGTTTTTAGATGTGATAATGGTATTTGTAATTATATTTAAAATAGAGACAACTTATCCTCTAGATACAAAAAAAGAAAAAAAAAAAAAAGCGTGCATAGGCAGCACACAGAAATAAGACATTCAATGTACACATATCCAACAAAGGACTTGCATAAACTATATGTAAAGAACTCCTACAAATCAACAAGGGAAAGGGACAACCCAACAGAAAAATAGGCAAGAAACTGGAACAGGCTTCATAAAAGTGGATATACAATTGCCCAATAAACATATAAAAAGACTCTCAACTTGTTTATTAGGGAAATAAAAATTAAAATCTCAAGGAGACACCAGTACACATCCATGAGAATGATAAAATGAAAAAGACTTGAATTAGCAAGTGTTGGGGAGGATATGGAACAACTGGACCTCTCATATACTGCTGGTAGGAGTATAAATTGGTATAATCACTTTGGAATAATGGCTGGTAATTTCTACCAAAGGTGAACATGTGCATTTCTATGACCCCGCAGTTCCACACCCAACAGATAGCAAATATCTGGAATAGTCCCAAATTGAGAAACTACCCAAACTACATCAACAAAAAACAGATTTTAAAAATTGTCATATACACACATGGAATACTATAGAGAAACAAAACTGTTCATGCAATATGGATGAATCTCACAAACATAATATTGAGCAAAAAATAAATTTAAAAAGCCAGTCACAAAAGAATTTTGCACAGTATGTTAACTATGAAAAGAAAAAAAAATTAATCTGGGCTGATATAAATCTATATAGTGGTTATCTCTGAAGTAGGTAAATTACTAATTTAATAGGCAAAATAGTATTCCACTGTTTAATTTGCATATTATACTTTTTTATTAGCCATTTTTATTTCTTTGCTTGAGCATTCTTTGTATTTTTTGTCCATTTTCCTGTTGAATACAACCTTTTAAAAATAAATGCTTCATATATTCATTTGTTTTGCTTGTTGTTTGTTTTTGTTTTTTCAGGAGGCACCAGGAACGGAACCCCAGTCCTCCCATGTGAGAGGCAGGAGCTCAACCGCTTGAGTCACATCTGCTCCCTGTTCATATCTTTTTGACCCACTAGTTTCACTTCTAGAAATTATTCTGAGGGAAAAACAGAGTTGCTATGACAGATAGACTTATGTCAGTGTTGATTACAATGGCAAGAATTCTGAAACAATCTTATTATCCAGTAATGGAAAAATGGTTATATTATGATACATACACATGATGGCTATTATATTATTATAGTAATGATTATATGAATGGGAAAGATTCATGATAAATTTAAGTGAAATGTAAAGGATACAAAATTCAATGTGGTATGATATCTTTTGTGTTTAAAAACTCCACACACATTAGAAAAAGTCTGTAAAAACATACGATAATGTTAATAGTGGCCATCTTTCGGTGGTACGATAATGGATGATTTCAAATTTTTGGCTGATTTTCTACAGTAAAATGTTCTTTGAGCATGTTTTTTTATTATATGCAGAAATTTGAGAAAATAGGTTAAAAAAAAATGCATTCACTCTATTTCCCTTACTATACAGATCTAAGCAACCTAGATTTCTTTCTCTCCTTCAACTCCCACATTCCATCTATAACTGTTACCTCGATTTTACCTTAGAAATGTCTGTCCAAGCTATTATTACATTATTTCTTCTCTCGTTTCCACAATTTAGCCTTTGTCTTCCCTAGTGGGCACCTTGCACCCACTCTCTTGGTTTCGGTAAAATGGCTCCGACTCACACTACCTCTGCATTCTAGCCATATCAAACCACTTTATACAGTGACCCTTCCATTGGCCCTCCCAACCCCCAATGAAAAATCAAACCTGGTACTTTCACACCTTTCAAGTATGACATTCTCAGTTCCCTTTCTCTGTAATTAATTTTCTCCCTTCGGTCTTACTAATCCCATCCATAGTTTAAGATTCACCTCGGATATCATTTACTGGGGTGTAGCCTTTCCGACGCCTCAAGAATGGAGAGCAGTCTCTAAAATAATCCTCCAGGGACAGCTTGAACATATTTCAACATTTCTCACTCTGTCCTGTAATTATCTGTTAATGCCCAACTTTCTCATTATATGGCATGGGCCTTTAAAAAAAAGTCTTAAAATCCAGTTGGATGAGTGAAAGTAAAGCATAAATATGCAATATAAACTCGCCCCCCCCCCCAGAAGTCTGATGTTTCACCCTGCGCCTGACAGAAAAATGGAAACAAAAAACACCAGCCTAGTGTTTTTCCTTCAAGATGGCAGAGGACGTCTTAAAATACTCCTACACAAAAGCACTCACATTCAGAGCCTCGAATCTGAAGATGTGGCTACACCTAGCGCAACAGCAAAGGACAAAAGAACTGAACCTGCATGCTGAGATGTCCCGGCCCTAATCACCCACCGTGGGTTTTACACACAAAGGTTTCAAACCGTGCTAGAAAACTAGCACCTGCTGCCTGCATTCCGCCGGGCCACGCCTCGATGGTGAACAGAGACCTGAGGCACTTCTGGGTACTGACCAAAAAAATCGAGGAAGAAAAAGGGGGTGGCTAAGTTGTATTAGTGAGTATCCAAAATGCACGATTCAACCCCGCCCAGGCGGGCGCTGTCCCCCTGACCCCCGCAGTGCATCCAACCCCCGCAAGCGAGAGACACGGCTCCCTCCCTCGGGCGCTGCCAACTGGACTCCGTCCCGGGATTCTGCACCAGCCCTGGGCAGAGACCAGCCACGGCCAGGGCGCCGCGAGCTACACCTGTCAGGCTGCCGCCGACGCTAGGCCCCGATACAGCCGAGGTTCGGTGGCTGAGGCCGACAGGAGCGCATCGCCCGCCCCCTCGCCCCGGTCTCGGCCCCATACCTTGCCTCCTCGCTTTCCCCATCATTTTTCTGCTTAAACAAAGGCAATCCACACTCACCGCCATTTTCCCTTACCTCAAAAACCACCTCTTCGTCAAACTCCGGTGTCATCCTTCTCCGCCATGCCACCCACCTCAGCACGATGGGAAACGAAGGCGGGAGAACAGGCGGAACCGACGCGACGGAATTCTGCCCACCCCGCGGGTCCAGAAAACTACAATTCCCAGCAAGCGTCGCAGGCACGCCCCATTTTCAGATCCTCTTATTGGAGTAGAGGGTGAGTGTGTGGGCGGGAGGAGCAGGATGAAGTTTGAGCCCCCTGATTGGAGGAGGCTGGGGCTTTTGTCTGCATTTTACAAGTCGCGAAGAACAGGGGGCGCTTGGAGCACTGATTTTTTTTTCCCCGAGCCGGGGAGGGGCGCGCTCCGGGAGCACCGCGGTGCGCGCAGCTCGTGCCCGCTCCTGACTGTCCGCCCCGAGCTCGGCGGGGCAGCGCTCGTGCACGCCCGGCTGCCCGCCGCCCGCGGCTCGCGCCCGGGAGCGCGGCTGGGTCCGTGTAGTTGGCCGCATCCTTTGTGCGGCGCTCCGGCAGCGCAGCGGGGCCGCGGGACGGAATGCGGACGCTGCGGGGGGTTTTCTCTTCTGCCCAAACATTGGAAACAATGGACTGAAAGGGGATCATGGAATGAGGGGGGTGAGCGGGGAAGCGAGCTGCACGGGAATCATGACTTCTCCTGCCGGTAAGTGACGGCGCTCGCGCTGCCGCTGGAAAGTTTGTAGACAGCGCTGCTGGGCTTGGGCTCTCCAGCAACTTTCTTCTCTGGGGTGGGTGAGTTGTGTGCCCTCTACCTTTCCCCCAAACCTCAGCAAGTTCTGAAGAGATTGGGTTTGCTTCCCGATTTACTCGTGCCTCTCTGCCAAGAGGAGCTGTTTGGAAATCCGTGAATCTCTTGGGATTTACCTTCGGAGGGAGACCTGTATTGGGGGCTCTTGCGCCAGGTGAAATACGAACTATAAGGAGAACATTTGCCCTTCTCGCCTAAAGCTTAGCGACTTTGCCCTTGCGTGTGAAAATAGTTTAGACTCCCATGTTAAGAAATCGTTTATTCTAGGAAAGGGCAGTATTCCCAGCGTGTTGAACTCGGCGACTCTGTGCTGAGTCGCTTTAAACCTAGTATCTTACTGCCTACTCCTGCTCTTATTAGGTAAAGAGGCTTAGACACTGTTTTCAGGTCGTGGTGGTTTTATCTCTGTTACTGAAGAGCAGAGTGAATAGGATTGCCGATTGCAAATTTTTGCTCTCTTCACCCAATTTCTTTGGGATTTCTTTAATTTCTACCTGTTTTGGGTAAACAAAGCCGTTTTCTGTTTGCCTCCCCATAGTCTTTTCCACTCATCCAAATGACAAAACCTTTGTGTGAATTTTGAGCAATTCTGGACATTGTATTTCCGAACATTCTTAAGGAACAGTTCTTATTTTTTCCAAATAATGACTAAAGTGGTGTTAAAGTCATTTTATAAGTATAGGTTAATTTTTAAACCAGGACTTAACGTATTAAGTAAAGTATTAAGGGTTTTTTTTTCCCCCTCATTTTTGTCCATGTTGAAGGGAATAAACTTTCATTAGAAATTTTATAGTAAAATAGTATAAAACTTCTCCCCTAATTTACTTCTAGATTCAACACTAAAGTAACATTAAATTTTCTTTGCTTTTCTTGGCATTTGTTTAAAATTCCTGTAACTTTAAACTGTAAGAGTGTCTCTGAATGTTCTGATTTGTATTACTTCCAAAGCTTAGATATATAATATTTGAGTGTTGCATTGCTAGGTATAATCAGATTATAACTAAGGCAAGAAGTTAATCAATAGGAATAAGAAAGCAAGATGTTGTGAATCTTTCTTTTTTGATGATATATGTATCTAGGCCAGCTATGTCATCATACACTGTTAAAGCTATGTTATTTATAAACACATTTTTCCTCAACTAAGGGAGGCTTTCTGCTGACTTAAGGTGAATTATTTTCATTCTAAATGTCATCCTAATTGTTCAAACTTCCTTTATTACTGTACCAGTTTAAGTAATTTAAATTTAAAATGGTTGGAATTTTTTAAATCCTTCCAGTCAGTTTTTAGTTCTCCCTTTTTGGGGGTGGCAAATAAATTTAAAATATTCATTCCTTAAATATGTCAGTTTTCAATTTCAGTCGTAACAGTTTATAAATAACAGGTACAGAAGCGCTTAATTTGACATTTAAATTGTAAACCTTATTTGTAGGGCCCAAGCTGGACATTTATGACTCTTTCCTTTCAATTACCCTATAATAATGCAAGCTGTTTTTATATTTTATCAACTTTACAATTAAAGAAATCCACAGACATTTTTGTGGTGTTTAAAAGAGGGATGTTTCCTGTGTTTCTCTGGTTAGTTGGTTTTTAGCATGGCTCACTGAGACACATTAGCTACTTTTTTGTTCACTCATCTGAAGATTTGTTTTGGCATCTATGGGGAATATGGAAGAGAGAACTGAGGTTATCTAAGTTATACGTATCCTGAAAAAGAGCTTGCTCTGTTTTGTTTTTTTTTTTGTTTTTTTTTTCCTGCATCTGTCAAAGCATGGAACCTTAGAGATTTTAGAATTATTCTAGAGTTGTATATGATAACAGAGAGATAATTTTAAGTGTACAGACCACTGTCTTAATGTCTGTGATTTGATTTTTGGCTGGTCCTAGAGCCGAGAAGGTGTGCATATGAACCACAGCCATCTGTGTATAACAGATGACGAGTATATTTATAACAGTAAAATGGTACTAGTGCTTTTCTTACTTACCTTATTTTTCCCTGGAGTCAAACAGCTGTGTAAATAAAAGATCTGCTGCTTTGCTCTAAGAAGCTTTGGGTCTGACTGTTGATACAGTATTAAGATCCAGAGGTGCTTGATTCGTTTCTAAACACTGTATACTTATTTCAAGAGTTTGACATTGGCCCAGACCATAATATAATGACTTGTTATTTTTTGAGTTGTGTTTCTTTCAATAGAGCCACTAAAAAAAGAGAGAGAGAGAGAATTTTAGGTATTACTGTACCAGTAACTTAGTTGGACACTTGTTCTTACTAATCATTAAGGGCTTATTCAATAATCCTATTGAAGTTGATTCCTACTAACTTTTCAAAATATTATTCTATATTAAAATGGATATTGATTTTTTTTTTGTTTTTTTTTTAAAGAAATTTCCTGTTACAGAGACATATTAAGGGTATGCGTATATGGCAGCTCTGACTATACCTACGCCCTGTTTTCAGCACTAGGGAATGAGACAGACAAATTCTCTGTCCTCCTGGAGCTTGCCTTCCAGGGGTGGAGACTGACAAAGGCCTGGTAGTAAACTCAGGGTAAAAAGGCTAGAGAATATCAAAGGTAGCTTCTTCTGAAGTAGGTATCTCAGACGCCAAAATCTCAGAATCAGGGCCTTTAGAGATCATTCATTCAACTCCCCCATTTACAAGTAAGGAAAATGAGGCAGCACGATCTGCACAAAGGCACATACTTAGGGTTAGCTAGCTCCCCTGAGTTATGGTATTGGCTTCCTGTAATATATAGTTGGGTAACATTGGTAAGCTGAAGTTTACAAGTAGTTATTTAATTCAGTTATGCATCCTGGGCATTAGATACATAATGCTTGGCTGTATTTATTTGGAATCAACCCAATCTCAATATACTAATATATACTTAAGTGAATTTTTAGGACACTAAGAGAAGATAGGGATTTAAGTCTCTTGGAAGCAGCCTCATATACAAAATACATTTAAAGAAAAGGTAACGGAGATTAAAAAGCTATTAACTAAGAATCAAACATTGATCATTCAGCAAATGAAAGATTACTTTGATGAAAGGGTTTTTATTATTTTTATTATTCCTTCAAAAATTCCAGAGTTAGGATGTTTTGAGAATGGTTACAGAAGTGAAATTAACAGGACCAGTCTGTCAGTTTTCATTACCTTCAGTAAGATGGAGGGAGAGGGATTGGGAAGAGGCCTAGGACATTCGTACTTTCTCTTAAGACTTGAATTAATGGATCATGAGTTTAATTTAATAGACCATTATGCCAAGATTTATCACTAGACTTTGAATAATTTTTATTGAACAGCTAACTGAAATTGTAAAGCTTTAGGAATTAATATTGTTATTTAGAAAATATTTCATTGTCTTGTTTATTTCTGATAACACTCTACCCAGGAATTGAGTGAGAAGATTTGCTGTCATGTAATCTTGGATATCATTAGGAATTTGGGGAACTCTTCTTTGATTGATAAAAGGAAGTAGAGCACCCTACCCTTTAAAACAAAACAAAAAACCACTTAGTTCCATGTAATATCTGACTGTTGTGACTAATTTCCTTTGTTGAAAAGAAAATCACCACCAAATAAAATATCAAAACTACTGTATAGTCAAGTAATTAAACAATGTTCCACAATCCTTTGCTGCAGATATTTTGATAATCATATATTTTTATTTATATAAAATTTATATTTATAACTATATTTATAAAAATAGTTATATTTTATATTTTTAAATTATATATATTTTTATTTGCTGTGGAAAAATTGATACATCATGTTTATCTTTTTAATGCACTAGAACAGCAGTTATTAATGAAGGGTATATAGCAGAATTACCTGTGGAACTTAAAAGAAATACAGATGTCTAAACTCTATCTCCAAAGACACTGGTTGATTAAATCTGGGGTAGGGCCTAGGCATGTGACTTTTTAAAAAAAAAGTTCCATGAAGGATTATAATGAAAACTCTCAATTGATAATCCCTGCATAGAGAGATACCCAACTTGATTATGAGCCCAAATAATACAACAGAATTAATATTTGGTTTTAAAGTTTAGAAAATTTCTGATGTCCATTTTCCTTTTTAAGATTGTTTTTGGGTTCTATCGGTTGAAGTGGGCAGATCATTGATAAAAGACATTTATACAACTCTATCGTTGATCATTGAGGTAGAAGAACACTATTGCTTTTCATATGAGAAGCTTAAAGAGTCCCATCCTACACTGAACTTTTGCGAGTTCAACTTTCTGCACTCAGCAAATAAACTGATCTGCTCCTCCTACTATATGGGTCCCAAGAAGCCAGTTATTTCCTTTAGTGTCATTTAAAGGTATTGGTAATCTGTTCCAAAATTGGAAGAAAAATTGGCAGTATTGGACTTATTAAGAAAGGTACAATATTCCCAAAGCTATGAATATTGGAATTTAAGGGCAATTTAAGAAATTTTCAAGAGTAATATTGGCTATATACAACGTAACATAATCTGCCTAGTAAAATGCAAGTCCATCATATTGTTAAAGGCAAATATGTTATCAAATTTATTTATGTTTCATCTTTTGCTTTGGTTATTTTGTCACCAAATTATTATTTTTTTCCTTTCTAGAAATTAAGAAGCCACCAGTGGCTCCCAAGCCAAAGTTTGTGGTGGCAAATAATAAGCCATCTCCACCTCCTGTTGCACCTAAGCCGGATATCGTGATTTCTAGTGTTCCCCAGTCAACAAAGAAAACCAAACCGGCAATAGCCCCTAAACCAAAAGTTCTCAGGGGTTCACCTGTTCGAGACATCGGGCAATCACCCTCAAGGAAAAGCACTGTGAACCTGGAAGAGCATAAACGGGAATTACCGGAAAACACTGACAACTTTAATTGCAAAAATATAGGAGACCAGAGCAGTGATTATATTTTGCCGATGTGTTCCTGCAGTTCTGAGTGTAACCATAAGCTTGGGAATAGATGGAATTCGTGTGTAAAGCAGCTCGTTTTAGAGCCCTTAGAAATGCATGAAAATTTAGAAAATAGTAAAATTGACAAGTCCTCTTCAAATATCAAAACTAGGAATAAATGTGATTCTTATGGTGTAAAGGGAAAGAGCCAGAGTGGAGTAGTTTTAAAGGCAAGCATCTTAGAAGAGAAGCTCAAAGACGTTTTAACACAACGTTCGTCACCTTTTAGTTCACCACAGCAGAGATCCACAGACAACCCCGGAATGAATGGTGGTGGTAATTCCCAAAAGCAATTCAGTATTGAATTTGTGGATTTGTCATCATCCCTTTCCAGCTTTGAGAAAGTTCTTGATCATCACCATCACCTACAATCTCCTAGTGATGAATTTCAAAATTTTGGAACTTGTCAGGATGGCAGTGAAAAAAGCAGTAGTTGCCTTCATTCACCTGAACAAGAACCTCTGGAGAATGGTAAAGGGAGTACTTTTATTCCTTCAGATGGAGATGGTAAGAAGTCAGAAGTGAAAGACTTTGGTCCCTTAGAAATTCACTTAGTACCGTGTACCAAAAAATTCCCAACTCCCAAACCTAGAAAGACACGCACTGCACGTCTGTTACGCCAAAAGAATGTAGATACTTCTAGTGAAAGTACTGATGTACCAGAGAATTCAGATAGTAGCTCTTCTTGCCTTGTTGAGGACAATTTGAAAAATAATGAAATAGATGCTGTTTATCAGAATGTTTTTTGTAACCAGGAACAGATAGACGAAGTGAAGCAAGGAAGTAAAAGTGAATTGAATCTGGACTTCAACAGTGACAAGCAAAATTTAGACAATTCACAGAAAATTGTGTGCCATGAACATTTATCCTTTGAAAAAATGACATGTCCATTAGATACTGACTCTAGTTTGAATTCTGGCAGCAAGGCAGTAGTAGATAGCTCTAGTATGTCACTTGCTATGGACAAAGAGACCAGTTTTATAAGATGCAGTACTCTGTCTACAAGCCTGCCTAAGCAGCTCAAGTTAACTTGCAAGGAACATTTACCTACTGCCTGTAACTTGGGAGTGTCTGCCCTTCAAATGCAAAAGGAATCTACAGTAAAAGATGAAAGTTCCTCAAAAATTGTCCCCAAAAAACCTCAAAGACACAGCTTGCCTGCTTCTGGAGTGCTTAAAAAGGCTGCCTCAGAGGAGCTTGTGGAGAAAAGTTCTTATCCCTCAAATGAAAAAATTTCGGAGAAGAGTCTGGAAAGAAATCACCTTCAGCATTTGTGTGCCAAAAAACATGATATGTCATCCTCCTTTGATATGCCTAAACGGGCTTCAGAAAAGCCAGTGTGGAAATTACCTCATCCTATCTTACCTTTTTCAAGAAACCCAGAATCCTTAAAATCTGTCACTGTATCCTCAAATAGTGAGACCTCAACTGCCCTAACCAAACCTAGAGCAAAATCTTTATCTGCTATGGATGTGGAAAGGAGCATCAAGCCTTGCAAAGACTCTCAAAAGAAAAGTTCTTTGAAGAAGTTGCTAAACATGAAACTGTCCATCAGTTTTATGAAGAGTGACTTTCAGAAATTCTGGTCCAAGAATAACCAACTCGGAGACATGGCCACGGGCAGCCCTTCGGGTGGGGATCAGAAAGGGATTGAAAGTGATTGGCATGGCTTGTTGGTAGGAGAAGAGAAGAGAAGTAAACCCGTCAAGGCATATTCCGCAGATAACTGCAGCTTAGAATCCCAAAAAAAGAGGAGGAAGTCTCGGGGTCAGACCAGCACAGCTAATGGTCCCAGAGCTGAGTCTTTGGATGACCAGATGCTCTCCAGGGAGTCATCATCTCAGGCCTCTTGCAAACCTGTTACAAGTGGCTGTGTACCGGAGTATGAAAACATATGCCATTATGAGGAAATACCAGAGTATGAAAACTTGCCATTTATTATGGCTGTAGGGAAAACTCCAGAGTTTGACTGGCAGAATTCCAGCAGCATGGAGGACACTGATGCAAATGTATATGAGGTAGATGAGCCATATGAAGTTCCAGACAGCCATCTGCAACTTGGACCCAGACATCAGCATTCCAGGTAAAACTTAGGTGCCAGACAGGCATTGCTCTTTTGCATGTGTTATTGCAGTTAACTTTCAACAGCCCTGTGAGATAGATACACATGGGGTGGGGGGAAGGGGATCGCTTGGTGAGGGAGACTGGTTCACTTAAGCGTATATTTATATTAAAAAAAATAAAGAAAAAACTTGCATAACTGATTTCTGAAATGAGGCTGAGCATTGGCCATGATAACTGATTCTTCGATGCATTCAACTATTCGCAATTATTTGTCTTCTCTTCAAAATAGCTGGTAAAATGGATTCTTAAGCACCAAATATTTTATTTTTTATTTTTTTTTATTTTTTAAAACTATTGTTCAGTTATGGAATTCTTATTCCAAAGTGTAGCCTTCCTTTATCATACAGTTGGAATGTGTATTTGCGATGCAGATTTGGAGCAGGTGACTAATTTAGAATTCAAACCAGGAGCAGCATAGTTACTGCAAGGAAGTCCTGGAACAGAGGGCTTCCAGGCACCAATTCAAATCATAGCAGTGAACCTGGGGCAAGAAATTGTCCAATTCAGTGAGGTTTCTTTGGTAAGTGAAAGAAAGCTGTGTAGTTATTGAAATCCCTGCATTTACTTACAATGCCCTTGTCAAGTAAAAAATCTAAATTTGCAGGAGTTAGCACTCTTTGAGGATTATTTTATTTGTTGAAGGCTTATTGCTGACTTCAGATGAATATAGGAAAAATGAAAGAAACACATAACTACTCTTTCTTTCTTACTTTTGTATGTACAGTTCCTTGCTCTGGAATTCGTACTCCATCCTTCTTAAATGAAATCTTGCCTGTCCTTGATGGGCTGGCTCAGTGATCATTGGCTTCACCAGGCTTCCACAGTTACACAGTGGGAAGTGTTCACTTCCTATTCTGACCCCCCAATTCTACTTTGGTATCCTCATAGTCTTTGATTAAGTCTGTTTTTATGGTATGATTATCTGTTATGTCTAACATTCCTTATTCAGTTTTAAGCTCCATGTAGAGTTCTAATTTTTATCTTTTTATTTTGCATGAGGCTAAGCACGGGCCTTAGGAGGCATTTAGTTGATGTTGGTTGGGTATATGAGTGAATGAATGAAAAAGAGGCCAAGGAAGCAACTGTTGCAGCTTCTTCGTTCTCTCTCCATAGTCACAAAGTTAGCCTTTGCTTTGTATTTGAAGTGTATGTTTCATGTTTAATTAAAAAATGCATAGACCCTTTTTGTGCAACATTTATTTGAAGTCTTCAGATTTCAGTTGGTCCACTAAATTCAGGTCTTTGAGTAAAATAGGACTTTTATATTAACATACCTGGCACATAATGAGGGCTGAAAAAAAAAGTATTACTAGATGAATTGAATAAATAAAATTGTCAAACAAAATTTAAGCAGCAAACCCAGTAAAATTAATTGATTCAAGTTCTTTAAACTTTCAGATGCTTTCCTAGCTTTTTTTTTTAAACCAGTGATCTTCTCTGCCCTTCCTCCTCATACCTGTTAAAGGCTACTTATCACCCTTGCCTAATTTTTCTCCTAGCTGACTCCATTCTGTTTACATTTTTCTACTCTCTCTAAGTTGGTACCTAGGCAAAGCTTCTTCTTTGGCATAAATATTTTGATAGAGAAGTGGAGTCAAAATATCCAACTTTCTAAAAAATTGTATATTTTCATGTATTTTCTTCTCTCTCTGAAGAACATGCTTTTGTATAGTGTATGTATGTGTATTAAAGAGGAATGACTTTTAATTTGGCTTCTTCATCCTATAGTACTATCTTGTTTTGTTTTTCCTAAAATTGAAGGTTTGGTCCATGGGAAAAGTTTTCTGCTGGCCCTGAGGTTTAACTCTTTAGGGTTTATCTTCCACACAAGCTCTCTATTTCTGGAATTTGTCCTTTATCTGGAATGCTGCTTATGCAATTAGGGCCTGGCTGGTGTGGGGGGAACCAGGTTAGATGAGGTTAAAGTATGCAGCCAGCCAAGGCAGATGGAAGACATTCATAAGGCGGGTTCCGAGGGCGACTTTGCACAGGCTGTCAAGTAGAACAGCCTAGTGAAGGGTTGGTGAGTTCTGCCTTGGTATTTAGCTTTCCACGGTGATTTTTGTTCAGGTGGAGCAAGAAGCCCTAAGTGGGCTTGAGACTTCTAAAATGTGCCTGCTGAATCAAAAGCTGTTTCAAAAGCTGAATTAAAAGACTAAAGGTTTGCCTGGAAGTTTGTACCTTTTGTAAACAGCATTGAATAGACCCCAAAAGCAAAGTAGAAATCTTCATGAGGAGGATCTGGAGACCCTAAAGTAGGGTAAAGGAGAAGCAGGGCATGCATTTCAGGTAGGTTGGGAGGATCAAAGCAGAATCCTGTTTGGTAGTCTATGAAAATATAGACCTATGACTTGGAATTATTACTTCAAAATTCAACACCCTAGGGTTCTAAAAAGATACGAAAAAGCTCAAATCTGAACCAGGTTTAAGATTTTTCTGTTGGACTAAATCAGAAGAGTATCTTTACCAGGTTTTCAATCTTCAGGAAAGAGTCTGGATCTTAACTGAGGGCACTGGTTGACAGAGAATCACTAGTTTTACAGATTCTATATGTATAACCAACCAAATTCTGGATTAGTAAACAGAACATTTGGCAATCTTGGGAGGAGCCCATATAGCTAGCTTCTTTAGAGATTAGATGTTCCATAAATCCAGCCTCGTAAAATTTACAAGTTTATAACAGGTTTATTATTTATCAGGAAAGAATTGTAGAGTCCCCAATCCCAAATATGGTTGTGTTCTAAAAGTTCATGATAATTTGGAATTCAGAGTGCATTTCCCAAAGAAACAGTATTGGAAATGGTGGTTAAGGTCCCAGTTTAGCCCACAAATTATATTAACCATTCCTGTACTGACCTATTTACCAACCAGGTGAATTTTTCTCTCAGGACTCACAGCACCTCTGTGACTCTGGTGCAAACTAAAGCTGAGGCTGGAGCCTTGGCCAGCGTGGGCTTGAGAACAGGGGATGCTGGGGAAGTGGGAGGAGCAACTCTACTAGGTCTGAGGCAGCAGGGTTTGTGGAAAGGGTGAGGTGACTAAGGAAGAATGAGGAAACAGGAGGGGGGTGGCTGGGCTTGGTGTGACAAAGACCTTAAGGCTTTGGGAGTGATAAGGGGAAGGGAAGGGTGAGGTGGTTGGGAATTAGTATGCTGTGGGTTTTCTTTCCTTCCTTTCCTCTTTATTATTCCTATCCCTTCTCTCTTTCCCTCCCCATTCTCCTTTGCTAACAACTTGATTCTGCTAATTGAGATTCTGACAAGGGTCAGAAGAAGAGTGAGAAGAAGGAAAGGGGGAAAGGGGGTGAGTGTTAGCTGAGGGGGCTGGATGGGGATAAGGAGGGGCATTGGGAAGTTCTGTCTTGGGAGATGATGTAGAGCCAAAAGTGAAGGTGAAGGAAGAGGGTGGAAGATCCTCAGAGCCATAGAAACAGTAGCTTTAGATGTTCCCAGATAGGTCATAGTTTGGTCACAGCTCTAGGTTCTCAAAAGAAGTTTTGTTGAATTAAGACTGTGAGCTGCTCTGCAGTATTTCAGTGTGTTTGGGGTACAGTTATGAGCCCTTTTCCCTGAAATGTTTCAGACATAAAATTAAGTTAAAACAACCCATAGGTGATGGTCTCTTCTTCACTGTTAGGCAGGTGATGTGTGCTCAGTTACTACTACTTTTATTTAAGAAGTTTGATTTTCATAGGGCTGTTCTAAAATGTGGGCTTTTGATATTAAAGGGTTATGGACAAATCAGCAAAATACTAGTGTCTGAATGTTGGATTTTTCCTCCAGACATTCTAGAAGATTTCTTTTTTTTTTTTTTTTTTTTTTTTTTTTAGCAGGAGGTCCCGGGGATCGAATCCAGGTCCCTCCATATGGCAGACGGACGCCCATTTGAGCCACATCTGCCCCCATCTAGCAGATTTCTTGATTCTATAATCAAGAAAATTTTCCTTGGAAACATTCCAGATTTTTCCTGTTTTAGTTTGTTCTTATTAGCACTTTATAGCAGGATAATTGGGTTTTCCTAGGTAACCTAGTAAACCCTTTATTTTTTTCCACAAATATTGACTATGTGTCAAGCACTGCATCTACTCTCAAGGAACTTCTGTCCAGTGAGGTGACAGACAATTATACTACAACGTGATTTTATTAATCCAAGCTTTGTCTGAGTTGTTTATCCTGTTGGGAATATTAAAGATGATTTCACAGAGTTGGTGACTTGTGACACTTGAACCAAGGCTTTTTAAATGGACATGATTGGATTTGGCATTTAGGAGGTCGTTTTCTGATCTTGCTGAGAGTAGTTTCAAGGGTGCTCTGGGGGAAGAAGCCAGATTGCAGCCTGAAGAGCACAGAGAAGAAAGGAAGTGGAATCAGCTAATGTGCTGTTCCTTGAAACATTGCCCAGAAGTCCCTGTCATGACAGGTTTGGATTTATCTTTCTGTCTTCCTCAACAACAGAATTCAAGGAAAATTAAAATAAACTTCAAAATTATTTCTTTTTAATTAATCAGTATAGCCTCATCTCTGATGAAGGCAAGTATGAAGGTTTTTTGTTTTTGTTTTTTTTTCCCATTTTAAATATGAAACTGGGCTAAAAAGCTGTCAAATAGCATTATAAATTGTTGTCAGATACTATTACGGCATCATCAGACCTGGTCTAGAAGACATCGCTCTTGGGCTGCAATTACCATATGGTGGTCTGTTGGATTTTAATACAAAGATTAAAGTACAAATTAATAGCCTTAACGAGCATTTCCATGTTGCCATGCATAGACAAGATTGTGTATAGTTAGAGAGTGGGGGTTGGGAAAGATTCATATATCTCAACAGCAGCCCTTTCCTGTGAGTTATTTTCAGCATTAGCTCAGGAAATATCAAAAATTTGTATGGCTCCTTAACTTTGTGTTTCTTGTGTTGGAATCATAGCCACACAGTTTTGGCAAATCTGTTTGTTTACATACTTACCCTGCATTTGAAACTGCAGCTAAAAGCATTGAGTTTTATTTCTTGGCAATAAAGTGTTTCTTCTTTCCTTTTAAATAAGTTATAGGAATTAGTTAAATTCCACTATTTTGTCCAGCTGTATTGCTTTGGTCTTATTTCCTGCCAAAGCAGATGAATGATATTTTAGCAACTGTATGTGGTTTTGTGTGGTAGAAATGTCATTTTATACTTTTAAAGGCTTATATATATATATATATTATATATATATATATATATATATAAAATAAATATATATTTATATAGAATGTTTGTGTGTGTCCTGTTGGGTAAATGTACATTGTTTTCAAATAGCTGACCTTTTTGGGGGAAAAAGGTGGTGGTATTAGTTTTAGAAATAATTGTTTAGAAATGAATTTTTTCCATTGCTGGGTTTTTGTTAAATTTTTGGATAGTTAAAAAAAACTTAAATCTGATAATTTAACCAAGGATATGATGATTCTGTATTTATAAAATAGGTACTAATTTCATGAGCTTCTTTTCCTAGAGGAATGTTCCCAATGTGAACCTTTTGGGTAGGGCAGGTGTGGAGAGACAGGCAGCAAGGGCCCTCTTTCTTTTCCTAAGTATTTGTAATTCCTATATAGACATGGTCAGGCCATCCACCCATCTCTGAATGGACTAAACCAATCAGTAGGATGTTTGGAACTCAGAATGCATTTTTGCAGCAGAAATAACTATGAGTAGGAGTTAGTTTCCCAGACAGCCCAAAAGAACATATTTAGCTTCTAATATATGAAAAATGCAATGGAAAGAAGTAGGAAATAAGACTATGGTAATAATAAAACAGAGCAATAAAATTAAATAAATAGTTCTTGTGATTCTTGAATGCTGGTGCATTCAAGGAGGAAAAGGCTAGTACGTTGAGGAGGAAAATATTAAAGGGGGAAGGAACAGGATGAAGAGGTGGGGAAGGTGAGTTTCTTTGGCTGTGATCCTCCGTGGTGATTCAGGGAAATTCCAGATCTGGACTCATGTTCATACGTAAGGAATGAGTGTATTCATATTTCAGGTGTTCATCAGTCAAGTAATGCCCGTGCTTGTAGATAATTTTTCCAAGCCTTCTGTGTTCTTCCAGTCATTTCTTTTACATTTATCATCTTTTCCTACAATTGCATAGATTAATTTGGTATTTAGGGGAAGCCCTTTTGAACTAAAAAAAAAAAAAAAAAAAAAAAAAAAAAGATGTTAATATCAGCCTATTTAATACTAACTTTCCTGAAACTGTATTTGGTTCAAAGAGCACATTTGGGTGTGGGAAGCTACAAAGCAGTATTACCTTTTTATTAAATATTGACTCTAAAATTTAAATTTTCAGGGGGCGGATGTGGCTCAAATGGTTGGGTGCCGTCTGCCATATGGAGGGACCTGGGTTCGATCCCTGGGACCTCCTGGTAAAATAAAAAATAAAAAAAAATTAAATTTTCAAGAATGGAACTGCCTGGCTTCTTCTGGGTGGTGAGGAAAAACTACTTTGTTGGATTAGTCTGTGTCTGGTAATGGTTTGTGTTTGTGGATCTCTGGAGGAAAAAAAGTATTTTCAGGTAATTATAACATTGGACAGAGATAATCCCATAATTGGAGCTATAAAAATAGGGGTGGTCAAATCGGAGTAAAGTACTATGATAACATTTCCAGAAAGATTAGCTATCTTCTGCAGTTTTCTTTCTCAGATTTCTCATCCCTTCTTGTTTGCATATGTTACAAGTGTGAATTGGAGTAGAGATTGTATTTGGTGCCCTTATACTTAGAGAAATTGAGTCATGGTGGTAAAGTGTTTTCAGGAAAAGTGGGCAATAATGGAAATGTAACTGGATGAGTGATTCTGGGCCCTAATCTTCGAGAGTGTTTAGCAGACTCTCCTAATTATCTCAAAGCATTTTGGTTTCTGCTGCAGGAAAGGTGAAATAATAAACACTGAACAAAGAAAGTCAGTTTCCCCTGAATGTTTAGATAAAATAAAAAAGAAAGCAAATACATTTAGCCTTTTTATGTTTGAAATGGTACAACTGCTTGTTCTTGTAGCTCCTGTGAATTCCCTTGAAAACATTATTATGTGTTTGCTTGGGTCATAACAGTTGATACACTTTGGTATACACAGTACAATTTGAAACATTAGAAATTAAAGAATATATTTGGTTTTTAATAAAGTTTGGACAGTTTTGTTTTAATCTGAAAGGCAATTCTGGTTTTGAATTGCTTTCAACTGTAATTTCAAGTCCAGCAGAGTAGATATAATATATATGGAAGAAATTATTGATAACTTTTTTTTTTTCATCTTTCCCGCCAGTCACTAGGTGTATTGGAGTCACAGATAATAAGAGATTTCAATTTAAATGAGTAGCTTTTTCACTACTTAATTTTTCTTTCCATACATCCACTGTTAAGAACCTAAGGAAAAAGCACATTTCTTCTCTACTGCCCTATTTAGGTTGAGGGAGTGAGGAGGGAAGGACAAATGGAGCAACAAGGGAGGGACAGATAATGAGATGGTTCAGGAGTCTAGGTATGGTTCATTTGGTAGCAAAAGTTTCTGAAACTTTAGTCTTTTAGTAAGGGGATGAGGAAACTTGAATAAAGCCCCCCCCCCTTTTTTTTTTTTGGTAATCAAGTCGTTTTAAAAACTTGGAAATTGAGTATGCCTTGTAATGGTTTTAGGTTAAATATACTCATAAAATCATTAAATTTTAGAACTAAAGAAGTTATTACAAGTCATGGAATGCAAGCTCCTCATTCACTAATAAAACCAAAGCCCCGTGAGACGCCGTGATTTTCCCCACACTACAGAGATGGGAAATTACAAAACCAGGGCTCCAACCTGGTTCTTTAAAACACCACATTGCTCCTTCTAATGCTGGTGTGAAAGCATTTTATAGAAAGTCAGCAAGACTTAGAAATTAGAAAATTCAGTGATCTTAGTTTTGGCAAAAAGGTTTGAGGTTGTTCGTTATCACTGGCTCTTTTTCTCCTGTCATAAAAGACATTGCTACCCTCATCAGGAAGGAGAGTTGCACACAAGTGCATGTGAACATAGAATTATATGGCTCCTATTTTTAAAATAGTGGTTTCAGGGAAGGAAAATATTCAAACTCAGTAGAAACTTTCAGCAAATAAATATCTGATGCTACTAATGTATGTTTACAAAACTTTCTTCCCCCAAACTATCTGGTTCCCTGTCAATCTAATTTTTTCTCCCACCTCACCAAAAATCTTGTCAACTTGACAAATACCAATAATTAGAAATGCTGTTGACATCAAATAGGGTGGATTTTATGGTTTATAATAATAGCTATTTACTCTGTACTTCTGATAGGCCAAGCCTTACGCTAGCTCTTGCATGTATTACTCAATCTCTATTCCTTATATGGTAGATATTATCATCTTTTCTTACATATGAAGAAACCAAGACTTAGTGAAGTTGAGTAACTTACCCAAGAGCACATGGCTAATATGTAGATAAACTGAGCATGGGAACCAAATTTTGTGATCCTGAGCTCTGTCTACTGAGACATATCGATTTTTTTTTTTTTTTTTTTTTTTTTTTTTTTTTTTTTAGTTAGGCCAGTAAAAAAATTTATTTGGGAAGTGGGGGAAAGAACAGAGCTTGCTAAGAAATGGGAGAGAAAGCTGTAAATACACACCAAAATTTGGTACAGATTCCTCTAGGCAGAGAGCACCTGAGACATATTGATTTTAATATATTGGTACTATTTAATCATTTAATATAATGATACTAACCATTGAGAGGGGTGAATCATAACAGAACATGTTCATATTGTTCTGTGCTGTGAGCCATTAGTTTTGCCATTTTTTTAATGTTTGATAATTGTAGAAGTCTGTGAATTTTCTACCTAGGGGATTACAATGGACAAAATAGTCCCATCTTCACATTGTTCACTATCTGAAGGGAAAATACACAGACACCTGCTGTGATAGGAATAAACATTAATGAGCATTTTCAAAGGCCACAGATTTTTTATGCAAGATGAACTCATTGATTGGAAGACTTTTATGGTTAGGTAATAGGTATTTTAAAGGTTGGCAACTGAATTAATCATCTCATATATGCACTGGGTCCACTTAGTGGTGGCCACTATACAAAGCAAGTTGAATATGATTCCCGTCACTTACTAGTTGCAGGTAGACAGTAATGTCACAGAAAGGATTATGCATGCCTCATAGTTCCCCACTGATTACATGAGGTTTGATATTTTACCTGTTATCCCTGTTCCTTATTTCATTCTCACACTCAAGTATTTTATGACCTCTAAAGAAAGCACTTTAGTTTAATGAGAGAGTTTGCTATATAGAGATCCTCAAAGTAAATAATTTTGTAAGGCTAAAATACCTTTATGTGATAGTTAATTTATTATCTTAATGGGAAAATAGACTTAACTGAGTTCTAGGGTTTTTTCCCCCAAGGAGGGAAAAAATTAATTGAAGATTTCTTGGAGGAGTTAGGATTTCAGGACCCTTTTAAATTATGGGAGGGCAAGATCTGGAAAGCTGGGACAAGGGAGGACATTCAGTCGGCGCTGCGGGTTGAGAGATGTTCTACTAGCATCATTGCTGGGGCTGCCAACACTGGTCATACGCACTGACTGTGTCCACCAGGAGGCCTGCAGAATCTGCCTCTAAGGTCAGAATGACTGAGGTCCTGCCTGTGACTTTTCATGTTGGCATTTGTATACCTGATTCCTATATTTCAGCTAAATTTGGTTTGTTTTATTTCAAGTGCATAAGTGCTGTAAATCATATTTATTAAAAAATCTTTACATTCCTTGTGTATACCTTCTGCCAGGCTGTATTTGCATACAAAAATTACTGTGCTAATTTATAGCAGGCTTCTCTAAAGCAAGCATGGTAAGAACTCTGCTTGGCTGTTACAGATAGATACGTGAAGGTGAAAGTACTCAAATTGTGTTTCTTTTCAAATATCCTATAATTCAAGACTTGTAATTTTCCCTCAATTTAACCACAATTAAAACCCACCCAGAAATACCTACACAGTTGGCCTTGTTGTCAGGATGTTTCATTAGCAAAGGAGCTACAGGTATAGTCAATTTTCAATCTACTGATGTGGATACATATATATTTCACTGTTGCTTCTCTTCCCCTATGTTTTATGTTAAAACAGGATTGAAAAGGGGACAGTGGAGAGATGCTTCTCTGAAAGCTATTGTTATAATAGCAGCTGAAATCCTGTGGCCTCAATCTGCTAGTGTTCCCTTGCCCTTGTGTCTGAAGACTCCTGCCTAATGGCAGTTCCTTTCAGAGGTCTCTGATTCTTATCTAAACATCATGACATTTTAACTGCTGGAGGGGATATTTTTAAGCAATTTTTTTAGGAGGTACGTGGGAAGCAGGCACTCAACCACGAGCTAAACTGCTCCCCCCAAAATTTTAAGCAATTTTATTCCCTAATAGCTAATCAGCTACTTAAGAGAGAATTTGGTTTTTAGATTTTATTTTCACTTTTATAGACATTAAGTAACTTAATTTCCTCTTGGATAAATCAGAAACAAAAGAATCACCCTTATTATGTTCTTATTAATTAGAAAACTTCATTGGGATAACCATAGGTTCACATGTAGTTATTAAAAACAATTCAGAAAGACTCCTTTTACACTTTAACAAGTTTTCCCCATTGGTAATGGTTTGTAAAACTCTTGTACAGTGGAGCGGGTGTAACTTGGTGATTGAGCACCTCCCTCCATGTATGAGGTCCTGGGCTCAATCCCCAGTACCTCCTAAAAAAAAATATATATATATATATATATATATATGTGTGTGTGTGTGTGTGTGTGTATATATATATACACACATAGATATATGTGTGTATATATATATATGAAATAAAAATAAAAACTATAGTACAGTATAATACAGTATCACAACTCAGGATATTGACATTGATACAATATACTAATCCTATTCAGATTTCCCCAATTTTGCTTGTATTTATTTGTATGCATGTTTGAGTATGCATATTTCTATACAGTTTTATCACTTGCGTAGGTTTATGTATTCTCCACCGCAGTCAAGATTCTAAACAGTATCACCACAACCTTTTTATAACCACATCCTTTTCCATCCTGCCCTATCCCCCAACTCCTGGCAACCACTGATCTGTCCTTCATTTCTAAAATTTTATCATTTCAAAAATGTTATATAAATGGAATTAGGTAGTATGTAACCTTTTGGAAATGGCTTTTTTCACTCATAATAATTCCTTGGAGATTTATCTCAATTGTTGTATGTATTAATAGCTCGTTTTTATTGCTGAGTTGAATTACATACTATGCATGTACCATGGTTGAAGGACATCTGTGCTGTTTCCAGTTTTTAACTGTTACAAATAAAGCTGCTTTGAGCAATCATGTACAGTTTTTTTTTTACATGAACATAAATTTTCATTTCTCTGGCATAAATGCCCAAACGTGCAATTGATGGGTCATATAGTAATTGCATGTTTAGTTTTATAAGACATTGCTAAATTCTTTTCCAGAGTGTCTAGGCCATTTTACATTCCCACCAGCAATGTATGAGTGATCTACTCTCTCCACAACCTTGCCAGCGTTTAGTGTTGTCACTGGTTTTTTTTTTTTTTAATTAATTAATTTTTTATTGTGAGTAAAAATCAAAATTTTCACAATACATACCAATATTTGTAATCACTGTTTTTTATTTTAACCTTTCTGATAGGGGTGTAGTCATATCTCATTGTGGTTTTAATTTACATTTTCTTACTGGCTAGTGATTTTGAACATCTTTTCATGTGTTTATGTGCTACCACTACATCCTCTTCAGTGAAATGTCTATTTGTGTCTTTTGTCCATTTTCTGATTTGATTGTTTGCTTTTTTACCGTTCAGTTTTGACAGTTCTTGGCTTACTATTTTTTAAGAATTATTTTGTAAATAAGCACCATTTGGTTGCCCACTCCTTGGAAAATAAAACTCAAATTCCTTAGCTTAGTATGTAAGATTTTTTTTGTAGTCTAGCCTTTCTAATCTTATGCTCTCCTTACCTACCTGTAAAAGACTGACCAATATTCTTAAACACCCTATTCCCTTTCGTAGCTTTCATAGCTTTGTTCCGCTGCCTAAAAATCCTTTTGCCCAGATATATTATTTCTCGTCCTTCTAGATCCAATACAAATCTTACCTTTTCTTCCTTTTTTTTGGCAATCTTCTCTTCCATTGTAGGAATGGTAACAAAACACCCCTGCCTCCATCCTGCTGCTCTCTATCCACTTATCCAGTTCTGTTTTTCTTTCTAATATTTCCTAAACCTGTCAGTATATTATCTATTTATTTCTTTGCTCATCTGTATCCCTTACTGAAATATAATCTGCATGAATGGGAATATCACTTACCTAGTACCCAGCTAGAATAGTGCCTGACACAGTAGGTAGGTAGTAAATATTTATTGAAAGAATGCATGAGTAGGTGAATTTTGGGATACTTGTATCCCTGCTCCCTTCTGCAGAATATTACCTGGCATATCCTGCTTAAAGTATAGTAAAAATAATATCTAACATTTACTGTAGTGTTTTACTATATACCAAACTGTACAAAGCACCCCTTTCCTTGGTCTTCTGCTAAGGCACAGCACTAACTCATCATTCTATAGTAGCGTTTTTTTAACCTTTCTCTATCCCATTCCCTCCTTGCCAAAAATATATGAGAATAAATATTATAAAAGATTATAAGCACCTTTGTATCCTTGGTCCTAGCAGATACCTGGCACGAAATAGGTTGTCACATCTGAGCAAATCGTTGTCAGGTTAAATATTGCTTTTACTTGTGTGAGGTCAGAATCCAGCTGTATTTGGAGAAAACCAGTGTCCCACTGTCCAGGCTTCCAGAATGCACAGGAAACATCTGTTAATTTTGGAAAGCAATTATACTGATTTGGAGAATTACTGCTATTTGGTAAAACAAAGCTCCTATGGAGTTGAGAAACCTCAAACTTTGCCAGTCCTCTTACTAAGTGTGCAGAAAGAACGTGTGGGGCCCAGATTCTCATGCTTATCAAAGGTAGTTTTCAACTCTTTATTACAAATTTTAAGATATTTTCATCTTAAGATGAACTTAGAAAAGTGCTACTTAGAAAATACAAAGAAGTGAATCACGGAAAAAAGTCAAAGTTTTATGAAACTCTTTCTAAATGAAAGAACTGGCCCTGTGTCTTACATGTATTAAGACTGAAAATGAAACCCTCTGAGCAGTTTGTAGGTAGCTTTGGAGTTAGTAGAATTTGCTAAAGTGTCCTGAAGTCAAGGGCCTAGTGAAAGGCCTGGTGAAATGTAATTATATATATGGAAATTATTAGAATGGTTTAGCTATGGAAAATGTTTTCCCTTGTAGGATGAATTATCCATATAATTAGTTTGGGATTTAAACATGTATCATCTATCTGCCAAAATGAGTAATTTCAGGCTCTTTGCTCTGTAGTCTCACAACAGTTTGGCATGGCTTAAATTTAAGTATCTTTTGTTATAAACCCCAGTATGGACTATTTGGATATCCAGATGGAAGCGGTGTGTCTTACCTGAAGAATTACAAAATCTTTTTTAAAAAAATGTAACTTAAAATAAGAAAAGCAAGAAACTTCTTACCTTTATCTTTTAGAATTCCTGCTGTACAACACAGAAAATCATGTGTCTTAGCTACTAGGAAGCCATGTTCAATATGCTTATATTGATTGTACACTTTAGATAGATCATATGGTATATGAATATATCTCAGTAAAACTACTTAATAAATAAATAAATAAATAATTCTGCAAGAATAGCCAGAAATAGCAGATATATACAGCAGGGGAAACAGAGATTGAGAGGTGAACAATTTTCTTTTTTGTTTATCTGTTTTTTTTGTTTATTATTATTATTATTATTATTGAAATAATGAAATGCTCTGATAAGTATTGAAGTGATGAATTCACAACTATGTGATTATACCAAATACCATTGATTGTACACTTTGGATGAATTATATGTTTTATTAATATGTATCAATAAAATTGATTTGGTAAAAAATATGTTTATAGGTTTGCAAAGATAATCTGTGGATCTTTCTTATTTATCTATTAAATACAGTTGAGGCAGGTTAGTATAGGGAACGAGGGAAAGCAGCTGGTCAGAAAAAAGCCGTAATAGCTGGGACCCCCCTGGTCAGAACATAGCCTCAGGAGACTTCTGGAGACCTCCTGATGGGAGGCAGCTACTTGAGAACAAAGCCATAACCGTTACAGTCAAAAAGCCCACCAAGGCTCTGGTCATGAGATCCCGTTTGAAATTCCCAGGCTCAAAAGAAGTCCTGGGGGGGCGGCTGTGGCTCAGCTGGTTGGGCATCCGTCTCCCATATGGAGGGACCTGGGTTCGATTCCCGGGACCTCCCGGTAAAATAAAAAAAAAAAAAAAAAAAAAAGAAGTCCTGGATGACTCCAAACAGGAAGACCTCCCGGTTCCTGAAAGCTGACAGGTGAATATAGAAAGGACAACAACCAGTCAGGACAGCAGATAGCTAGGGTCCCTCCTTAATATGGTGAAGGGGGTGAGGAGTGGGGGTGGGGGGAAGGCTTGCCCTGGGGCCCCACGCGAGTCTCATCCTGCAGCATGCCCGCACCCACATCTTGGCTGTGTACTATCTCTTCTCTTGTTCCTTAATAAATTCTTGTTACTGGCCTTATTAACCTGGCATATCTCTGAATTCTCTCTTGCGATGAAGCCAAGAATTTAGAAATCTAGAACCCAGAGTGTTCTGCTAACACTCTTTCTAGTTAATAGGTACTTCTTGTACAGAGCACTATATTTGAGGAAGTTTAGAAGGAACTTTTAACATAAAAGTTGGCATTAAAGCTTTAGTGAAGAATTTAAAATAAAGATCAGAAGGTTGAAAGTTTCTATGATTATTAAAGAAATGAGTTTTTGGTCTCATTCAAATATATGAAATATTTTTGTAGGGCAAAATTTAAATACAGCAAAAATAAGTAAATACATGAGTTCTGGCTAGGTTCAGTTTTTTGTTTTGTTTTGTTTTTTTTTAAGGTAAAATAAATTTAAGTATGTTTTTATACCTAGGGGTTAATTGATTAATTGGTGATGCTTTCATACAGTAGGATAAGATCTTAACTGTTTTCTTGAATGTGGCCTTATTAAATTTACTCTTGATAGTAGTAATTCTAAACATCTTTAATTCTTATTGAGCACTCTCTCCATTAAGAAGAACAGTTTTTTTGTGTGTGTGTGTTTTGTGTGTATGTTTGTATATGCTCTTCTGTACTCTACAATTTAATCTCTTCTCATTGAAGTCTTGGCCCCAGTAAATATTTCTGCTGGCTATTCTGCTAATACCTTGTGAGTAGATTCCTTAAGTAAAATCTGCGACTGTGAATAGAGAGGTGTTGGAGTTTATGGAAGCCTCCATTTAACCATACTTACCTGATGGCTAAGAGTGAAAACATTCTTTCTTCCCTGGGTTTACCTTACAAAGTGCAGGGAATTTATCCTTTTTCCCTGAGGTTGGATAGATAGTCTAGGAAGTTTGAAAGGTGTTCATTTACCCTCTGTCTACAGGAATTCTCCTGGAAATTGTTGCCATAATCCACATCAGTATGGTCTGGTTTTCTACATATTGGGGGAGGAGCAGATGTGGAATAGCTGCTTCCAATCCATCCTCCTTCCTTGCCTTGATCCTTTCCTTCCTAAATATATATATATGTATATGTATATATATATACATATACATATATATATACACACACACACAATTTATGAGTAATGCTAAAGGAATTGATATGAGTAATTCTTGAAGGAATTAGTTATTCTTTGTGTGTTTTTTGTGTCTGTTCATCTTCTTTTTAGGAGGCACCAGGAACCAAACCCAGCACCTCCCCTGTGGGAGGGGGTGGCCAATTGCTTGAGTCACTTCTGCTCCCTGCTTGTTGTGTCTCTCATTGTGTTTCCTTGTTGTATCTCCTCATTGCATCATCTCGTTGCATCATCTTGTTGTGTCAGCTTGCTGCACCAGCCTGTCACATCAGCTCGCTGTCTTGCTTGTCTTTTTTAGGAGGCTCTGGGAACCCAACCTGGGACCTCGCATGTGGTAGGCGGGCACCCAGCTGCTTGAGCCACATCTGCTTCCCAATAATTCTTTTTTTTTTTTTTTTTAATTTTTATTTATTCATTCATCCCCCCCCCCTGCTGCTTGTGCTCGCTGGGTCAGCCAACCAAGCCATGTGGGCGGGCCTGCCTTCACCAGGAGGACCCGGGAACCGAACCCGGGGCCTCCCATATGGTAAACGGGAGCCCTACTGATTGAGCCACAGCCGCTTCCCCCCAATAATTCTTAAAAGGATTAAGATTAATTATTAAGAAGGGAGACTGGAGGTTTTCAATTCTGTATGTATTATTATTTTTTAATTATAAAAGTTATGTAGGGTCTTTATGTTTTAAAAAGTTAAATGTGCATAAAGTTAAAAATAAAATATCCCCTCCTTTCACTGTCATTAACCCCCTCACCATTTCCACTCCATTCAAGAGAAATGTATTTTGGTATTTTGTTTGTTAGCTCGTTTTGTTCTTCAATATGGAAAGTTTTAGAATAAATGGAAAATTTGGGAGTGGTTAAACTCTTCCCCTTGGGAGGCTATTGTTATCTTCTAGGTACTGGAGAAAAGGCAGAGGCTGACAGCCCTGTTTCCCTCAGGGCAGAAATCTTGTCTTCCTTCACTTGTGTAACCTTAGTACCTAACTGCCTAACCCTCTAGGAGCTCAATATGGTACTATGGGCACTTGTGCACAAATGCGTGCATGAATGCAGGACACTTTCTCTTTCTACCCACTCCTTAGTTCTCTCCTCTTTCTCTCTTTTCTTACTGTTTTCTGGTATCTTAGTTTCTCCTTTCTGGTATCTTTCCTCATCCTCTTTTTTTTTTTTTTTTTTTTTTTTTTTTTAATATATGCGTTTAGCTAGTGGCTCAGTGCAGGTGATCAAGTATTTTTTTTTTTTTTGTAAGATTTATTTATTTATTTTACTTTTATCCGTTTTTAACACCCCCCCATCCCCCGTTTTTGCTGTTTTTGTTGTTTTTGTGTCCATTCGCTGGGCAATTTTCTGTGTCTGTTTCCTGCCCACTCTTCTCATCCTTCTCCTCCTGTCTTCACCGGGATTCGATCCTGGGAGCCTCTGATGTGGGAGAGAGGCATTCTGCCACCTGTGCCACCTTGGTTCCTGGTTTTTTGGTGCATATCGTCTTGGCTCTCCCTTGTGTCACTCTCCTGTTTCATCATCTTGCTGCGTGGCTCGGTGGGGCCTGGCACACCTGCACGTGGGGCCTGGCAGCACACCCACATGCAGGGTCTAGGGGCTCACTCGCTCGCGGGGCCTAAGGCACTCTGTGCGTGGGGCCTAGCGGTCCACATGCCTTCTATATTTTTCTTTACTTTACCAGGAGGTTCCAGGGATCGAACCCAGGTCCCTCCATATGGGAGACGGATGCCCAACCATTTGAGCCACATCCACACCCCGCCCCCAATCAATTATTTTCAAGTGTTGTCTTCTAATCTCTTTGCAATTTAAGCCAATATGAAAATCTGTATTTAGAAAACAAATAAGGGTACTTTGCTCTACATTGCAAAATGAAGTTAACATTTCAAAAAAATCAGCACCTTTATTGCCTAAGTGACCACACATGCTTTTTATATCATTCAGACCTTTTCTTCCTGTATCACTCACAGAAGTTGTCATCAATGTGATCAATATTTACCAGAGAGACAAGCTAGCTTTTTAAGAAGTGCTTTAAAAGCCATCTTGAAATGAAGAGGGCTACCTCTAAATTAGTCATGATTTTATGTTGGTGACTAAAATTCTTTTAGAAATAAGAGGCAATATTGTTAACTGTAATTATTCTACAACTCCAGGCTATGACTGTACAAGTAGTAAGCTACCAAAAGAAAGCAGTGAAATTAAACAAGGAAAAAAAGCCTCAGGAGTGACCTGCTGCAAATTCTTGGCTCACATGACCTTAGTGCAGGAATTCTTTACTCAGATGTATAAGCCAGCGATGAGCTGTTTCACATGACTGATAATGCAGAAGCTTCCCTCTGAAGTAATTTTTCTATCATTCTAGGCTTTTAAGTGTCTACATTAATAATTTACATTTCTTAATATTATTGCCTTATGAGCTATAGAGAGAGCACAGGCAAGCAAGCGAGCTTTCTGTGTACCAGGCACTATTCTTAGTACATTACTTGTGTTAATTCATTTAATCCTCCCCAAACCCTGTCAGGTAGGCACCATTATTATTCCCATTTTATGGGTGAGAAAACTGAGGCACAGTGAAGTTAAGAACTTACTCCATTTTGCTTAACTTCTAAGTGACAGAGCTGAGTCCAACATAGGCAGTTTGCTTCCAAAGCAGATATAGTGCTTCTTGTGGGTAATCTCTGTACCATGGGCCTGCAGACTTTTTCTGTAAAGGGCCAGAGAGTGACTATTTCAGGCTTTACAGGCCATACGGTCTCCATTGCAGCTATTCAACTCTGCCAATGTAGCACAAAAGCAGCCACAGATAGGACAAAAATGAATGAAAGTGACTGTTCCAATAAAGCTTTATTTATAGACACTGACATTTGAATTTTATGTAATTTTCACAAAATATTTTTCTTCTTTTGATTTTTACAGCCATTTAATAATGTAAAAACCATTCTTAGCTCACAGACCTTATAAAAACAGGCGGCAGCTTGTATACTATATATCTATGTGAGATGTTAGGATGAAATCCCTTCATGGGCTTTTTATTAATTCATTCATGTAAGAAATATATCATATATCATGCTATCTGGGGCTACCAGAGGTGAACTTGAACAAAAATTTCTTGTTCCTTTTGCCGTTCTGCTTACTTAACTTAATGGATCAAGGTATTCTCATTCTTCTCATGCCCACTTTTTAAAAGGTTGTATTTATTTTCTGTCCATTGCATGTACCAAACGTGTTTACATTATTTCATTTAATGTTCATAGCAGGTGGTATTATCTCAGTTTTATAGTTTAGGAAAGTGTTAATTTAAAGAGCCTAAATAGGTACACACAGCCAAGGGCATGTCTGTAATGAAGAGAGAAAGGTATGAAAAGCATTTTTGTTCTAGAAAGGTATGAAACTACCATGAAATATCTGTGGCCCTTTCAGAATTGGACCTGTTAGCTTACTTATTGAACACACGTTTATTTTCACTTCCCTCCCACTTTCCCTGACCCTAGCTTTCAGAGATGTTACCAAAGTTTGTTAGAGATGTTACGATTGTTCTTGGTTTCCCAATCAGGGAAGCTAAAATAAACAAGGAGCCTGCCAGTAGTGTAACTAGTGGAAAGATACACTGTTGCATGGGTTTAAGTATGGAAGAAGAAACCCAAGTCCTTTCTTGATGCCTTCCATAGCTTACCAGTCGTAAGCAAATGGACCTGTATCTCCAGGGCGCTCCCAGAAAGAAATGAGTTCCATATGGATCTATGGGGTTATAGATGATTTATAGTTGGTCTAGAGCAAACCATTAAGACATTTCTTAAGTGGATAGTACCCAAGGAAGAGAAATAGTAAATAGAAGTTTTCATATGTAGTTTTTAAAGTAAGGAATTGGGCTGATATGTTCATGAGCTACAGTTTAACTCCCCCTCTCTGTCAATTTATAGACTTCCAAGTGGCTTACTATCCTTTTCCCCATGTCAGTGGAAAATCCCAATTGCAGGCTGTGATTGCTGTTAGAAAATGAGACACTTATGTAGATTTGGAGCTGAAAGCTGATGTCTTTTGGGTTTACCTACTGGTTTCCTTGTAATTTTCCACTATTTTGTTATAGTGTGGTCTGTATTTAATGTAACATTTAACATTCTGTAATATGGAATATGTCACATTTCTATAACATGTAATGTTAATACCTTTTTATATATTTTTTATTTTTTTAAACTGTTGAAGTATATCATTCATACATGAGCATACATAAAACTATAAGTGTTCAGTAAAATTGTGAACTTACAAAACAAACATGTATAACATCATACAGGGCTCCCACACATCACCTCCCCACAAACACCCTGCACTGTTGTGAAACATTTGTTAACAAATCATGAAAGAGCATAGTTAAAGTATTATTACTGGGAAGCGGCTGTGGCTCAATTGGTTGGGCTCCCATTTACCATATGGGAGGCCCCGGGGCCTCCTGGTGAAGGCAAGCCAGTCCCCATGGCATGGTGAGCCGACGCAGCAAGATGACTCAACAAAAGGAGACAAGCAGACACAGAAAAACACAAAAGCAAATGGGCACAGCAAGCACAAGCAGCAAGGGGGGTGGGGGGGATAAATAAATTAAAAAAAATCTTTTTTAAAACAAGTATTACTACTAACTATAGTCTGTAACTTCCTCCCCTATGCGTTTTTTTAAAGGATTTATTTATTTATTTATTTGCTTTTATTCATTTTTACCTACCCCCCCCCCCATTTTTGCTGTTTCTGTGTCCATTTGCTGGGCAACTCTCTGTATCTGTTTCCTGCCTCCTCTTCTCATCCTTCTCCTGTCTTCACTGGGGTTTGATCCTCGGAACCTCCTATGTGGGAGAGAGGCGTCCTACTGCCTGCGCCACCTTAGTTCCTGGTTTTTTTGGTGCGTCTCATCTTGACTCTCCCTTGTGTCACTCTCCTGTTACACCATTATTTTGCTGCATGGCGCACGGGGCCTGGTGGCCAATGTGCCTTCTATATTCTTCTTTTTTTTCTTTTTACCGAGAGGTCTCGGGGATCAAACCAAGGTCCCTCCATATGGGAGACGGATGGCCAACCACCCGAGCCACATCCGTCCCCCTGCTATATCTCTTAAGGTTGACCAAAGATACCCCAAGTTATAGTCTTTTCCCATCTTTCCCATATCTTACAGGATGGTTATATAATAAATCAGGCTTAGTTTATCACCGGCATTCTAGAAACTAGACCTAGGGAGAAAAACTAGATCTGGGGACACATGCATGGTTTCTAATACAGCAAATGTTTAACCTACTCTGATTATCACAAAATCAGGACAGTGAGAATATTCGCATTGTTAATATCTTTTAACTTGAAAATTGCTTGAGTTTGTCACAGCAGAGACTAGATGAATATGCAAAATATAATTAGAAATACTTGAAACTAACTTCATATACTTCAATTTGATTTCTCAGAATAATCCTCTTAGAAACTACCAGTGCACCTGCTTTGTACTTAAGGATCCCAGAGCTTGGAACCCTCTTTGGTGGTTGTGTTAATAGCCTCCTTTTCATCCCATTGGTGAGGGAGGGATTCCTGTGTTAAGTTTATGAGGATGACCAACCATTGGACAGATAAAATCCACAGCAGCTTTCATCTGCTGCTCACAGCACGGCGTGCAGGGCCACATGGGTTTGTGCTTGGGAACAGAGTGTACAGCCAGGGGCTGTGGGAGGCAGGCTACGTAGTATGACTGGGATGGGTGATCCCTGACTCCTGGACGATATGATCGGCTTGTTTGAATAATTCTGCAGGTTGCCAGGGAAGTAAAGCTTGCTACTGAGGGATGAGAAGGAACTGTGCCTGGTCCCATGATAAGGTGGGTTATTTGGCTAGGGGACCTTTGCCATGAGAGCAGAGTGGGGAGGGGTCTTACTAACCGGTTAGGCCAGTCAAGCCCTCCAGATTTTACCAGGTATCAAGGCAACATATAATATTGGGCCTTAATTTTAGGCCTTACACCACAGTGCTGTTGTACTTAGTCATAAGCAAGGGCATGGCCTGTGCAAAGGAAGTGGTCATATTTTCCAAACGTCTCACTACCTTTTCACTAGCCGTTAGGATTATGATGGAAAAAAGAAAAAAACATTAGAGGAGGCAGTGTGCCATGTGCCATAGACATGAGAACAAGTGGTCTCCCTATTGAAGAAGGAAGTCAGAGAGTGAACAGTTTTTCTCTACTCTCCAACAAGCCTCAATACCTTGGCCTGGCTCCCCCAGTAGACTTCCTACCCTAGTGTTAGAACCTGGCAAAGCCAAGGGGAGGGGTTGGGTTTGGATCCCAAGTTCCCATCATGGATGGATGATTGTTTCTTCTGCCTTGACTGTTCACCAGCGGTGTTAGCAGCTATAAACTCTCTTTAGCTTGGCAGCTCTCATCACATAGAAATGCCCCACCCCACCTCAGGTCACCCTGTACTTCACTTCCATTCCTCCCTCCATGTCTTTTCTCATTTCATGTCCTCTCCAGCCCTCTCCCACTCAGGATACTTTTGCTACTCCTTCCATTTGCTGGAGTATTTTCTCTCAAGAGACATTACCTCCTCACTGTCCTCCTCCATGCCTTCCAGCCTGTATGGTGTGCTTATTTCTCTAGCTCTGTAGCCCTTAGTATCTGTGCACTGCTTTTTTTTTTTTTTTAAGATTTATTTTTATTTATTTATTTCTCCCCTCTTGTTGTTTTGCACTTACTGTCTCCTCTCTGTGTCTGTTCATTGTGTGCTCGTCTTCTTTTTAGGAGGCACCGGGAACCAAACCTGGGACCTCCCATGTCGGAGAAAGACGCCCAATGGCTTGAACCACTTCTGCTCCCTCCTTTCATATTTAGCTTGAATTAATTTTTAGTTATTCTCTTTTTAGAAAATAGTTTTCACCTTTATCCTAATTATTGTGGTTATCTCAACTTTTGCTTTTATCTGTTTAAGAAAGTTTCACTCATCAGGTACACAAGAGAAGCAGTCAGTAAGATTTACAGTTTGAACATTATCTATTACTAATTCTATTAGGTTATCCTTATCCTTTTTTATCTTCAGCCTCTAAAATAATATATGATAAATAGGAAGCCCTCAATATATGTTTGTTGAAATAAAGGGCACAACAGTTTTATATATCTTAAATATTATAAAATATATATATATAAATATATGCTTATGTGTGTATATTAATGAGGGGTCTCCAGAGAAACAAAATTGACAGTAGATGCATATACATATACACACATTGAGATTTATTATAAGAAATTGACTCACGTGACCCTGGGGGCTATCAAGTCCAAATTCCATAGGATAGGCTGCAAAATGGCAACTCCAATAAAGATGATTCTGAAGTTTCCCCAGGGGAGCTGGCTGACTGAAGTTGAGGCCCAAATTCTTTCAGTTCCTGAAATCCTCTATTCTGGCTTTTAAGACCTCCAGCTGATTGGAGAGAAGCACCTCACATTGCTGAGGGCAGTCTCCTTTGTTGATTATAGATGCAATCAACTGATTATAGACACAAATCTATCTAGGAAATACCCTCACAGTAACAATCAGACCACGTCTTGCTTGACCAAACAACTGGACACCATAACCTAGACACATGAAATTAACCATCACGATTTGTAAATAAATAAATGTAGCCATCCCAACCTCATTATTTATTTCTACTGGCCTTTATTTGGTCTGGTGCTAAGTAGTTACTTATTATATTACATATTATGTAATGAGGAGATAAAGGGGAGAAATGATGTTAGGTAAACCCTAACTTTATTTTCTAAAAAAAATTTCAGTAAAAAAAATAAAAACACCATCTTTGGTACAGTGACAAAACTGGGTTAGGAGCCTGCTATATTTTATTTGGAAGCAAGTCTAAGGTCAATAGATTGCTTCTCTGTACTGACAAAAAGATTTCTGTCTACATTTCTGGAAGAGCATTTTGAGGAGTTATTCCTCAAAGCCCTCTAAATTCTAAGAAAACAGAATTGCTGGTAATAAACGTTTGATATTTATTTTAGCTTGTGTTTGTTTCAGGAGAATTTTTTTTACAACAGTAGATTCCTCTGTAGTTAGGAACATCTCAGGCTTGAACCTGGTGTCTCCCAGCTAGAGGGAAAAGAGTATCTCCAGAACTATGATCCTCCTTGGGCTACTCTTGTGTCATTAAGATAGCACCAGGAGGGGGAGCGGATGTGGTTCAAGTAGTCCTGGGTTCTGTTCCCAGTGCCTCCTAAAGAAAAAACAAACAGACAAGGAACAACAACAACAAAAAAACCCCAAACAAACAACCACACCCTGGCAAAAACAGAGAGCAAACAGCCGAGGGAGCCATGGGGAGAGGAGGGAAGATAGCAACAGGAACGGGCAATAATCACTCTAACTTGCAGTGCATCAAGTTGTCCCACAATCCAGATGGAATATGGTGAGAGATGCCTAAAAGTATTGCTCTTCACCATGGCACACCAGCAAGTTGTGTGGTTACTTCTGTGGACCTGGCTGACTGTTGCACACTCACTCTACTGACTTTTTAAAAATTCCCATGCTGGTCTGAAGTTAACCCTTTCTACCTATTAACTGTAGACTAATCTAAAAACTGTCTAGTACTAATGCCTCTCCCCCAAAAGCCCCTAGGGGAAGTAAGGGAAATGCGTAGTCTATTTATCAATTAAAAGGGATAACAGAATGGCAACCCTGAAAATGAACAGACCTCCAACAGTGGGAGGTAGGGACAGGAGGGGGAGAAGAGTGATAATTCTTATCACTCTGGAAAGGAAATAAACTATCCCCAGAGTTTGTGCTTTGAATCACCTTTTACAAAACTTTTCAACGTTTGTGTGTGTATGTGTGCATTGTCTTTGCAAAAGTGATAATGCACACATAAAAGTGTTTTTTAAAAAGCACCAGTGGGTAAATAATAAAGTCTTTCACTTACCTCAGGCTATTAATCAAAGTGTTTAAATAAAAAAGTTAATTTACTACATATAGATATGTTAAATTATAGATTTATTTTACCAATATTAAGATAATAAAATCATTAATTTTTTGTCCTGACCTTTAGGCGGTCTCACAAAGAAAGACTAGAATTAATGTATATACCTTTCTTTGGGAAAAAGGATTTTTTTCATTTGTACTAAATAGGAACCACTGCCATATGTATTATTGAAACGGGAATGTTTCTTTTTTAGTCAAAACTATTAATAATAGAATTCCAGGCCTATCAGATGATCTGGTTTACCTCTCAGCACAGAGGGGTCACACTTGTTGAACCTGATTTCTTCCAAGTCTGATAAGTTTGCCTCAGATTTTGTGTTATCTGTTGGCTGTGTGTTATCTGTTGGCTCTTAGGTTTTGTCATCCTGACTTTACACATGCTTAAAATAATTGTAAAGAGTCTGTGTTTGGAAAACCTGAAAACAAGACATAAATATGGATCTTGTATTATTAGAGGATCAAAATGGCCACATATGGCTATTTCACAAGTTGTGTCATGTTTCCTAAAAAAATATGGCTTACTCATTTTAGGGGTAGTTTCCAGGAAAATCATCTGAGTAGGGGATGGAGAAAATTCTAGAAGTACTGTATAATTGAGAAGAGGATCTGAAAATGAGAATAAAAATGGCTTTTAAATTGTTTTGTGTTGATTTGATTCATGGTTTTCGGTGTGACACTATAACCTGTAATTGCATAAGGGAACTGAAGTAAAAGAGTAAAATGCTTCCTGGTGAAACTAAATACCATTAATTTTCCTAGTGAAAGTTGTGAACCAATTTTAATATACTTGTCATATCATAATTCCTAACATTTTAATTTTTTTTGTGCTAATTTTTCCATGTAATGTCCATCTTTCAAATTCTTAATGGTGGCTTTTCCACTCAATCTGTGACAGATAGGAAAGCAGCCAAAGGAAACACATAATCACCAAGTCATAATGAGACAGCATTTGCAAAAATTATAACAACATCCTGAGGACGAGCAGGTTCTGTTCAGTTTGGGGCAGGATTAGAGAGAAGAGGAAAAGAAAGATCACAGAAGTTCAGATTTACATGTTGTGACTTGGAGGTGAGAAAGAAACGCTTCTGAATGTGAGGGTATTAGAATCATCTTTCTTCAAGTTTTTAAGGCATTACATAAATATTTTTTGCTTAAGGGGCTCAAAATAAAATCACAGGCAAGAGAAGAAAAAGATTACTGGATTTGTCAACAACAGAGGGTACAGTTCAGCTCTTTAAAAGGGTTCTTCAGTTGCTTCTCTTTTTCCTCTCTCTGCCATCCTCTTTCTTCTCCCTTCCCCTTGCTGGAATTTTTAATTTACTGGAGGTTCACCAGGATGTTTTTGTGGTGAACCCTGGCAACTTTTATGCATGACTCGGCATTTTGCAGGTTTTATGTTGCTAAAAATTCTTAGAAGAAATGAATTAGGCTTTTTTGAAAAGCCTTATTAAAAAAAAACAAAAATAAAAAGAAGCCATCCTTGGTGTGACATGTTACCTGAAAGAGAAATTTGATATATTTCCAGCGGAGGATGTATTGTCTATTCATAGAAATTAACATAAACAAAAAATTAAGTAATAAAAGAATAGTGATGGCATTGAATAATTCTCGTTCCAGCTATCTAGATCTTGACATGTGGAACTGAAGAAGCCTAATTAGTAGGCTTTTATTTCTGGCTCTATTAGTGTCTCTGCCTTTATTCTAGATTCTCTAGAAACAAGGCTCCTTCTTGAAGCAAATCCGACTTGGAAAGGATAGCCTGGGGAAGTAGACCCTGGACTTGCCTCTGTTCTGGTTGCTGTTGCAGCTTACTTTCCTTTTGCTTAGACTGTTAAATTATGAAAAGACTAGACAAGAAAGTGTGGAGGAAACAATAGGTCCTGTTCTTTTAACTGCCATAAAGCAAATAGTGTTAGGATGTTATTTCCCTGGCTATGGGAAGGAAATAAAAAGAATTGATGAGGGAAGCGGATGTGGCTCAAGTGGTTGGGCTCCTGCCTACCACACGGGAGGTCCTGGGTCCGGTTCCCAGTGCCTCCTGGAGAAGACAAGCAAAGTAAGCTGGCATGATGGGCAGGTGCAGTGAGCTGACACAAGATGACACAACAAAGGAAACACAAAGAGGAAAGACAATGAGAGACACAACAAAAGCAGGGAGCTTAGGTGGCTCAAGTAATTGAGTGCCTCTCTCCCACATGGGAGGTCCCGGGTTTGGTTCCCTGTGCCTTCTAAAGAGAAGACGAGCAGACACAGAGAGCACACAGCAAATGGACACAGAGAGCAGACAGTGAGCTCAAACAATGTGTGTGGGGGGGGGGGTGGGGGGAGGGTGGGATAAATAAATAAATCTTAAAAAAAAAAAAAAAAGAGCCCCCAAACTAAATGACTGGTATCAGTAAGGAATCCCTATTTAATTATCAGAAGTCTAAAATTATCTTGGTAGATGTGGAAGCTACAAACAATCATGTGGGAAGTTATTTTAATTAACCGTTTTTCTCTTTTTAATTACATAGAATTGAACATGTAAACGCAGGTGCTAGATGTCACCTTTCCTGAATTTGTTGCTAAACCCATTATTTTTGCTTCAAAACCAGGTTCCTCTTTACATATGTCTCTTTTAGTTGATGTAACCCTCCTGCTGGTGATCTGGACTTGATTCCTTGAAGTCTTCCTTGAGTTTTTCTCCATTCCTTTTCTCTAAACCCTAAGGAGTTTTCTTCCTCTTACATTTATCCCTTCCTCTCAATTCCTGATGTAGTCACCCTGGTTCAGGCCATCTGTACTATTGAAATTACCTCCTAGGAGATCTCCTTCCACTTCTGTCCCTCTACCCACTCCCCACCCCCAGTTAGTTCATCTGCTTTGGGTTGCAAGATTAATCCTCCTAAAAGACCACTTTGCACTGCTCACTCTCCGTGCTCCTAAGCATCATAAATCATAAATGAAATCTCTTTTTGTGGCAGGAGTTCCCATTCAGTGTTTGTGAGAGGACCTCCTTTAACTTCAGTTCAATCTCTGAGGTCTGTTAGAACTCTTGAAGGTCCATGTGAGGCCTCTTTAGCTATTTTTCTTATCCCTTGACAGTCTGATGCCTGCCATCTTTGGGAAGCTTGTTTTCCATTAATTATTAATAGGAGATTCCTGCTACAGCCAAAATGTTCTCCTTTTTGTTTCCTGAATACAAACATTCCCACTTCCACACTATTGATTAGGATGGTGAGGATGCCCATTCCTCTTTAAGCCATACAACTTTTTCAGTTTTTTTCCCTCAGACTTTTCTTCATGATCGTCACGCTCATAAACATAAACTCTCCTGAAATTAGACAGACACCCATTGCTTTCTAATATCATTTTTGTGTATTCAGTAAACATTTATTGAGGGCCTATTAAGTGTCAGGCAGCGTATTGGGGATTCAACTGAAAAAAGATGATTTCCTTGTCCTTAGGTATTTACATTTTAATGAGAAAAACCAAACATACCACCAACGGTTGTCAAGTGTGATAGTTTAGGATTTGGGAGAGACAAGTAAACAGATTTGGGCTAGGGAGAGGGGTCAGAGAATGTTTTCTGTAGGAAAGCAATTTTAGGAATAAAGTCTCCCAGTATTTTATGGCAGTATGTTTTGATCCATGTAGTTTTTTGTTTGTTTGCTTGTTGTTGTTTTTTTTTTTTCTTTTAGATATCAGAGTCTGGGGATTGAACCCAGAACCTCAACCACTGAGCCACATCAGCTTCCCTGAGTTGGTTTTTTCATTTGTTTTGCTTGTTTTTTTTAGGAGGTACTGTGAACCGAACCCAGGACCTCCCGTGTGGGAAGCAGGCGCTCAGCCACTTGAGCCACATCCATTCCCTGATTCATGTAGTTTTAATATTTAAATCTTTTTTCTTGCTGTTCTTAAATGTTAACTGTTGTCACTGAAAGCTGTTTCTATTCTTTATAGATGTGGTGACCAACTGGTTACTATCTTAAAAATAGCTTTCCAAATATTTGACCAAGAAATCCCTCTCAGCTCTCAGACAAAATAAACTTAGTTTCTTCACAGGTGCTATGGCCCTATTACTCATTATCTTAAATTCTTATATGATGGGGTCCAAAACAGCGCCCAAATGGGCTGATTCAAAAAGCCTTTCAGAGGGGAAGCAGCTGTGGCTCAATCAGTAGGGCTCCCGTTTACCATATGGGAGGCCCCGGGTTCAGTTCCCGGGGCCTCCTGGTGAAGGCAAGCCCACCCGCATGGCGTGGTTAGCTGACCCAGAGAGCACAAGCAGCAGGGGGGGATAAATGAATAAATAAATAAAATCTTTAAAAAAAAAAAAAAAAAAAAGCCTTTCAGAGGGAAGTGAATGTGGCTCAAGCAGTTGAATGCTTGCCTACCACACGGGAGGTCCCAGGTTCGGCTTCTGGTGCCTCCTAAAGACAAGCAAGACAGCAAGCTGACACAAGGGGCTGGCGTGGTGAGCTGACACAACAAGAGGATGCAATAAGATGACGCAACGATGACACAACAAGGAGACTCAATGAGAGACACGACAAGCAGGGAGCAGATGTGGCTCAAGCAATTGAGTGCCTCCCTCCCACATGAGACTTACCAGGTTAGGTTCCAGGTGCCTCCTAAAAAGAAAATGAGCAGACACAGAGAGCACACAACAAACAGACAAAGAGCGCACACAATGAACAGACACAGAGAGCAGACAGCGGGCACAAACAATGAGAGGGGGGAGAAATAAATAAATAAATCTTAAAAAAAAAAAAAAAAAAGCCTTTTAGAGCAACACTTCTCAAACAAATCACTGGGATTTTTTTTTTTTTTTTTTTTTTTGAGGTACGAGGGGCCGGGGATTGAACCCAGGACCTCATATGTGAGAAGCCGGCGCTCAACAACTGAACCACATCAGCTTCCCTGAGTTGTTATTTTCCCTTGTTTTGCTTGTTGTTTGTTTTTGTTTTTCAGGAGGCTCTGGAATGAACCTGGGACTTCCCATGTGGGAGGGAGGGGCTCAACCACTGGAGCCACATCAGCTCCCTGGGATTGTTTGACAACACAGATTCTGATTCAGTAGGTGTCAGTGGGGCGTGAGAGTTTGCTTCTCTAAGAAACTCCCAGGTGATGCTGCTGCTGCTCATTGGTGGAACATGTTTTGACTAACTGGATCTTAGAGGATGTAAAGAGATAAGGAATTAAGATAAAAGCTAGTGAGGATATATTTTCTTTTGCTTATGTAGATGGGTCTTCTCAGTTACTCTCCCTAATCTAAATCAACAACTAATTACCCAGCTGGGGTGGGCTCACATCCCTGCACCTAGAGGCAGGCAGTCTTGCCAGTAATCTGCCTTGAAAGCTTGTTCCCCCACCCTCTCCCTGGGAGTGAGTCTCCTCCCTGTCATGATAAGGTGCACACCTACCGAAATGAGGGTATGATGTGATTCCCTGGGCCCCTGGCCACTGAGTTATAGGAAACCCTTCTTTGGCAGTGGGAGGTGTTCCTTCTGGCATTTTTCCTTGATTCTACTGGTTCATATAACACTTGGGCTCCAAGAATGGCTTCCAAAGCCAGTCTGTATCCTATAATGTGTAATCAGGAACTGACAGAAAATGTACTTTTAGCTTTTAAGATTCCCATTAGAAATTCTCCTAACTTGGCAGATGGAGAGACCAACCCTTGATTTGCTGAAGGAGTCGGCCAGAGTAATGCAACTGTCTCTCTATTCTGCTTGAGTGTTTGCCCTGATGATTTTCTGTGGCTCTTTTACTGACTCTACCTATACTCTCTTATACCCTAGATATTTTTGTAGACTGAAGACAGGAAAGAGGTTGTTATGGGCAATTTGTCCCTGAAGTCTTTACAACTAACACTAGAAAGAATTATTTCCCTCTTCCTCCTGGGAAACTTTCCTGTGGAATTCCCCCACAGATTGGATTGCAACCGTGATTTTTAGATTGAAGAGACCTTGTTTAGAGTGTCAAAATACAAACAGGGAAACATTGATGATATCAATGAGCAGTTGGTAAATGGCCTGGTACAATGGTTTGCAAACATCTGCATATATAAGAGTCACTACTTGTTAAAATGCAAATTGCTGGGCCCCACCCCCTGAATTTCTGGTTGAATAGTCTGGAGCAGAGCCCAAGAATTTGTAACATCCCTCTTCCTTCCCATGTCTTGTGATATGGTTACATAAAAGACAATCAGTGATAACCAGGGAGGTGGGCACTTGTTCACAGTAGCACATGCGTTGTTGATCTCAATCATCATCATTACCTACCAGTCCTCAGAGATTTGTTACTTGCCTTTAAAAAACAACAACAACAAAAAACAGACTGAGACCCAAGGAAGCAGCAGCTTTTCTGATGTTCCCATGACACCTGTGACTTTTGTGGCTGACCAGTCTACTTCCCATAAGATTTCCTAGTTTTTACTAAGGGTAGAGATCCCATCTTTTAGGGTAAAGATATATGGAAGCATAGTGTCTTAGTTTGACAGGGCTGCTATGACAAATACCACAGAATGGGTTGGCTTGAACAACAGGAATTTATTGTCTCATAGTTTTGGAGGCTAAAGGTCCAACATTAGGGTGTTGGCAGGCCATGCTTTCTCCAGAGTCTGTAGTATTCTGGTGCTGGCTCAGTCTCTTCCTCCATCACATGGTGATCTGTCTCTTTCTCGTCTTCCAGTTTTCTACTCCCCCTGCTCAGTCAGCTCCCTGTGACTCCAGTCATAATGCCTGTAAGTCCCACCCTCATTCATTTTGGCTTCACCTTAACTAATAACATATTCAAAGCTCCTATTTACAAATGGGTTCACACCTGTAAAACTGGGGGTTGGGACTTGAACATGTCTTTTGTGGGGTCGTGATTCAATTCCCAACACATAAGATAGAAACAGTGGGGAGACTTGCTTCCCACCCACCTTCTATCACTAAGATGTTTGTTTTTCAAGATGATCTGTTTTAACCCCAAAACAAATTTGGGTTGGGAGAAGGAGAAAGAGAAAGGGAAGTTTTGTTGACCTGGCTATTTCCGTCCCTCTAAATCCTTTACTTGTACTTTGCTTAAATCACAAGGATAAGATGGTTGATTATTTTTGTCTGTTTTTGGCAGTACTCCTTGTTATTAAAGGTGACTAATGTGGTACTTTCTATTGAAGTGGTTCTGGAGCATGCCAGGAAGAACACCATGATCTGGAGCTTGGTCTGGGTGACCTTCCTTCGGATGAGGACGAAGTCATCAACAGTTCTGATGAAGACGATGTCAGCTCTGATTCTAGTAAAGGAGAACCTGACCCACTGGAAGATAAACAGGTATATTTTGGTATTTGTTTCTACTTTTATGTTTCTTGGTCTCTCACTATGCTTGGGAATATTATTTATCAGCATGAAAGGGACAAAAACCATAGTCGGTTTAAAACTTATAAAACATTTTTTCTAATTTAAGTTTAACTTCTGCTATAATGCAGAGCATAAGATGTTGTATTTCCAAGTGCATATCACTTAAAGATTATTTAGTGATTTTTGAGAAATTATTTTTAGTAGTGTCTACTGGCTTTCTTTTTGAAAACTAAAATCCCTCTTAGGATTGTTCTTTGCACTGCTACCAATTCTACTTAGATTTCTTGAAAGAAAGGTATTATATGTATTTTCACACTCAATCAAATCTTTTTAGGTATCAAATAAAGATTGCTGTTAGTTACATTAGCATTTGCTTTACAAAAATCCAGTGTGTGTGTCTGTGCTTGTGTGTATGTCTGTGTGTCTGTACATGTGTTGGGGGTATAAATGAAACAAGATTGCCCATGGGTAGATAATTGTTCAAGATGTGTGAAAGGTGTATAGGGGCTCATTATACTGTCTTGCTACTTTGGTATGAATTTGAAATATTCCATTATAAAAAGTTTTTTTAAAAAACAAAATTTTATAAAAGTATTCAACTATCTATTTCATTTTAAATCACATTTCTTCAAATAAGGACATAATTAAAAGGGAAAAATTAGTACATTAGCAGTATCTCCAGAATGTTTTGGAATATTACAACAAGATGGAATTTGAAGGGGAGTGGATGTGGCTCAAGTGGATGAGTTGCTCTCTCCTTCCCACATGGGAGGTTCTGGGTTCCGTCCCCAGTGTGTTCTTTTTTTTTTTTTTTTTTTTTCCATGTCCCTCCACTCACAATTCAGACCAGGCACAAGGCCTGGGCTGAGGTGTGTATGGGGTAGGCTCACTCTGCCTCCTTTTTCTATACAGTCAGTGCAAGAACATAGCCTGTGGTAAGCACCAGGAGGCCCCCAGTGCATTCTTTTTTTTTTTTTTAAAGATTTTATTTATTTATTCATTTATCCCCCCCTTGCTGCTTGTGCTCGCTGGGTCAGCTAACCACGCCGTGTGGGCAGGCTTGCCTTCACCAGGAGGCCCCGGGAACCGAACCCGGGGCCTCCCATATGGTAAACGGGAGCCCTACTGATTGAGCCACAGCCGCTTCCCCCCAGTGCATTCTAAAAACAAAAAGAAACAAACAACAAGCAAACATATGAAAAATCCACTCAGGGGAGCCGGTGTGGCTCAGTGGTTGAGTGACGGCTTCTTACATACAAGGTCCCGGGGTTCAATATCTGGTCCTGGGACCTAAAAAAAAAATAAAAAGATGGAATTTGTAGGGATCCACACAGCATATCAAGCCATGGAGAAAATCCATGTCACCTAACACCTATGCCGTAATCTATTAATTGATTATGCTTCCAGTTTAACATATTTTTGCTCTAAGTTCATTTTCAGCCTTAAATGAATGGTACAATGATGTGTCACTGTCTGGATTTAAGTCCCAGCTCCAGCACTTATGGGTAACTTTGGGCAAATTATTTAACCTCAGTAGGGTCTAAAGCTCCATTTTATAGGTGGAATAAAAGGATGCTTGTTTCATAGAATTGTGAGGGTTAAATTATTTATTTATGTAAAGTTAATGAACACTGCCCAGCATGCCATAAGAATTCAATGGTCGTTTGTTTATTATTTATTACTATTGAGGTGTCATTTCACTGCTCCAAAGTATTGAATCATGTTGTTGGGAGTAACCACTAGAAATTATTTAGCCAGGTGAGTTTGTAGGACTCCTAAGACAGATGAGTAACTATTGTTCTTAAAGAGCCAGCTTATGGGTTTTACTTTTACTATCAAGTAATTCCTTCTATTTCTTATTGATATCTGTCATGTTGTATTTTGAAAGCTCATTTTCCAGGTTGCCTCTTCATAGACATAGATTCTACAGTTATATAAAGAACACCCACTATGGCCCAGGTATATCATAGGTATGTGCTGGAGTTAAAGCAGCACTCAAGGTCCCTGCTCTTCTGGAACTTACATTCTAATGGGGCATGGGGGACTTTAAATACATGAACAATAAAAACTTCAGAATATTATGTGCTTTGAAGAAATAAAACAAAGTGATGTACTAGAAACTGAGGAGGATATTTTGGATAAAAGCCTCTGAGAATATTTGAGCTGAGATTTTAAAGAGCCAAAGCCTACCAAGAGTTTGGAGAAGAGCATTCAAATGGTCTTCCTCCATGCAACTTGTAATTAAATCAACAAGCAACCCCAAGTTGTTTCTATTCTTGATAGATACAATTTTCTATCATTTTGATCTATTGGTTTCTTTTGCTTGAACCCTTTCTAATTTTTCCCCATTCTTTTTGAAGTGTGGTGAGCAAAATTGGTGTCTGCATTCTACTAGGGATCTTGATGATACACAGTACTAAGGAAGGATTAATCTCTAACCTTTTTGTGTTATGCATCTTCCCAACACATCCTGTCATAACACTACCTGGCTGACTCATTCGTATTGTGATCAGTGAAGACTGCTTGGTTCCTTCCTCTATATTTGTGCCTGCTCTTCCTTTCCCTCCCTGAATTTATATGTGTATATATATATATATATATAGAGAGAGAGAGAGAGAGAGAGAGAAAGAGAGAGAGAGAGAGAGAGAGAGAGAGAGACCTTAGTTGTGCCATATTGCGATATCCCTGTAAAAGCATTTTTCATTTAAACATTTTAAAGAGACTAGTTTATAGTTAAGGGTGGACATTTAATATTTTTGTACTTTAGGCCAATGTTTTAATAATTTCCCTCTTTAGAATTCTTAGCTATTCTGTTGAACTTACTTTCTCTTCATCAGAAACATCAATAGCGATAATAGAATGGACTAATTCCATCTTTCTAGGCATATTAAACCATAGCCTATGAATGCTTTTCTCTGAAGTAAATACTTTCATAGTAGTTAAGAAGTAAACTGGAGGGAAGCAGATATGGCTCAAGTGATTGGGCTCCCGCCTACTACATGGGAGGTCCCTGGTTCGGTTCCTGGTACCTACTAAAGAAGACAGCGAGCTGGCATGATAGGCACGCACATGTGAGCTGATGCAACAAGATGATGCAACAAGAGACACGAGAAGAAAAACATGAGTGACACAGCAAAGAAGAGAGCAGAGGTGGCTCAAGCAGTTTGGCGTACTCTCCAGACACTACCATCACTCATTCCTCAGTATCGTGACAGGCAGCAGAGATACTCAACCCCAGCCCCTGGTGCTGCTTGCTGGTGCCAGGATGTGATATAAAGATATAAATATAGACTCAGCAGAGGTTTCCTATGCATGACTCTTCTGTCCTTCTATTCGAACCTATAATCAGTACTAGAGTTGGTAGGTGTACCTCTGAGAGACAAATCTTTGGGCTGTCCATGTGCCAGCTGACCTAAATAATCAGTGGATCAAAGAAGAAATTGCAAGTAAAATCAGTAAATATGTTGAGACAAATGAAAACAAGAACACAACTTATCAAAACTTATGGGATACAGGAAGGTAGTCTTGAGAGGGAAATTTATAGCCCTAAATGCCTATATTAAAAAAGAAGAATTGGACTCACCCAGGACAACTAACGGGGAGGAGATGATGGACAAACAACATACCGAGGAACCGAGAGTGCCTACAACTACAAGCGAGAGAGACCCATCTATTGGATGTATGGGATCAAAGGTCCCCTCAATTAATGGTGGAGTGGACATCACCATCCCAGAGTCCTCAAGATTGGGAAATGAACTATGGACTAAAATAAACTTACTAGTGTTCTACTATAGACTACTTGTGATTCTAGCAATGGAAGAAATACCATTGTTGTGGAGGCAATGACCCATGGATGTTCTGGGGTTAGGGAGAGGGAAAAACAGGTATAATGGAGCATTTTCAGGACTTGGGAATCATCTGAATGACATTACAATGACAGATACAGGCCATTATATATCCGGCCATAACCTACAGAGTCAAATGGGAGAGAGTGTAAACTCCAATGTAAACTATAATTCGTGCTTAGTGGCAGTGCTTTAAAATGTGTTTATCAGCTGCAATGAATGTACCACACTGATGAAAGACGTTGCTAATGTGGGAGGTGTGGGGAGCGTGGCATATGGGAATCCCCTATATATTCTCTGTAACATTTATATAATTGAAATATCTTTTAAAAAATAAAAACGTGGGGAAAAATGATATAAATATCTAGTCCCCAGGATCCTGGAGTGCAGTCTGATCATTGGGCACTGCTTTTTTTTTTTAAAAGGAAAAGCACGATGAAATGTGTTAGAATTAGAACCTGTACTATATATATATATATATAATCTGAAACTGCTCAAGTTCAGAGAAGCTAGTCAAGTCCTTTTTTCTCTTGCCAGGAGAATGCCATAATCAAAGGGCTCTGGGTCTTCAGCCAAGGAGGGGGGGCGGAAAAGAGACAGAAGCAGCAAGTCCTTCACTAGACAGGGGCCTCGGCACCTCCAGCCCCACCACTGAGGCGCCCAAAAAGAATTAAAGATCTGGGGAGAGTGATTGTTGTCTGATGGCCCCAGTGGGCAGCAGGGGCCTGCATGTGAAAATAAGTCTGAGGAGTCAGAGGCAGCAGGAGGAGTGGCCAGCGGAGAACACCAAGCCGGAATAAACAACTTCTGCCACCTGCAGACCCACAGCACCCTCCATCTGTGCTCAGATACCGGAGGTTAGACAACCCAGTGCTCCCAACGAGGGAGAGATTGGAGCTGGACTTAAGAGACTGAAAACCCACAGGTTTAGTAAACATAGCCCAGCATTACATCCCTCCAAGGCCTGCATCATTGCTGCCAACAAAGGGTAAAGCAGGAGAGGGAAAGCAAAGCATTTTGATACCTGCCTAGAGATCGCCTGCACCATTGTGGGGACTGAGTGTTACATCACTAGCTGGATACAAACTGAAGAGAGAGCTCAGGTATTAAGTCTCAGAGTTAACATTTAAAAATATTAAAATGTACCATGTGCTAAATCAAGGGGCTGGAGAAGGACTGCCTCTCTCCTTGCTCAGAGAGGGGCTTCCTTCACGGTCAGGCCCTGGGCCGGTTAAAGCTGCCTCTGGCTTAGACCAGCCTGACAAATGATATGACCACTGCATGGAGCAAAAGAAAAACTGGGAGGGAGACAAGCCCTTCAACAGAAACAAGAACCTTCTACAGGGAAACTGGGCAGTGTCTGACCCTGTAAGGATGCATCAGTGGAGCCCTTGAAACTGCAGAGAACAGCTGGGGGAAGAGGGAGTGGGTGAGGCAAAGACGTAACAGTTTTTCCAGAACAGTACCAGTGGGGTGGGGAGGTCATGGTGAGAGGATGGGCAGGTCTAGAACTTGCTGAAGGTAGAGACAGGAGGAAATAGGTCCTTGGTGTCCCTTCTCCATCTGCCCCAGTTGGCCCTAGTGGCACCTAGAGACCAGACCTGTGGACATCTTGGCGGGCTACCTCTGCTCAGCATGAGGGGGCTCTCCCATTCAGCCAACTGCTGCTCTACCTCCTATGCTGAGGAGGAAACGGTGGCTTTGAATGTCTTCTTGATGTTAGTAGCCTCTGTCTCTACCTGCTTTGGGTTCATTTGTGGTTCTCTTTGTACTGGTTGGCTCTCAGAACTTCCTGCTTGATGTCTAACAGAACTGCTTTGCAGCCATCACACCATTCATGCAAGGTCTTGATACTATTATTGATATCCTTTTTCGGATGTCACGGCAAATGTAGAAATACACTGGTTCCGCTGGTCTAACTTGCCCTAAATGATGTCAGTGAAGACAGACTTGATGATGAGATCTTCTAGTTCCCGGACATTCTTCATCTCCAGGTCCTTCAGCAGCATGGAGTAGGGGATATGCTTCATTGTGATGCCAAGCTCACAACGGTCAAATATTTCTGCTTGTTCTACTGAGCTGTGCTCAGTTCCGACAGGTTCTCCTTCTTGGCTATATATTCTGGATAGGTTCCATAGGCAAACAGGTTCAGCAGTTGCAAATAAGCAGCATTAGCTCCTTCTACAAGCTCTTGCACACTGGCCAGTTCCAAAAGCTCTCCAAAGACATATACTCCAGGAACCTCCAACACTTGACTGATGAGAGCATTGAGAGCTAAGCCACTGGTACCTTTGGCTGGTAAAATAAACTGTTCCAGGTGGTTACTTGAGGGTTCCCATTCACCTGCCATTTACTGGCCTTGACATCTGTCTGCGCCATCACTCTGTCCTGTTCTTTGCTGGCTTGGCCTCCCAGTGCCTGCCCACAAGTTGTCAAGCAACTGTGATCCTGATCACTACTTTTGATTAGCTACTGCAAATTGTTGGGTCCCTGCTCTGAGAGCAGCCATGGTTCAAACCCACCTCAGGCAAAAATGATGGATGATTCTTAAAGACAGTACCTTACCTCAAAATAACAGGAAACTAAAGGCCTATATTTATTGGGCAGGTGCTAAATCAAGAAAATGCAGCTTAAAAGAGCACTTGGTCTATTCACATGATGGAATATTATGCAGCTGTAAGAAGAAATGAAGTCGTAAAGCATATGACAACATGGATGAACCTGGAGGACATTATGTTGAGCGAAGCAAGCCAGACACACAAGGACAAATACTGTATGAATGCGTTACTATGAACCAAATATATTGTGTAACATATTGTTTGATTAAAAAAAAACTTTATATGTATCCATTACATTTAATTGAGAAATGAATATATTCATTCATCTGTGTTTACTTTTTAGTTTTTAATTGTTTATATTTTCAATTATTAAATGTACAAAATAAAGTAAAAGAGCGGTTGGATAAGCTCCTGGCATCCTTACTGATCTCTCCCTCACCTTCACTCCTTGGCTTTTTTCCAGCTGGGAAAGACTGACCTACGAAACTCCTCTCTGAATCTCCCTACTTCCCAGAATTTGCTCTCCAGGCAAAAGCATCTTGGTACAGTAACAAATGAGTCAGACAGCCTGGGGTAAAGGCTACCTGCTTTAAGTTCTATAGTGCAAAACCAGGGAGATGGAGAAAGTCTGTTTCCCAGGTAATACAGGGGCCATTCAAATTTCTGTAAATAGGGGAACTCTTAAGGCTACTAGCAAGCAGAAGCCCAGGACAAGATTCAAGCTCAGAGAAGACAGGAAGGACCTGGCTCTTACATTCACCTGGGACTGGCTTTTTTTTTTTTTTGATAGAAGGGCTGTACTCTGAAGGACAGCACCAACCAATGCATTGGTTTGTTTGGTTTTGTTAGCTCCTGGCACTCAAGAAAATCTCTGTTATGTCACTAGCTGGATACAAACTGAAGAAAGAGCTCAGGTATTAAGTCTCAGAGTTAACATTTTAAAATATTAAACTGTACAGTGTGCAAGGAAAGAGTACAAGACAAACAAACAAAAACCAAGAATTGATGGCCTATTTAAAGGAAGAAGACAAAAATCCACAAATACCTATAAAGAAGATCAGACTGTGTACATGTCAAAGATTTTAAAAACCGTCCTTTAGGGAAACAGTTGTGGCTCAAGCGATTGGGCTCATGTCTACCATATAGGAGATCCAGGGTTTGATTCCTGGGGCCTCCTGGTGAAAAGCAAGCTGGCCTGCACGGAGAGCTGGCCCACACTGAGTGCTGGCCTGTGTGGAGTGCTGGTCCACGCAGAGAGCTGGTACAGCAAGATGACGCAACAAAAAGAGACACAGAAGAGAGACAATAAGAGACATAGCAGACCAGGGAGCTGAGGTGGTTGTTGCAAGAGATTGAGCAGTCTCTCCGCTCCAGAAGGTCCCAGGATCGGTTCCTGGTTCTGCCTAAAGAGAAGACAAGCAGATACAGAAGAAGACATAGAGAACAAACAGCAAGTACAAAACAACGGGGGAGGGGGGGGAATAAAGAAATAAATCTTTAAAAAAATAAACAAAACTGACCTTTAATATTATCAAGGAGATGAAGGAAAATATATAAAGATTGTCAGGAAAACAGTGAACTTTGAATGTTAATGGATTCAACTCCCCAGTCAAAAGACATAGACTGACAAATTGGGTAAAAACAACATGAGCCATCTACTGAAAGGCATAGTCTTTGGTATAAATGTCAATTGAAAGGAAACTAGAGAATAGTCTAGGGAATGTATAACATAATGATTTTGGTGGTAGATGAAGATTGTGGTTAATAGTATAAATGTAAGAATACTCTTCTTTTACAGAGTGCTAAGAATATGGTAATACACGGGAGAATTACAACTAATATAACTCATGAATGATAGTTAACAGTATTATTGTAATATTTTGCAGCAATGGCAAGAAGATATTATTTCAATTCTAAGGGACAACAATGGGGTGTAAGGAAGTATGGGATTTTTCCTTTTGGAGTAATGAAAACATTCTAATATTGACTGAGGTGATGACACCACAGCTCTGTGATGAAAATGAGAGCAACTGAGTGAACACTTTGAATGGATGTACAAAGCATGGGACTGTATAACACAAGGGATGCAGTAGTAGATGATGGACTGTGGTTATAGGAAAATATGAGAATGTTTTCTCATGAACAATAACAAATATAATACTAATATAGAGTGTTAATAATTGTGTGGGTTGGGGGTAAATGCACCAAATGTAAGATATGGGCTATAGTTAGTAGTAATATTTTGACGATGCTCTTTCATAGTTTATAACAAATGTTTCACAACAATGCAAGGTGTTGGTGGTAGGGAGATGTATGGGAGCCTTGTATGTGATGGGCATGTTTGTTTTGTAAATTCACAAATTTTAGTATACACTTAATGTTTATGTTCATGTATGAATTATAACTTGAATGCAATTTTATTTTTAAAAAATAAGGGAAAATGATCTTTAATATTCTCAAGGAGATGAAGGAAAATATATAGAAAGAACTAAAGGTTCAGGAAAACAAAGAATGAACAATAGGAGAACTCAATAAAGAGAGAGACATTTTTAAAAGGAAACAAACAGAACTGCTGGAATTAAAGACCACAATAACTGAAATACAAAATTCCCTAGGGGATTTACCCAGCAGGTTGGAGCTGGCAAAAGAAAGAATCAGTGAACACAAAGACAAGACAATTGAAATTTCTTGTCAGGCTGAGGAGCAGAAAGAAAAAAGAATTAGAAAAAAAAAAAAAAAATAGCCTAAGAGACCTGTAGAACACTGTCAAGCATACCACCAATATATGCATTATGGGAGTCCCAGAAGGGAAAGAAAGAGATAACAGGGCAAAAGAAATATTCAAATAATGGCAGAATACTTCCCAAACTTAGCAAAAGGTGTGGATATGCTAAGAAGCTGAAAGAATACCAAACAAGAAAAAAATGAAGAGAAATGTGGCCAACATATAGTAGTAAAACTGTTGAAAGTCATGGACAAGGAGAGCGTTCTGAAAGCTGGAAGAAAAAAGCAACATGTTGTTGTCAAGGGAGTATCAATAAGATTAAGTGGTGATTTATCATCAGAACCATGGAGGCAACTGAGAGTGCTGAAGAAAACATTTGGCAACAAAGAATTTTATATCCAGCGAAACTGTCTTTCAAAAATGAGGGAAAGATTAAGACATTGTTAGATAAATAAAAGCAGAGGGAGTTTATTACCACTAGACCTGCCCTACAGGCAATGCTAAACAGAGTTCTGCAGATGGAAAAGAATCAAAGAGGCATGATGAAATAAATACCTCTTATAAACATATTCATATAGGTAATTATAAATACCAGTACTATTGTGTTGTATTTTTTTATATGTAACTTACAAGTGCTACAATGCAAATGTATAAAAGATAATAAAAATCTATGGTTTGTGACTTACAGTGTACAAAGATGTTTGTAACAAGTAAAAAAAGGTAGGAGTACTGAGGGGGTACAAGAACATTGTATGTGTATGCTATTGAATTTAAGTTGGCATCAAATAAAAATGATTATTGTATATTTAGGATGTTGAATTTTAACTCAATGGTAACCACAAAGAAAATATGTTAAAACTATATCCAGAAAGAAAGGAGAAGGGACTCAATATAATACCAAAAAAGTCAACTAAATATAAAAGTAGGCATGAACAGAATAATTAAGGGTCAAAGAAGGTATAAGACTTACAAAAATGAAACAGCAAAATGGCAGAAGAGAATCCTGCATTATCAGTAATTACTTTAAATGTAAAAGGATTAAACTCTAGTCAACAAGTAGAGATAGCAGAATGGAAAAATAAAAAAGTCCCAACTATATCCTGTTTGTTATTGACTCACCTTAAATTCAAAGACATAACAGGTTGAAATAGAAAGGATGATGTAGCAGTTTGGCATTACTTATGAATTCCAAAAATAGATATTGGATTATGTTTGTAAACTGGTCTGTTCCTCTGGGCGTGATTAAATTATGATTACGGCTTTAATTGGGCCATGTCAGTAGGGCGTTGAGTCTCCGCTCCTTGGTGGGTGGGGACTCACAGATAAAAGACATGGCAAAGGACAGAGTTGGAGTTCTGATGCAGAGTCTAATGTTAGAGCCCGGGGAAGTAAGCACACAGAGGAACTTGGTCGTGAGGAAGGAGACAAGACCCCAGGAAAAGAGATGAGCCGTTCACCTGTTAGTCTACAGTTGGCCTGTGGAGAGAAGCAAGCCAGAGCCTGGAGAGAGGCAAGCCCCAGGAAAAGAGGAACCCAGGAAGCCTGAACCCTTACAGATTTCGGCAGCCATCTTTCTCTAACACGTGTCAATAAACTTTGGTGAGGGAGGTAACTTGTGCTTTATGGCCTGGTAACTGTAAGCTTCTACCCCAAATAAATACCCTTTATAAAAACCAACCAATTTCTGGTATTTTGCATCAGCACCCCTTTGGCTGACTAATACAAATAAGGACAAATATAACATTGAAGTAGTAACCACCAGGGAGCTGGGGTAGCCATAATAATATCAGATAAAATAGACTTTAAGTCAAAAACTGTTAACAATGTACAAAGATTATTGTATACTGGTAAAGGGGTCAATTCAACAAGAAGACATAACCATTATAAATATTTACGCACCTAACAGCAGAGCCCCAAAATATATGAAGCGAATACTGACAGATTGCAAGAGAGAAATAGACAGTGCTATGTTAACAGCAGGAGACTTTAATACACGTTTATTAGTAATGCATAAAATATCTAGACAGAAGATCAATAAGTAAATAGAAGACTCGATCAATACTCTATACTAACTAGACCTAACAGACATTTGTAGAGCACTTCACCCAACAGTAACCAAATACGCATTCTTCTCTAGTGCACAAATCAGTATTTGTGATCATATGTTAGATCACAAAATAAGTCTCAATAAATTAAAAGATATTGAAATCATGTAATGTATCTTCTCTGACTACAATGGAATGAAGCTAAAAATCAATTAGCAGAGGGACAAATGGGAAATTCACAAATTTGTGGAAATTAAACAATGCACCCTGAGACAACCAATGTGTCAAAGAAATAATCACAAGGAAAATTAGGAATTATCTTGAGGCAAATGGAAATGAAAACAAAACATACCAAAACTTATGGGATGCAGCAAAGGCAGTCCTGAAAAGGAAATTTATAGATCTAAATGCTTACATTAAAAAAGAATAAAGATCTCAAATTAGAGACCTAACCTCTCAATGGGAGGATCTAGGAAAAAGAACAAACTAAACCCAAAGCAAGCAAAGGAAAGAAATAATATAGATTAGAGCAGATATATATGGAGAATAAAAAAAAATTGAATCAACAAAATCAAAATTTATTTCTTTAAAAAGATAAAATTGACAAACCTTTAGTGACAGAAAAAAAAAGAGGATACAGATAATGAAAATCAGAAATGAAAAGGGGGACGTTACTACTGACCTCACTGAAATAAAAATAAGAGGATATTATGAAGAACTGTACACCAACAGATTAGATAACCTAGATGAAATGGACAAATTCCAGGAACACACAGGCTTCTTGCACTGACTCAAGAAGAGATAGAAGATCTCAACAAACCAATAGCTAGTAAAGAATTTGATCAATAATCAAAAACCTCTGAACAATGAAAACCCAGAACCAACAAGATGGCTTCACCGGTGAATTTTACCAGACATTCCAAGAAGAATGAACACCAATCCTGCTCAAATTCTTCCAAAACTTAAAGAGGAGGGAACATCCCTAACGCAGTCTATGAAGCCACCATATCCCATACCAAAGCCAGATAAAGATACCACACAACAAAATTACAAACCATTATATTTTTTGAGAATAAATGTAAAAATCATCAGAAAATACTAGCAGACCAAATCCAACAGCACATTAAAAGAATTATACACCATGATTAAATGGGATTTCCCCCAGGTATGCAATGTTGGTTCAACATAAGAAAATCAATTAATGTACTCTGGTTTCTCTTCAGATCGAATAAATCTTTCGCCTTTTACTAAAAAAAAAAAAAAGAAAAGAAAAGAAAATCAATTAATATAATATACCACATTAACAGAATGAAGGAAAAAAAATACATGATCGTCACAATTTATGTAAAAAAGACATTTGACAAAATCCAGCACTGCTTCTGAAAAAAAAACAAAAACAAACTAGGAATAGAAGAAACTTCCTCAACATGGTAAAGAGCATATATGAAAACCCCACAGCTAACATCATACTGAATAGTAAAAGACTGAAAGATTTCCCTCTAAGATCAGGAATAAGACAACAATACCCACTGTCACCACTGTTTTCAATATTGTACCGGAAGTTCTAGCCAGAGCATTTAGGCAAGAAAAAGAAATAAAAGCATCCAGTTGGAAAAGATGCCATCCTTAATTGCAGATGACATAATATTATGTACATAAAGTCCTGAAAAACCCACAACAAAGCTAATAGAACTAATCAGTGAATTCATCAAAGTGATGGGTTACAAGTCAACACCCCAAAGTCAGTAGTGTTTCTATATAGTAGTAATGAATAATTGAAAGAAGCAATCAAGAAAAAAAATTCCATTTACAATAGCTACTGAAATAACCAAATATCTAGGAATAAATCTAACCAAGGATGTAATGGACTTATGCTTAGAAAACTGAAAGACATTGCTAAAAGAAATCAAAGAAAACCTAAATAAATGGAAGGACATTCTGTGTTCATTAATTGGAAGACTAAATATTGTTATGTTATCACTTCTGTCTGAAACAATTTATAGATTCAATGCAATCCCAATGAAAATTCCAACAACCTTCTTTGCAGAAATGGAAACACCAATCATCAAATTTATATGGAAGATAAGGGCCCACAAATAGCCAAAGTCATTTTGAAAAGGAAGAATGAAATTGGAGAGGATTTGGAGAAATAGGAACATTCATTCATTGTTCGTAGGAATGTAAAATTGTGCAGCCTCTCTAGAAGATAGTTTGCCCATTTTTCAAATAGGTTTTTGTTACTGAGTTGTAGAATTTTTTTTTTTTCTGGATATTAAAGTTTTATCTGATACATGGTTTTAAAATATTTTCTCCCATTTTCTAGGCTGTCATTTTACTTTCATGATAAAGTCCTTTGATGCACAAAAGTTTTTAATTTTGAGGAAGTCCCATTAATCTATTTTTTGTTGTTGTTGTAACGCAAACATAAAGTATTTGTCCTTTTGTGTCTGGCTTGCTTTACTCAACATAATGTCCTCCAGGTTCATCCATGTTGTTATATGCTTTACAACTTCATTTCTTATTATAGTTGCATAATATTCCATTGTGTGAACAGACCACAGTTTGTTTATCCATTCCTCTTTTGATGGACACCTGGGTTGTTTCCAACTTTTGGCAATGGTGAATAATGTCGCTATGAACATTGGTGTGCAGATGTCTGTTTGTGTCACTGCTCTCAGTTCTGTAGAATTATCATATGACCCGAAAATTTCACTTCTGGGTATATAGCCAACAAAAATTGAAAGCAGGGTTTCAAACAGATACTGATGTTCATAGTGACATTATTCAGAATTGACAAAAGAGGGGAGCAATTCAAGTATCCATCAATCGAAGAATGGAAAAACAAAATATGGTCTATACACTCACAGTTGAGTATTTTTTATAACTTATTAAGCAGTTTTATTGAGATATATTCACATACCCTATGATCTATCTAAAGATGACTTTTAGTATAATCACAATGTTGTGCATTCATCATCACAAAAAATTTTAGAATTATTTCATTACTCTGAAAGGAAAAACTCCACACCCCTTAGCAAGCCTTCAAACCACTAATCAAATTTCATCTTTATAAATTTATCTATATTTACATTTTATATAAATGGAATCATACAGTACGTTACTCAATGTATTTATTCTTTTGTGGCTAGCTTGCTTCACTTAACATAATGTTCTCCAGGATTATCCATGTTGTCATATGCTTTATGACTTCATTTCTTCTTACAACTGTATAATATTCCATTGTGTGAACAGACCACATGTGAATGTGAATACACCACAGTTTGTTTATCCCCGCATCGTTTGATGGACGCCTTGGTGGTTTCCAGCTTTTGGCAATCATGAATAACACTGCAATGAACATCAGTGTGCAGATGTCTGTTCGTGTCACTGCTCTCAATTCTTCTGGGTATATACCCAGTAGTAGTATTGCAGGGTCACATGGCAAGTCTATATTCAGCTTCTTTAGGAACTGCCAAACAGTTCTCCATAGTGGCTGTATCATTCTGTGTTCCCACCAACAGTGAATAAGTGTTCCTATCTCTCCACATCCTCTCCAACACTTGTAGTTTTCTGTCTACAGGATTGGTATAAATTCTTCGTGAAATGCTTGGTAGACTGCACCTGTGAAGCCATCTGGTCCTGGACTTTTTTGGGGAGGTTTTTGATAATGGATTCAATCTCTTTAAATGTGATTGGTTTGTTAAGCTCTAGTATTTCTTGTAACGTCAGCGTAGGTTGTTTGTGCATTTCTAGGAATTTGTCCATTTCTTCTAGATTGTCTACAATCTATGTATTTTGGCATACAGTTTCTCATAATATCTTTTTATGATCCTTTTTATTTCTGTGGAATCAGTAGTAACTTCCCTCCTTTCATTTCTGATTGTATTTATTTGCACCTTCTCTCTTTTTTTCTTTGTTAGTCTAGCTAGGGATTTCTCAATTTTATTGATCTTCTCAAACAACCAGCTTTTGGTTCTGTTGATTTTCTCTATTGGTTTTTTGTTCTCAATTTCATTTATTTCTGCTCTAATCTTTATTATTTCTTTATTATCCTTCTGCTTGCTTTGGGATTGGTTTGCTGTTCTTTTTCTAATTTCTCTAATTGTTCAGTTAAATCTTTGAGTTTAGTTCTTTCTTCTTTTTTTTTAAAAAACAATTTATTGAAGTATATCATTCATACATGAACATACATAAACTATAAGTGTTCAGTAAACATCGTGAACTTACAAAACAAACATGCGTGTCATCATACAGGGCTCCCACACATCTCTCCCCCACAAACACCCTGCATTGTTGTGAAACATTTGTTAACAAATCATGAAAGGGCATCATCAAAGTATTACTACCAACTATAGTCCATATCTTCTTCCTGTATACATTTTTTTTAAGGATTTATTTATTTACTTTTACCCATTTTTACACCGCCCCCCGCCCCCCGATTTTGCTGTTTCTGTGTCCATTCGCTGGGTGTCTCTGTGTGTTTTCTGCCTTCTCTTCTCATCCTTCTCCTCCTGTCTTCACTGGGATTCGATCCTCAGAACCTCCGATGTGAGAGAGAGGCATCCTACTGCCTGCACCACCTTACTTCCTGGTTTTCGGTGCATCTCGTCTTGGTTCTTCCTTGTGGCACTCTCCTGTTATGTCATCATCTTGCTGCTTGGCTCATGGGGCCTGGCGGCGCACCTGTGTGCAGTGCCTGGCAGCCCACGTGCCTTCTCTCTCTCTCTCTCTCTCTCTCTCTCTCTCTCTCTCTATATATATATATATATATATTTTTTTTTTTTTTTTTTTTTTTTTTTACTGAGAGGTCCTGGGGATCAAACCCAGGTCCCTCCATATGGGAGACGATGCCCAAACACCTGAGCCACATCCATCCCCCTTGCTCTATCTCTTAAGGTTGACCAAAGATACCCAACGTTACAATCTTTTCCCATACAGGATGGTCATATAATAAATCAGGCTTAGTTTATCACTAGCATTCCAAAAACCAGACCTAGGAGAAAAACTAGGTCTGGGGACACATGCATGGTTTCTAATATAGCGAATGTTTAGCCTACCCTGATTCTCACAAAATCAGGACAGTGAGAATATTCGCGTTCTTCTTTTTTAATAAAGGCCTTTAGGACTATAAATTTCCCTCTCAAGACTGCCTTCCCTGTATCCCATTAAGTTTTGATAAATTGTTTTCTTGTTTTCATTTGTCTCAACATATTTACTGATTTCACTTACAATTTCTTGTTTGACCCACTGATTATTAGGAGTATGTTGTTCAGCCTCCACACATTTGCAAATTTCCCTTTTTCCTGTCTATTATTGATTTCCAGTTTCATTCCATTTTGATCTGAGAAGGCGTTTTGTATACTTTCAATCTTTTATATTTTTTGAGAGCTACATTATGACTTAACGTGGTCTATTCTGAAGAAAGATCCATGGACACTTGAGAACTATATATAACCCGCTGAGTTTGGGTACAATGTTCTGTATATGTCTTTTAGGTCTAACTTGTTTATCATATTGTCCAAGTTCTCTGTTTCCTTGTTGATCTTCTGTCAAGTTGTTTTGTCTAATGATGTGAGTCGTGTGTTGAAGTCTCCAACTTTTATTGTAGAGATGTCTATTACTCCCTTCAGTTTTGCCAGTTTGTCTCATGTGTTTTGGGGCACCCTGGTTAGGTACATAGACATTTATGACTGTTGTATCTTCCTGGTGACTGTCCCTTTTACTATTATATTGTGGCCTTCTGTATCTCATAAATTTTTTGCATTTAAAGTCTGTTTTGTCCGATATTAATATAGCTACTCCTGCTCTTTTTTGGTTACTATTTGCCTGAAGTATCTTTTCCCAACCTTTCACTTTCAGCCAGTTTGTATCTCTGGGTCTCAGGGGAGTCTCATGTAAGCAGCATATGGGTGGCTCATGTTTTTTTATCCATTCTATCAGCCTATATTTTTTTTCCCCTGAGATGGCTCTTTTCGTCTGTCTTCCCCTTGTCTCTGCTTGTTGTCTCTGCTCATTGTGTGCACTCATTGTCTGCTTGTTGTGTCTGCTCTTCTTCTTTAGGAGACACCTGAAACCAAACCGGAGACTTCCCATATGGGAGGTGGATGTCCAACTGCTTAAGCCACATCCACTCCTTGCTTGTTGTGTCAGCTCATTGCGTCTGCATGTCTTCTTTAGGAGGCACCAGGAACTGAACCTAGGACCTCCCATGTGGGAGGCGGGCACCCACTTTCTTTAGCCACATCTGCTCCCCAGCCTATGTCTTTTGATTGGGGAGTTTAATTCAGTCACATTCAACGATATTATTATAAATGCATTATTTACTTCCATCATTTTCTTCTTTTTTTTTCATATGTCATATCATATTTTCATCTTTTTAATCTTTTGCTTATCCTTTCTGCTATTCTATACGCTCCTCCAAGCCTCTCTCTCCTGTCTTTCTTTTAGCCTTTAAGGTTTCCTTTAATATATCCCGCAAAGGTGAATTCTTTTTACGAACTCTCTTAGTTTCTGTTTGTGAATATTTTATATTTACCTTAATACTTGAAGGACAATTTTGCTGAATAAAGAATTCTCAGGCAGAGTTTTTCTCTTTCAGTATCCTAATTGTATCATACTACTGTCTTCTTACCTCCATGGTTTCTGATGAGAAATACACACTAAGTCTTACTGGGTGTCCCTTGTATGTGATGGTTTGCTTTTCCCTTGCTGCTCTGAGAACTTTTTCTTTGTCTTTGACATTTGACATTCTGAGTGGTATGTGTCTTGGAGTCGGTCTATTCAGATTTATTCCTATTGGGGTATAGTGCACTTCTTGGACATGTAAGTTCATTTCTTTCCTAAGAGTTGGGAAATGTTCAGCTATTATTTCCTCAAATCCTTTTTCTGCCCCTTTTCCCTTCTCTTCTTTTTCTGTAACTCCCGTGACATGTATGTTGTTGTGTGTCATTCAGCTCTCTAAGCCCCTGCTCAATTTTTTCCATTCTTTTCTCTCTTCAATTTTAGCTACTCTATCTTCGGTATCACTTATTCTTTCTTCTATCATTTCAAGTCTGCTGTTGTACTCCTCTAATATGTGTTTTTTATCTCATCTATTATGTCTTTCATTCCCATAAGCTGTGTTATTTTTCTGTTCAGGTTTTCCGATTCTTCTTTGTGCCCGCTCAATATGTTCTTGATGTTGTTTGTCTCATTAGCCATACTGTCTTTCCACTCATTAATTTGATTTTGGAAAACTGTGTGCATCTCGTTAATTAGTTCTCTCATATTGTGCATTTTTTCTGGAACTTTGATATATTCTCTTTTTGGGGGGGCCATTGTCTTCCATTTTCTTAGTATGGCTCGTAATTTTTTGCTGAAGTTTAGGCATCTGATTAGGATGGTAGTTTACTCAGATGCTCTATTTCTTTCTCTTTTGTAGGGATTTAGTGATGGGAGACTGTGTGGTACTGCTGTTCTTTGATTCTTGGCTCAACATGGATCAATAGGATTGTTCTTGTTAGTTGCTGAAAACTGGATTCTGGTCCCAGTAATGGGTTTCAGAACTGCTTCCTAGGGCCTTGGGGAGGGAGGCTATAAAGACTGGAAAAAGCCTTATTTATTTTCAATTTTCTCATGTGCAGTTCCTTGGTCTACCAACGAATGGCTCCCTCAGCACCTGGTGGGAGTGTGTTTGCTGCAACACTGACAGGATCAGTGTGATAGAGGTTCCTGCCTGGAGTCTAAGAGCCTTGTAATTCAGACCCTCTCAGAGACAGTTCTCCAGCCTTCTCTGAGAGCCCCCTCCCTTTTCCAGGGTAGGAAATAACTCCACTCCCCTCTGTGTCCTCAACAATCAGTCCTGGTTAGTAGAAAAGGAGATTGGGAGGGACTTTATCCCCTTGTAGGCTCCCAAGGCAAACAATGGCTCAGCCCCACTCGGCCTGGAAGGGCTAGTCAGACATAGCAGACCAAATTTGTGGGTCAAAAGCTGTGTCATTCTTAGGCTGTGTCCCTTTCTTTACCCTTTCCTAGGCTGGTGGATCCCTGGAGTTCCCTTTGTCTGCAGCTGCCTCAGAGTCTTAAGAATTCTAAAGTGGCTTTAGTGTGGGAAGGGTGCTGGCAGTAGCAGCAGCTGGTTTCAACTAAGAGTTTTGCTGTCCTCGCAATTCCCCTCCTTTGTCCCTCTCTCTTCTGGGCTGTGTCCTACCTTCACCTGGTGACCTAAACCCTAGAAGATCTTTTTCCAGGCCATTTTAGCCTATCCTGTAGCTATTTTTCTGGCAGAGAAGAGAATCCTGTGCCTTTCTAGTTCACTATCTTCCTTCAAGTCCACAATTTAGTATCATTCAAAAATAAGAAGGAATGATGTTTTGATACATGTGATAGCATAGATGAACCTTGAAGACATCATATTTAATAATCCAGACACAAAAGAACAAATATTTTATGATTTCACAGATATGAAATCATTAGAATAAGCAAATTCACAGAGTCTGAAACTAAAATCTAGTTTACCAGAATTTAGGGTGGTGGTAGAGAATGGGGATTTAATGTTTAAATTGTACAGAGTTTCTTTTAGGGATGATTGTTGGAGAGGAGACACTTTGATAATGGATGGTGGTGATGGTAGCACATTGTGAACATTGTAGTTAACAGCGCTGAATGATCTATTTGAATCAGGTTAAAAGGAGAAATTTTAGGTTGTTTATGTGTGACTAGAATAAATTAAAACAAAAAAACCATTGGCATGTACAACACAGTGAACCCTAAAGTAAAGCATGGACTATGGTTAATAGTATTATAAAAATGCAACAAATGGAGCAGACTAATGCAGGGTGTTTAAAAATAATATGGTGAAATATGAGAATTCAGGGATTTTTGTATGATTTTTTTTTTTTGTAAGCCTACAACCTATATACCACTTCACACCCATTAGGATGGCTCTAATAAAAAAGACAGATAAAGGCGGGCAGATGTGGCTCAAGTGGTTGGGCGTCCGTCTGCTATATGGAGGGACCCGTGTTCACTCCCCAGAACCTCCTGGTGAAATAAAAATAGAAGACATGCAGGAGAGGCAGGCCCCGCCAAACCATGCAGCAAGATGATGACGCAGCAAGTGAGAGACACAGGAGAAAGCCAAGGTGAGACACGCTGGAAACCAGGAACTGCCGTGGCACAGGTGGCAGAGTGCCTCTCTTCCATATCGGAGGTCCCTAGGATGATATCCCAGTGAAGACTGGAGGAGAAGGATGAGAAGAGAAGGCAGAAAACAGACAACAGAGGATCACCCAGTGAATGGACACAGACAGCAAGTGGGGTGTGTGTGGGGGGATAAATATAAAGTAATTAAATAAATGTTTGAAAAAAAAAAAAAGACAGATAAGTGTTGGTGAGGATGTGGAGAAATTGGAACCCTCATACATTCTTGGTGGGAATGTTAAATGGTCTAGTTACTTTGGAAAACAGTCTGGCAGTCCCTTAAAATGTTATAAATAGTTAACATATGACCCAGCAATTCCACTCCTAAGAGAAATGAATACATGTGCACATAAAAATTTGTGCATGAATATTCGTAGCAGCATTATTCATAATAGCCTAAAAGTGAAAATAACCCAAATTCCTATCAACTGGTTAATGTATAAATATAGTGTTTATCCATAAAATAGAATATTACTCAGTCACGAAAAGTAATGAAGTACTGATTCATGCTACAACATGTATACATCTTAACAACATTATACTAAGTGGAAGAAGTCGGTCACAAAAGACCACACATCATATTATTTCATTTATATAAAAGGTCCCGAATGGGCATGTCTATAGAGACAAAAAATAGATTAGTATTTGCCAGGGGTTGGGAAGAAGAGAGTGTAGGGAGTGATTGATAATAGTACAAGGATTTTGAGGGGGTTAATGAAAATGTACTAAAATTCTATTTTGGTGATAGTTGCACAACCATGATATATTAAAAACCATTGAATTGTGTATTCTAAAAGGGTAATTTTTGTGGTATTTGAATTATATCTCAATAAATGTGTTATAGTGTTATAGGAAAAAAAATCTTGGTGAAGGGTAAATAATGCAATTGGAAGGTTAGTGCAGAGTAATATATGCCATTTAGTCCTATAGATAGCCAAATATGGCCCACATCTTTATTTCCTAGAAACGAAATTAAAGAAGATGATCAGTGTCTAGAAGGAAAACAAACTCTTTGAAGTAGAAGCATAGGAAAAGGGATTGGTTTATAACTTCTGTGACCTTCAGTTCCTTAATTTGCAAAATGATGTGATAATATTCTCTGGGTTGTTCTGAGGCTCTACGAGGATGATAGATGCACAGACACTTCGAAAGTCAACAAAGTTTATGCATGTTAAATATGTTATTTATTTCTATGATTGTGTTTGTGATAGGTGCCTTATTCCAAAGACATGCAGTGGGCACACCACCAATATGTGTCTAGATGCCAATATCGTTTTTCATGGCTGTGCCAGATTCAGTTGAAGGAGAGAAGAAAAATTATGTGCCAGTGTGCCGTGTCCTAATTTTGTGAAAAAGCAAATGGGATCTCAAAAAGATAATCCTGTAAAAGTAAAAGTAGCCCAATGAAGGGGAAGAAAATTAACATTGATTATGCACTATCCTGTGTGCTTGTGTGTACCTATGTGCTCTGGGCACATGGTCTTTCAATTAATCTTTTTAAACTGTCCTATGATCTAGGTCTAATGTACATATTATTTCATTTCACATGAAGAAAAACGGTTTATGGATGTTAAGTAACTTGCCTTGTAACCCCCCGAGTTAGAGTTTTTAACTAAATCTCACTCTACTATCAACTTGGTACAGCCTCAGAAGCCGAATGTGTTGAAAGATGTCTTGGTTTGGAGTAGCTAGGTATGCTAATCTCCTTTGTCTCCTTTTTCAAGTTTTAAAAAGTTTTTTATTTTTTGGTCTTTCCTTTTAGTGCTTAATAAATGTTTGTTTAAAAGTGAGATGTAATCATTCTGATGAATTAAGGTTAGACAATTGATCACTCTTTCTACCTTCTCTTTACATTGACTTCCCCATTCTTTTTTTTTTTCAATTCCTTCTTTGTAAAATAGCTAACATGATACATACTTTCATGAGGAGACGAGTGACAAGACATTAAAACTCATGAAGACCCTAACAGACCTTTGTTCTTTAGAGGTTAATCATGTGCTCACCTTATCTTTGGGGTAACTTAGTGATAAATAGATGTTTCTCAGACTGGTCTTGGGTGTTAAGTTTTTTTTGTGTTTTTTTTTTTTTTTAACAGAACTCTTGAGAAGTTTTGGATAATAATTCTGTAAAAATGTGGTAGACAAGTTTCACTGAATTTAACTTGTAGTGAACAAATATGAAAAGAGGAGAACACCGTTAAGAATTTACAAAGCTGGGCTATTATCAAGGGATCAGAACATAAAATTGGATTTCAGATCAAAGGTTCTGTTTTGGAATTTCTTTGATTTATTTTATGACCTTAACAAAGTAATTTGTTTGTGGCTCATGCTTTAACTTCCACAGCCATGCACTTTTGGGAGATGATGTTATATAACAAGCAGTCTCTTTTGAAATGCAATGATTTAAGTAAGAATTTTCATTAACTCAAAAGTTAAGATACCAAATATGGCCTCTCTGTTGAGGTTTCCAGTGGAGTGTGTTTTCCCATTTCATTTGACTTGGGTTAGAATCACTCATTGTTCCTACAAGGGGGACATAATATGAGTTGTTGTTTTTTTTTTTTTTTTTAATTATCTTTGACTTTATGAATACTTTGAAAAAAATTGTAATCCACTAATAGTTACTATTCTTCTTTAACTCTGTAGTTTTCCTAGTTTAAAAAGTAATATAAGCAACAGAATACATAGAGTCTTAGAATTTTAGAACTGGAAAAAATCTTATCTAGTCCAAACTCCTGTTTCACATGAAGAAATATCTAAAATGAGAGTTTAGTTCATTTGAGTTTATATTTTTTTGCTACTCAACACATATTCAAAAGCAATGTGCTCTGGTCTTAGGTTCTGAGAAGGTAGCAGCCACTTTGTACTCATTTGCTTATTTATGAATAGTAATTGCACAGCAACCAGGCACATAACATGTGCAGAAAAATGCAAAGGTGAATAAGATTAGTGACTAGCGTGAATCCAGACATTTAAGTAAATAAGTGCAATCCACTGTGGTAAGCCTTGTAATGCTGACATGAACTAGACAGTAATCTTGTCCTTTTGGGGTGGTGGGGAGGTAGCATCAGAAAGAAACAAACCTCGGAATGCCATCTGAAAGGATGAGCTAGAATATGACAGGCAGAAATCCTTGGGGAAAGAAGATAAGTGGCTGGGAGTACAGTCAAGGTAGAAGGAAAGGTATGTACAAAGAGTCAGACATGAAAGATGAGGGCACATTTGGAATAGCAAGGTGGTTCCAATTTGGCTGGAGTAGAGAGAGCACTGTGGAGGGATAGGAAAGAGCCTGGAGAAGGTGACTAGACACAACCTGGCGAAGGAAAGTTTGATTTGTTGCCCAGAGGTGGTAGGGAACTGCAGATAGGGTTCAGACTAAGGACTACAATGATTGTATTTGCATTTTAGAGGAGTTACTCCTGTGGCTGAAATACTACTGCAGTATTGGAGAATGGATTGTAGTGGGGCTGAAAGAAGCAGGAGCCAAGGAAACCACTTAGGTTATTGCAGTTGTCTAGGCAAGACAAAAACACAATATTGGAGGAGAAGAAAGCATCAATTAAGCATTGAAAAAAAGAGGGAGAGAAACAAATTTACAGGACTCAGTTGTGATGATGGAAGGTGGCTGTGAGAGCGAGAAAGAGGAGTCCAGGTTTCTGGCCTCGATGAGTATCTTGTATATCTAGCATGCAGGTACTTGATGGCTTGTTTAAAGAGTGACTCAATCTTTCTATCCATCAAGATGTCAGCATGTTTCATAGTTGTGCTTATGTATACTTATAAGTATATATATACTTATAAGTATAAATAAGTATATTTGTATATTTGGTTTGTTTCCGCTATTCACTTCTTGAAGGCTGAAGCTATTTCTTACTTATCTTTAATTCCTTCATCTACCACCTTCTTCAGTGCCCCATCTCTGAACTACTGAATCAGAATTTCCAAGTTAGTTACTTGGGAATCTAAAATTTAAGTTCTCCCTGACAATTCTAATGACCTGTAATGGTTTCAAACTTAGCTATAGAGCTATTTTTTTCTACTAACCTTTCTGTCACATGATAGAAAGTTAGTTATTATCTTCCAATTTTCTTTTTTCTTTTTCTTTTTTTTTTTAGGAGGTACTGGGGATTGAACCCGGGACCTCACACACGCGAAGCAGGCACTCAAACACTGAGCTATACCTGCACCCTATCTTCCAATTTAAAAATAATGGAGTAGAGATGGCACTGATTCCTTCTCCTCTTGGAAATCATCGCAAACTAACAAGAGGGTAAGAAATATGAATTCTGTTCTTAGTGATATTAGGAGTCATGTAAAATTCCAAAACATGATGTATAAGTAAGGGCCACCGTTCTCACCAATAATGTATAAAGGTCCCAGTTTTTCAACATCCTCCAAAGCACTTGTTATTTTCTGTCTTTTTGACTGTAGCCATTGTGAGGTGCTATCTCATCATGGAATTGTAACCTAAGGTGTGATCTACCCTGATCCATATCCAGATTCCTATCTGTGTTAACTAGAGAAGAATGTGTGTTCTGCCGTTGTTGGGTGAAGTGTTCTATATACATCTGTTAGGTCTAGCTGGTTAATTGTATTGTTCAAGTCTTCTGTTTCCTTTTGATTTTAAACAAATCAATTTTATTGATACATACTAATAAAGCATATAATGCATCCAAGGTGTAGTTGGTATAATCACATAGTTGTGCATTCATCACTTCAATCATTGTTAGAGCATTTTCATTATTTCAATAATAATAATAATAATAAACAAAAAAACAAACAAAATTCATCACCTCTCAATCTCTCTATGCTTCCCCTGCTGTACATAGCTGCTGTTTTTTGGCTATTCTTGCACATTTATTTACTTTTTAAACAAATCAATTTTATTGGTACATATTAATGAAGCATACAGTTCATCCAAAGTGTACAATCAATAGTATTTGGTATAATCACATAGGTCTGCATGCATCACTTCAACCATTATTAGATCATTTTCATCATTTCAATAATAATAACAAAAAACAGACAAAGCAGTAAACAAGAAAATTCTTCACCTCCCAATCTCTCTCTGTTTTCCCTGCTGTACATAGCTGCTATTTCTGGATATTCTTGCACAATTATTTATTTATTTATTTATTCAGCAGTTTTATTGAGATATATTCACATACTATAGAATCTATCCAAACTTTATAATCAATATTCAGGTCTTCATTGATTTTCTTTAGCATTGCTTTGTAGTTTTCTGCTTATCGGTCCTGTACTTCTTTGGTTAACTTGAGTCCTAGGTATTTTAGTATTTTTGTTGCTATTGTAAATGGAATTTTCCCCCTGATTTCCTCCTCAGATTGTTCAGTACTAGTGTACTAAAACATTACTGATTTTTGTGTGTTGATCTTGTATCCTGCCACTTCGCTGAACTCATTTATTAGCTGAAGTAGCTTTGTCATAGACATTCAGAATTTTCTAAATATGGGATCCTGTCATCCACAAATAGTGAGAGTTTTACTTCCTCTTTTCCCATTTGAATACCTTTAATTTTCTTTTTCTTGTCTAATTGCTGTAGCTAGAACTTCTAGTACAATGTTTAATAACATTGATGACAGTGGGCATCCTTGTCTTGTTCCCCATCTTAGAGGAAAAGCTTTCAATTTTTCCCCATTGAGTACGATGTTGGCTGTGGGTTTTTCATATATGCCTTTTATCATATTGAGGAATTTTCCTTCTATTCCTGTCTTTCAAAGTGTTTTTATCAAGAAAGGATGCTAGATTTTGTTGAATGCCTTTACTGCATCAATTGAGATAATCATGTGGTATTTTTCCCTTCAATTTGTTAATGTGGTATATTATGTTAATTCTTTTTTTTCTCTTTTATTTTTTAATTGATTTTCTTATATTGAACCACCTTTGCGTACCAGGAATAAACCTCACTTGGTCGTGATGTGTAAGTCTTTTGATATGCTATTGGATTCGATTTGCAGGTATTTTGTTGAGAATTTTTGCATCTATGTTCATTAGAGAGATTGGTCTATTCTTTTCTAATAGTATCTTTATCAGGCTTTGGTATTAGGATGATGTTGGCTTCATAAAATGCGTTGGGTAATTTTCTCTCCTCTTCAATTTTTTGGAAGAGTTTAAATAGGATTGATGTTAATTCTCCTATCAATGCTTGGTAGAATTCAGCTGTGAAGCCATCGGGTCCTGGATTTTTCTTTGTTGGGAGATTTTTGATCACTGATTTAATCTCTTTATATGTGATTGGTTTAGGTTCTTGTATTTCTTATAGTATCAGTGTAGGGCGTTTGTGCATTTCTAGGAATTTGTCCATTTCATCTAGGTTGTCTAGTTTGTTGGCATACAGTTTCTCATAATATCCTCTTACGATCTTTTTCATTTTTGTGGGGTCAGTCATATAACTTTCCGTTTCATTTCTATTTTTATTTAGTTGAATCTTCTGTCTTTTTTCCTTTGTTAGTCTAACTAAGGGTTTGTCGATTTTATTTATCTTCTCAAAGAACCAGCTTTTGGTTTTGTTGATTGTTCTCAATTTCATTTATTTCTGTTCTAATCTTTATTATTTCTTTCCTTCTGCTTGCTTTGGGAAGGGTTTGCTGTTTTGTTTTTTTAATTATTTTCTCCATTTGTTCAGTTAGATCTTTGATTTTAGTTCTTTCTTCTTTTTTAACATAGGCATTTAGGGCTATAAATTTCCCTCTCAGCGCTGCCTTTTCTATATCCCATAAGTTTTCATAAACTTTGTTCTCGTTTTCATTCATCTCAATATATTTTCTAATTTCACTTAGAATTTCTTCCTTGACCACTGATTGTTTAAGAGTGTGCTGTTCGGCCTCCACACATTTCCAAATTTCTCCCTTTCCCGTCTATTATTGATTTCCAGTTTCATTCCATTTCTATCTGAAAAGGTGCTTTGTATAATTTCAGTATTTTTATATTTATTGAGACCTGCTTTTTGGCCTAACATATGGTCTATCCTGGAGATACATCCATGAGCACTTGAGAAGAATGTATAACCCGCTGAATTTGGATACAGTGTTCTATATATGTCTGTTAGGTCTAACTCGTTATCATATTGTTCAAGTTCTTTGTTTCCTTGTTGATCTTCTGTCTAGTTGTTCTATCTAATTTTGTGAGTGAGGTGTTGAAGTCTCCAATGATTATTGTAGAGTTGTCTGTTTCTCCCTTAAGTTTTGCCAGAGTTTACAGCATGTATTTTCAGGCACCCTGGTTAGGTGCATGGGTATTTATGACTGTTATTTTTTCATGGTGGATTGTCTCTTTCATTAATATATAATGGCCTCTGTATCTCTTATAACTTTTTTGCATTTAAAGTCTGTTTTGTCTGATATTATTATACCTACCCCTGCTCTTTTTTGGTTACTATTCACATGGAGTATCTTTTTACAACCTTTCACTTTCAGGTGTTTTGTATCCCTGGGGCTAAGGTGGTTTTCTTGTAAGCAGCATATGGATGGTTCATATTTTTTTAATCCATTCTGTCAGCCTGTATCTTTTGTTTGGGGAGTTTAAACCATTCACATTGAATGATATTACTGTAAATGCACTATTTACTTCTTCCATTTTATTCTTTGATTTTCATGTGTCATATCATATTTTTGTCTGTCTTTTTACTCTTTTGGTTATCTTTTCTGCTAGTCTTTCTTCTCCACTTTCCTGCAAGCCTGTCTCTCCTGTCTTTTTCTTTCATGTTCTAAGGCTTCCTTTAATATTTTCTGCAAATGTGGATTCTTTTTTGCAAACTCTTAGTTTCTGTTTGTGAATATTATATACTCACCTTCATATTGAAGGACAATTTTGCTGCATAAGGAATTCTTGGCTGGCAGTTTTTCTCTTTCAGCATCCTAATTGTATCATACCACTGTATTCTCACCTCCATGGTTTTTGAAGAGAAATCTGCACTAAGTCTTAGTGGACCTCCCTTGTACGTAAATGTTTGCTTCTCCCTTGCTGTTCTGAGAATTTTCTCTTTATCTTTGATGTTTGACATTCTGAGCAGTATGTGTCTTGGAGTAGGTCTTTTCAGATTTATTCTGACTGGGGAACCATGCACTTCTTGGACATGTAAGTTCATTTCTTTCTTGAGAGTTGGGAAATTTTCAGAAATTATTTCCTCAAATTCTCTTTCTTCCCCTTTTCCCTTCACTTCTCCTTCTGTAACTCCCATGACACGTATGTTGTTGCCTTTTGTATTGTCATTTGATTCTCTGAGCCCCTGCTCAATTTTTTCCATTCTTTTCTCTCTCTGTTCTTTTCTCTCTTCAATTTTAGCTACTCTGTCTTCGGTATCACTTATTCTTCTATCATTTTGAGTCTGCTATTGTATGCCTCTAATGTGTTTTGTTTTGTTTTTTTTATTTAAGATATTTATTTATTTGTTTATTTATTTATTTATCCCCCCTTGCTGCTTGTGCTCGCTGTGTCCATTTGCTGTGTGTTTTTCTTGTCTACTTGTCTCCCTTTGTTGGGTCGTCCTGCTGCGTCAGCTCACCGTGCTGCGCGGGCTGGCTTGCCTTCACCAGGAGGCCCCGGGAAGTGAACCCGGGGCCTCCCATATGGTAAACAGGAGCCCTATCTTTTGAGCCACATCCGCTTCCCTCTAATGTGTTTTTGATCTCACCTATTGTGTCTTTCATTCCCATGAGCTCTGTTACTTTTCTGTTCAGGATTTCAGATTCTTCTTTGTGCTCGCTCAATGTCTTCTTTTTTTAAAAAAAAGATTTTATTTATTTATTCATTTATCACCCCCCTGCTGCTTGTGCTCGCTGGGTCAGCCAACCACGCCGCGCGGGCGGGCTTGCCTTCACCAGGAGGCCCCGAGAACCGAACCCAGGGCCTCCCATATGGTAAACGGGAGCCCTACTGATTGAGCCACAGCCGCTTCCCATCAATGTCTTCTTGATGTCATTTATCTCTTTAACCATATTGTCTTTCAACTCATTAATTTGATTTTGGAAATTTGTGCGTATCTCACTGATTTATTTCTCCCAAATTCTGTGTCTCTTCTGGGGCTTTGATATATTCCTTTTCTTGGGCCATGTCTTCTATTTTCTTAGTGTGGCTTATAATTTTTTGCTGATGTCTAGGCATCTGATTAGGATGTAGTTCACTCTGATGCTCAATTTCTTTCTCTTTTTTAGGGTTTTAGTGGCAGGAAGCTGTATGTTACTACTGCTCTTTGATTCTTGGCTTTACGACATTCTCTTTTTGTTCATCTTTCATTTTCCTGATTTCCTTTAGTTCTTTGTCCATATTTTTGTTTATCTCTTTGTTCATATTTAGCTTTTACAGCCTTTGCCTGGTTATGCAAGCTCTGATCTTCCTTGTTGATGGTTTCTAATTCTTTACCCTTCTTCTTTGCATGAGCCATCACTTCGCGTTTGTTTATATGTTTTGTAATCGTCTGTTGAACTCTGGACATTTTGTTATTTTTATGTGTTATCTCTGAAATTTAGGCACTGAGACATTTCTTCCTTAAACTTATATCCAAAGATTTCTTTAAATGCCAGGAGCTAACAAAAAAGAAAAAGCAACCACCTTTCTCAGTCTTTGCAGATTGCCCTGTGCGAGTGCTTTCCTTCATAGCTTAGCTGTCCTATCAGTAAGTTTAGAGAATAACCTAAGGCAGAATCAAGGGATCCTCCCAGGTCTTTTCTGTGCATGCACCTTCTCCAGGGCATGCACATGTGGCCCTAAGAACTCCCCCATTTACACAGATTTGAATGTCTCCTTTTCCCTAAGAAACAGTGCTTCCTCACAGTTTCATGCACTAAGCTTTGTCTCAGGCAGCTCTGTGTGTGTGTGTGTGTGTGTATTTTTTTTAAGGAGGTACCAGGAATCAAACCTGGGATGTCGTACATGGGAAGTAGGCGCTCGACCACTTGAGCTACATCTGCTCCCCCAGCTGTATCTTTAATGTTTTCCCAGAGCATTCTGTATGAGAGCTCTGTGAGCCACCCCTACATGCAGTACAAGTTCTGGGACAGTGGGCCTGTGACAGATGTCCTGGTTCAATCCTTTAGGCTACCGCCTGACAGATTAGCACAGACATACATGCTTCCAGTATTGCACTTGGGTTTCTCTGCTCCCTCTGGAATCAGGGCAAGGGACCCATACTAGGAACACAATCTGGCTCTTGCCCTAGCTTGGTTTGTGAGGGGGTAGGGAAGGGGACAGCAAGTGAGCCACATGATCCTACTGTTTTTCAGTTGCCTTTTCTTGATTTGGCACTTGCAGTATTACTTCAATCCTTTAGCTGCTTTCTGGAGCTTTGAGGAAGATGTTTCTGGCAGCTTTTATACGTTGCTTAAAGCTTCTGTGGGGGAATAGAACCCTGAAGCAGCTCATTCCTTCATCTTGATGACCAGCACCAGCATCTTTTTGTTTGTTTGTTTGTTTTTAAGGAGATATGGGGGGTTGACCCTAGGACCTTGTACATGGGAAACAGGCACTTAACCACTGAATTGCACCCACTCCCCAGCATATTTTTTTATACCTCAGTTTTGGAACTGAAATTCTGAAAGCAGATTTAAAAAAACAAAAAAGTTTTCCAAATAAAGAATACCAGCAAGGTATTGTTCAAGAAAGCAGGTCTGGTAGGATCATCCATGATTTCAATTTAGATAAGAAGACTACTTCAAAGAGAAGTCAATACCATTAATTTTTTCCTATATCATTTCATTAGTGACCAAATAATTGCCTGGCATGTTCACTTTTTCATGCTTGTGATGTTGCCTTATGCAACTGCGTCTAAGCCGTACAAAATAACTGTGACCTGGTTTTGTCAACACCAACAAGAATGAGGTCTCTCTAAAACTAGACCTGACATTTCTTTAACAGATGCATAAGAGCATTTTCCTTTTAATGACAGCAGTCTTACTTTTCACCTAAGGTGTAATATCTAAAACATTATCTTTCCCCAGTCCTTATTTTCTTTCCTCTACCCTTCACTGTGGAACTGTAGTGTTCAGATTTTTAAAAACCAGAATAGAAATAGAAACTTTTCTCCTTTTCTCTAATACTCTGAAGACAAAGCCAGTTCCATCAGTATTTAAAAGAAAATAACAACAATAACAATGTGCCTAAATATTGAGACTTCTTTTGGTGTTACCTTTATTTTCTTTCAAATGTCCACATTTTTTGTCCTTGCTAGGGCATTTAATTTTCACACAAAGCGGTATATATTAAAAAACTTCATTTCAGCTCTTTAGAATAAAATTTCCTTGACTCTATGAGCTTATTTCTAAAGTGGATATTAAGGAAATTGAGAAAGCCTGTGGCTTTACTGTTGCCTTGTATTTGGTAGAGACTGTGAAAAGAGCTCTTTTCAGACTGCATTAAGTTAAACTTAGAATGGCTTTACTTCGGTGAAGTTCTCTTCCACGTTCCTATTGGGTATTCACTAATAATTCTTAAATTCCTTGTTTGCACCAATGGACTCATGCCCATGTGGTATCTGTAGGGGTTATTTTCCCTGAAGAGTGTGTCTTTTCAGTTTTGAACCACTGACACCTTTGTTCCAGCAAGGCTTTGTAGCTACTCAAGGTAGTCTCTCAATCCAATGCTGATGACCAGGAGGATTACTGATTGCTCTCAGCTCCTCCTTTTGTTATGGTTTATGCCACATCTAATTGTCCCTGTCTGCCACTTGAGATGTTATATAAAATGAAATGTATACTAATAGGATTACTTATTACTTACAAGTATCAGAGTTAGAATTTGTGACTGACTAGTTCAAAGCTGATCTTCATTATGCTTTTATGAGCTCATATTTCTTAATGTACTCTTATCCACAGGATGAAGATACTGGAATGAAAAGTAAAGTTCATCATATTGCCAAAGAGATCATGAGTTCAGAGAAAGTGTAAGTTCTAGTTTACAGTTCAGAAGATTTGGTTTTTTCCATTGGCTTATTTAAAACATTTCTTCCATTACTGTTTTTTACAGGTTTGTGGATGTGTTAAAACTTTTGCATATTGTAAGTACCTGCTAATATTTTCTTTAAAGTCTAAAACTGTCCCTTTAGTATCTTTCCCTACTCCAGAATTTTTTCAGCATAACTAACTTAAATAAATCCCATGTATATACATGTATTTTAAAATTCACAAATTTATAAAGAGTTTTTAAATTGATAATATTTGTTCTTGGCCATTTGCAGAAAATGCCTGCTATTAGTAGAATTTTGCCTTAGCAATATATAAAGAATGATATATAAAGATTCAAAACCATTCCCCTGCTATCTGAATAAGCCCCCAGAAACTGAAACTTTAAAAGAGACATTTTAATAACTAATTTTTTAAGGTTCTATTTTCAGTTTTATAGCTGTGAACTTGAATGGACCTGTTTGGGAACAATTACGATCTGTTGACTGCACATTCACTTTTCTCATGCATTCCTTTGTACCTGCAAGTTTTCACAAGTTTGATTAAGCACTGGCAGTTAAAGTGCTTTTACTGTTACATTTTATTCCAGTTAATTTTGGCAAGAGATTAAGACTTAAGAGAAAGGATAAAGTAGATGAAACAATGAAAAAATTGAAGTGAAAAGTCACTTGGATGACGTAATTAGTAATTTGATCTTAAACGTAATTGCTGAGAAATGGTAGGTTCACAAAATAAATACCTATTTAGGGCTCTGCCAAGTATATCATTATTCTCAGTTTTCCTCTTAATAGGTATATATAAACATGAAAAGTAAGTTATACTTTGGGTGATTCACATTCATCCAGTGATTCCTGTGTGTTCTATGCTTGGACCATTGGAAACATGGAGGCCTAACTCCTATGTGAAAAATCTGTAGCTTTAGAAACATTTTTTTTTAAGTTTGTTAACATTGCTAATTTGTTTTGAGAAATTATTTTTCCATGAATAGCTTCTCACATAACTCTTGACTACATTGGTGAGTTCTTTTTTTAATGAATCAAAAAAAATTATGGCACAATATTTGGCCTCCCAGAATTTAGGTGCTTTAAAATAATTTAATGAAAGGTAGAATTTTGAAATTATTTAGTTTGTGGCATTTCAAGCATATTGTTATTTAAATACTTTTCAAATAAAACTCCATGTCTTTGCCACTGTTTCCTGCACATCCTTCTTGTATAAACAATTAGAAGAAAATAAAAAGCTAAACTGCTGTTTTATGGAAAACTCAGTACATATCTCTAGGACTAGTAAATTGTACCTATTTGATATCTTTTCTGATAGACATGTTTAAATAGAAAGAGGGGGAAGCGGCTGTGGCTCAATCAGTAGGGCTCCCGTTTACCATATGGGAGGCCCTGGGTTCGGTTCCCGGGGCCTCCTGGTGAAGGCAAGCCCGCCCGCGCGGCGTGGTTAGCTGACCCAGCGAGCACAAGCAGCAGGGGGGGGGATAAATGAATAAATAAATAAAATCTTAAAAAAATAAATAAATAAAATAAATAGAAAGAGGACCTCTTCAGGGAAATTTTAAGCATCTCCAATCTAATTGGTAAGCTCTTAAAGGCAAAAAATGGACTTTGAATTCAGAGAGATTTGAATTTGAACCAAAGTTTTTACCATTTTAGCAAACCTTGCATGGAATACGTGTTGAGGATACATCTAGGAACAATACAGAGTCCCTGTTTTCCTGATGTTTATAATTTAGTTCAGTGCTTCTCAAATTGTTGCAGTGAGGGACTGGATTTCTTAGTTTGTTTTAATATCCAAGCCATAGTAGACTATTTAATTTCCAATCCATGGTAGACCAATGCTTTGTGAAATATAGTAAAAATGTCATGGCTGTGTCAAATTCATTCTGTCATTCTACTATTCTATCCCTTCCAAATGCCTTTTTTTCCCCCCTGAACTAAAATCTATCGTAATGAAGTAAGTTTTGATTCCAATAGGTAAGGAAACAGTTAAAAACTTTACCACTTCATTTATTAGATTATTTAAAAATATATGTCCTGTTCATACCTTTTTTTTTCTTTTTAGAACCAAATCATAAACACTAATGAATGGATAGACCAAAGCATTCCCCATATCATTTCAGGTCTAATAGACCTGATAGATAGCCACAGCCTCTTCCCAACTGCAACTGAACAGAGTAAACCATCCTCAAACTACCCTGACTTTTACATTTTCAAAATCTCCTCTCTTGTGTGTGCAGGCATTAACTCGGTAGAGCCCAACTCTAGAGAGTGTCTCAAGAAGAATACATTGCCAGGCTGAGGGCCATTACTAGGAGGAGCTTGTCACTAATATAATGTGGGTGAAGTCAAAGGATCCTCTTGTTTCACTCCTCTACCCCCCTACCCTATTAAAGCTCATATTAACTTTCTTCTAAAAGTACTCCACAAAGGTTTCTTTGGATAGCTTTATTTATTTATTTATTTTATTTTTTATATATATTTTTAAGATTTTTATTTTATTTATTCATTCATTTATTCCCCCCTTGCTGCTTGTGCTCGCTGGGTCAGCTAACCACGCCGTGCGGGCGGGCTTGCCTTCACCAGGAGGCCCCGAGAACCGAACCCGGGGCCTCCCATATGGTAAACGGGAGCCCTACTGATTGAGCCACAGCCGCTTCCCTTGGATAGCTTTAATACTGAGCACTGCTGCTATCTGATTTCATCTAAATGAAAACATTTACTTCTGTAGTAAATGATAGAATATAACTGATTTTAAATATCTAAATCAACAAGATTTAGATAATCCAGATTTGGAGTTTCTTTTTGTGTGTGTATGTGTGTGTGTGTGTGTGTTTTTAGAAATTTAGCAGACATCCAGGTGGCTTGGGAGAAGCTAGTGTTTCACTAATACATGATTTTCCATGAATAGTTTTCCATATTAGAGACTCTAGAACAGCACTAATAGAATTTTCTGCAATGATGGAAATGTTCCAGATTTGTACTGTCCAATATGTTGGTCATATTGTTTTATTTTTTTTGTGATACCAGGACCAGAGATTGAACCTGGGACCTCATATGTGGGAGACTGGAGCTCAACCACTGAGTCACATCGGCTCCCCTGTGTTGGCTCCCTCATCTATTTGCTCATTGTTTGCTTGTTGTTTGCTCATTTTCTTTAGGAGGCACCAGGAACCAAACCCGGGACCTCCCATGTGGGAGGTGGGCGCTCAACTGCTTGAGCCACATCCACTCTGCTGTTGGTTATTGATTTTTTTTTTTTCAATTTTTTTTTTTTTTAAGATTTATTTATTTACTTTATCCATTTTAAGCCCTCCCTTCCCCATTTGCTGTTTTGTGTCCATTCTCTGGGAAATTCTCTGTGTCTGTTTCCTGCCATCTCTTCTCATCCTCCTCCTCCAGTCTTCACCAGGATTCTATCCTGGAGACCTCCGATGTAGGAGAGAGGTGTTCTGCCACCTGCACCACTTCGGTTCCTGGCTTTCAGAGCTTTCGGAGCATCTCGTCTTGTCTCTCCCCTGCGTCTCTCTCTTGTTAACATCATCATCCTGCTGCATGGCTCCTAGGGCCTGGAGACTCACCGGCACACAGAGCCTGGCAGCCCATGTGCCTTCTATATATATATATTTTTTATTTTACCGGGAGGTCCCGGGGATCGGATCCAGGTCCCTCCATATGGCAGGTGGATGCCCAACCATTTGAGCCATATCTGCCCCTTTTTTAAAATTTTTATTTGCCACTGCAGCTCACAAACATTTCTTTATTTACAATTTTGTAAATAACTAGGTAAAATAGGTTGTAGGAAAATGTCTTCAATCTAAATTTAATTGATGAATTTTTAGCATTTAGGCAATTATTACATTGGTAAGAATTAGGCTTAAATGAGAGGCAGCACATTTTAAAAGATACTTAAGATTCTAAGAAAGTATCTGTTCAGCTGAGGGCTTTCATGAATCTACCTGATATTGGTGAGAAGCGTTGGTCCCTCAGAGGCAATGGTGAGACATCACAATTAAGCTTTATGTGGCACGGTCTCTACAATGACTATAATGAGCTCCTGGACTTTGGATTGGATAAACAAAAGGTCCAGTGTGCACATTGTCTCTAAGTTGCTACCCTATTGAATCTAGTCTAAAGAGAAAGGAGATTTTAAAGATAAAATACCTGAGGCATCTAATATCATTAAGTACAAATGAAATAACGGATTTTTTAAATCTTAATTGCTTTCTACTGAGTGATAGGTTTAGTAAAGTTGTCTATAAAATATTTTATAAATGTCCAAATAGCATGATATTTTTATTTTTTTATTTTGAAAGGGAATATCATGATCAGAGACTTTGGGGTCTTTGGGACAGATATGGTAATACTGGTAGTATTGGTAATGAAGCATCTTTGCATCCCTCATTTCTTTAGGCTAGGTCATACATTCCTTTGAAAATTTGAGAGACTCTTTCTCAATGAAATCCATGGTGCTAGAGGCAAGGATACCTGAACATCCACATGTATTTTAGTTAGTAGAATATATCTTTTATTTTAGAAAATGCATTATAAAAGGCTAGTCTCATAGACGTCTTCAGTTCTCGTGTTTTCCCCATAATTAAATCACTTCTTTTGGTTCTACAGAATACACCTTGTCTTTTGAGTCTTGTGAACCATTGAATTATCATTTATGCTTTAGTTGTAAAGAATCCTCCATTAGCTTCTATTGACATGGCTTCCAAACCTTCACTGTTGAGCAATTTCCTTCAGGTGGGGACTGCCCATCACTGAATGAAGTCATTGTTCAGAGTACCTTTTCTTTCTGCTGAGATCTGGTGTTTCCTTGTTTTCATACGCCTCTGTTTCAGAACTCTTTTTCCAAGTTTCCAAGCACATATGGATCTTAAATGATCTTCATATGATCCCTTAAATTAACCAAGTCTCCTTTAATGAAGTAAACGGCTTCTATTGACCACTTTCTAGATGCCTTGCAGCATGCTAATCATGTTACATCGATGATCTATTTTAATCCTCATAGCAACCTTATCAAGTCGATGTCATTTCTGTTTTTTTAGATGAAGAAAATAACCTGTCAAACGTCACCTACTAATAAATGGCCAAGCTAGACCTTGAATTCTGGTCTGTCTGAGCCTTTCCTTTTAAACATTGTTTAGAAATTGCTCAAGAGTGGTTGCTTGAAATCTCTACTTTACTTTATATAGTATCTCTTTGGGCATATTATCTTCTCTTCAGAATCCTTTAGATTGTCCAGGAAACTGGGGACATTCTAGAGTTTTTCATCTTCCAACAATGAGAGTGAAACTAGATTTTGGTCACTTAGGATATACCATAATGATTACTTGTTAATGTTATTAAAGGAGATTAGAAAAGTCATGTTCTGTGCTGTTTTGGCACTGATGGTTATGCAGCATATTATATGCAGCAAAGAGAAGGAATAATTTCATTGGGCAAATATTTCCATTTAAAAATAATGTCAAATTGTTAATGTGGGGGCTTCCCCCCTCTACTTTTATTTCATAGTTTCATGCTCATTTCTACATATTTATCACAGCTCTTTGACCTCAGCAGCTGCTTTGCTTTTGCTTAATATGAAATGATTCTTAATGCTCTTGAAGGCAGGGAGCCCTGCAGAGCTCTGTCCATATGTCCATTTGGCCTTTGTAGTTCACTGTGTCATGATAGTGGTTAAGTAATGCCTTGGGGTCAGGAAACCCAGTTAGGACAGCTGGTAATTAAGTCACATACTCCTCTTTGGCACTGGAGATGTAAAGCCTGACCCAGTGAACAAGGCCATCTGTTTTGTGCTTCCTTGTCTTAGATGGTCATACTCTATTTGCACTGACTTTTTTTTTCTCTCTCTCTCTTTTTTTTTTTTTTGCATTGACTTTTGCATAGGTCTTGCACAAGTGATCAGAGCTGGCAAGGCTAATACGTAAATCCCTCAAAGGAACTGAGTGCTTTTTGAAGTTGAGCTGCTTCTTATCTGTAGGTTTTCTGGGAATTAAGAATAATATTGTGATAGACTTTATATTTCAGATGCCCATTTCTATTTCTAAAAATGCCAAATAGTATAAACATTTGGTTACTTGTGACCAGAAACTAGAGTGTAAGTGGTTTAATTTTTCATACAGAATCTCTGGTGGGTTTTTTGTTAGAAAAATAGACTGAAGTTAGAAAAATAGAATAGATGAAGTATTTCATTGCCAATAAACTGTAGCTTGCCTAGTATTAGGACACTCTAACCACCACCACCCCTTTATTTTAATCCCCCAGCTTTTCCAATGTGAAAAAGTATAATCTGGATCCAATTTCTGATGTGCTAATTCTGCTGTCTTATATCTCTCACCGAATAGTCAAGGAGGTGTTGGTGAATTTAGATTCTTCTGCACAAAAATAGCTTTGCCTCTGGCTCTAAAGTGTCATCCCACTTTCCGAAATTATTCTGTTAACATTTAGAAAAATAATCAGATATATTGCAATAATCCTTTTTATTAAAAAAAGATGTTTTCTCCCTCCAAGTGGCATGGCACCAGTTCTAGAAATGGCCGAGGTTCATAAAGAACTGAGAAATTAGATTCTGTATGAAGTTCCTACATGAGTTATATACATCTGACACTTTGGACTTAACACATTGCTTTCAGGGGATGGTGGCCTGAGAGGGTAGGGACTCAGATTGCTGCTCAGAGCTTCTAAGGTTATAGAGGCCGCTGGTTGCAAGCCAGGCTGTTGGTATCAGCTACATCTGCCTGAAGGAAGAGGTCACCTAATGTATTTTTTTTTCTTTTTGGTTTTTAAAAATATTTTTAGTAGATAAGTTGTGTGTTTATCAAGCAACTATACATAAAATAAATGATTCCCATATACCACTCTATTATTAACACTTTGCATTCATCATGACAACGAGTGCAAACAACAAGCAAACAGACGAGGGAGCCATCTTGGAGGGGTGGGAAAGGCACCATGAAGATTAGTGGTGGCTCTGGTAGTGTGTGCCTTTGAACCTAAAACTTTCTGGGATCTAGAAATAGTTTTTTTGTTTTGGTTTTTTTTTTATGCTATTAAAAGTCCTTTATTGTAAAATTGTAAAATAAATAGAAAAATAAATGGAAAGAAATTACAAATTTTAAAAGAGTACAAGTCCAGGTTAGATTTAATGTAATCAATTATGGAAAGTAGATAGCATAAAACAATTCTGATTTTTATATTATAGCTTTAACTATTGGACATAATAATCTCTAAGAATGAAATTAATTAATGGTTTAGTTATTTAATTTCCATTTAGGCCATAATTCTTTCTAGATAATCAAATTCCTATTTGGGAATTCTTCACATCTTATTGAAATTAATTACAGCAGATAACAATTTGCCAACTTATAATTTTATGAGGCAGAAAAACTCAAAATCTTGAGTTTTTCATTATTATTGATCCAGGTAGATTATTTTAATTAAAGAGTATCAATAACAAAGGGTTAAAGAAAAATGAAGTATCTAAAAATATATCTCTTCTCCAGTCCTCCTCAATTAAAAGCAAGTGTTCATTTTGTATGAAAAAAAAATTACAGAATATTGATGGACAGGAACAATTTGCCAGTTGCACTGAGTAATTGGTGTTCATATACTATAATGTTATTTTACATTTATCTGGTCTACTCCAGCTCTTTTTTGGTTACCATTTGCATGGAATACCTTTTTCCAACCTTTCACTTTTAACCTGGTTGTGTCCTTACATCTGAGGTGGGTCTCTTGTAGACAACATGTAGATGGCTCATATTTTTTTATCCATTCTCTCAGTCTATGCCTTTTGATTGGGGAATTCAATCCGTTAACATTCAGTGTTATTACTGAAAAGGCATTACTTACTTCATCCATTTTGTCCTTCGGCTCTCTGTTGTCATATCATTCTATTGTCTGTCTTATTATCCTTTAGTTTACCATTCCTAATAACCTTCATTTCTAAACTCCTCCAAATCTCTCACCCTTATTTTTTCCTTTCAGCTGCAGCACTGCCTTTAGTATCTCTTGCAAATCTCGTCTTTTGGTAACATATTCTATCAATTTTTCTTTGTCTGTGAAGACTTTGAACTCACCCTCATCTTTGAAGGACAGATTTGTGGGATACAGAATTCTTGACTGGCAGCTCTTCTCTTTCAGTACCTTAAATACATCATACCACTTCTCTCCTCCATGGTTTCTGATGAGAGTTTATCGACGCTTGTATGTGATTCTGTGCTTTTCTCTTGTGTGTGATGCTTTGCTTTTCTCTTGCTGCTTTCAGAATCCTCTCTTTATCTCTGATATTTGTCATTCTGAATAGTAGGTATCTCAGGCCATCAGAGTAAATTCACCAACATACTCAGACACCTAGACATCAGCAAAAACCTACAAGCCATGCTAGGAAACAGGGAGAGATGGCCCAGCTAATAGAAATAGTTATCAATAGACAGGTGGATATAAGCTTTCTATATTCTCTAGTCTTCATTAAATGTTCTTTTTTTTTTTTTTTTTTGGTACTTTTAATTGTTAGATTTCTATTTTACTCTGATGTGTTACTCAGAATTTTAAAAAAGACATTGTGGGGCATTAGTTCATCCAGAGCTACCTGTAACCATCCAGTAGTAGTAGAACAAATAAATTTCTTCCTGGTTTGTGACAGAGGCCTCCTCCAGTTACAGGCAGCCATCTCACTGGTGGGCCCAGTTTGAATTTGGCTGGTCTCTTGAATATGTCATTTTTTTTTTTTTTTAAAGGCAGTAGCAAGTGCTCAGCTACTGAGCTATATCTACTCCCCAATGAGAGTTTGGTTTGTTTGTTTGTTTTTAGGAGGTGGCAGGGATCAAACCCAGGACCTCATACATGGAAACTCATACATGGAACACAGGCACTCAACCACTTGAGCTACATCTGTTCCCTGAATGTATCTTAAATAAGTTTCCTTTTTGGCAATGGTGGCAAGCATATGGAATGCAGAGTCTGGCAAAGCTGTGTCAAACAGGGTCCTTAAGTTATTTAGCAGCTAACATCTATTGTCATGGCTGAAGGTATTCCAACTGGAAAACAAAAGTTACTCTGCTGCCAAGGGACAGACTTATTTATCACTTATTCTATCAGAAGAAAGGGCTGTACTTACTGCTTTGCTGACTAAGTAGCACTTGTATTTAAATTATATTAATCAATAAACTGGTTTAAAAAATGCTAGATGTTTTAACTCTTGTGCTGAATGCATTTATGATTGAGAATGCTTTTTGTATTGTGTAAGGGAATTCTATATGTATGTAATGTACAGCTCTGCCTGATGGCAGAAAATCTGACTTTCACCTGTGTTAAGAAGCACTCTTTTCTTTTAGTAAATATGAGTGCTGATAGTAGCAAGCTGTTGTGAGGTGGATTTTGGCCAATATCCAGTTGGTTTCTAGAGATGTTTGTTGTGGCTTTCTGAATTAGAGCTTATAAAAAATTACAGATGGGAAGCGGCTGTGGCTCAATCAGTAGGGCTCCCGTTTACCATATGGGAGGCCCCGGGTTCGGTTCCCGGGGCCTCCTGGTGAAGGCAAGCCCGCCCGCACAGCGTGGTTAGCTGACCCAGTGAGCACAAGCAGCAAGGGGGGGATAAATGAATAAATAAATAAAATCTTTAAAAATATATATATATTACAGAAATCTTATTTATAGTATTAAGTTGTATAAGTTAGTTTTTAGTTATTGAGGTAAGTAGTTGGTTCTTTTGGGGTAATGTGACTATTGAACCAATAAAGTTACCCTGGTACTGAAGCCTAAGTGAAGAGTTTTTCTGTTTTATTTTGTTTTGTTTTGTTTTTCAAAGCATTTGTTAAGCATTTGTAAGCATATGAGGATTGACTTATCTACAAAAGCCATACTTTAGAAAAGCAATCCTTTCATATACTTTTAAATTATATATGGGGCTTTTGTACTTTAGGTAACAGAAGAGACATAAGAAATAGGTTCTTTGGTTCTTCTATTCAGGCAGGGCTGAGTAAAAGTCTCTACCCCAGTGTCTTGTGGGAGCCCAGACCTGTTTCAAATGAGCTCCATGGGCAGAGGTGACCCTTATTTATTATCCCAGGTCTCTGGGATGGCTCTTCCCTTCTCAAGACCTGCCCTCTCCTCCAATCCCCAAAGCCCCTCCAACTTGAGCAGTAGGGATGAGTACCCCAAAACCTAGCCAGTCTCATCCAGGCCTCATGCCAAATGGGAGGAAGTGTTCATGCTTGGCTTCACTAGTTTCCCTGCCAGTAGTCCCAGGCCACTTCCCCATTAGAGCTACTTGGACCATAGCTCCTGCTTCATTATCATCTCGGTCTTGGTATGGTGATCCCTAGAGCTTGATATTAGTTGGCTTAATTGGTGGGTAGGTGGAAGGAAACTGAGTGTGGTAAGAGAAGCCCTTGGCCCTGATCCCACAGTTTGTTCAACCCCATCAGGTGCCCAAAAGCCCCTTCCAATCCCTACAGTGTGATAAATAACTAGGCCCTGCCTGTTTGATGAACCTCTAACCCATATCTTGCCACCAGCTGTGCTGTACCTTGGAGCTGTAAACCAGAGAGCTTTTGGGGGTTCTTGCCTTGTCCCTTTCTTCCATACCCCAGCCCTCAGACCAGGAGCAACCTTCTTCTCTTCTCTGTCTTATGTGTGCTCTTTTTCTTTCTACCAGTATTATATACTCCAGAGGTATCTAAAATATACTGATTGCTGTCTTTCTTGCTAATGCACCATTAGAAGACACTGGTCTTGGGGCAAGATGGTTTTGGCCTCATTTCCTTAACGCCCACACACTTGAGAAAAATATACTGCATGATAAAAGGACATTTTGCCATAAATAATATAAGAAACTTTCAGTATTAGTGATGTCCCGTGTCTCTGTAGGTAATACAAGCCATTCTTAAGTACTTGGTATTTGATTTTTCTGTTCCTATCTGTGTCCTTCCCAGGGCTCAATCCAGGGAGCTGTCCTGTCCCTCATGCAGGTCCCCTAACCCTGAGACCACTGGCCTTGCCGTCTCCCACATTCCCTCCCTTCCTAACCTTGGGGAGTCTCGTGTGCATTGCTCTGTATTATATTGACAACACTCTATTGGTGACATGCCCTTATATTGGCTAAATTCAAACTTGGAATTTGTTGGGTAACCTAGCTACCTCAGAGCATTAATTCACCCTTAGGGAGTTTGGGGAGAAAGATTAGATTTTGTATTTAGATTTGTATGTGTGTCTGTTTTAGGGTTTTTAAAAATTGTTTTTGGAGAGGTTTATGCTCAGCACATGTTCCATTCCGGTGCCAATAAAGTTTAGGAAGACTTCCATGGGGTGGGGGGGACACGACTACTGGGTGAAAAAGAGAATATATAAAGAGAAATGTTTTTTATTTAAGAGAGGTGTAAATCCTGGTGGATTTATTGGGATGTTGAGTAGAGGGAGGGGAGGCTTTAAGCGCCAGAGTAAAAACATTTTGTTGATTCTGTGCCAGATGCTTTGCAAAAAACTTTATGTGCAATATCTAATTGAAATTTCACAACAACCCAATAAAATAGAAACTATTTTGTACCAATTTAACCAACGAGGATCCTGAATTCTCTGATTACCAAGCATATATCACCTTCCCCATGCCTCACTTAGCATACTCCAGTTCTTGGGAAGTTCTTACTCTTAGTGGACAAGGGGACTCTTAAATCCAGAATAAAATTAATTAGTTAAGATCTGCTAGGCACTTTTTAAAATAAATGGATTTTATTTTAAAAATCCATTTATTTAGGTGACTTGGAGGAGGTAGCAGCCAATTTCAATTTGTAATTCTTCATAACTACAGCTTTGCCGTTGGTGGTGCTTTAGGGAAGAGGGCAATTGGAGACGAAAGCTTTTTATCAAGTTGTGTGTGTGTGTGTGTGTGTGTGTGTGTTGTTTTTCCTCCTCTGGACTGTAATAGGATTTCCGGGATGCAGTAGCACATGCTTCCAGGCAACTTGGAAAACCAGTGATTGAGGACCGGATCCTAAGCCAGATCCTGTACTACTTGCCTCAGCTGTATGAACTCAACCGGGATCTCCTGAAGGAACTAGAGGAAAGAATGTTGAACTGGTAAAAATGAACTGATGAGCTTTCTCAGAGCTTCTATTTTCAGTTGAAGCCATAAGGACCCAATGTGCAACAGAGAGGTGTTGTTCCTTTCATTTAGTAGAATTTTCTTGGCAGTTACCTGTAGAATGATTATTTTGATGTTCAGAATTAATACTCTTGGCACTCAGAATTTTAAAAAATTCTTTGGTAGTTCTGCCTCGGAAGTAAGAAGGACCCACTTTTCAGCCAGCTTAACTTTTTATATGTGATTTGATAATTAAGATTTTCGAGATTGAGGGAAGATAGTTGATATATTCACATTGGGAAAGTTTATCTATCTTTTCTGGAGCTAGAGGTCAAGAAATTCCCATTGCATTTTTGAAAAAGGCCATCCTCTGAGATATCAGGAGGGTTTACGTGTTGTTATAGAAAGACAGATTTACATGTGAATTTAATAATTGCAGAAACAGTAGATTTCAGAACAGGAAAGGAATACCAAGGAGGTTATTGGAAGCATTTCCATTGGATGGTAGAAAGAAACCAGAAGCTTTGGTGACATCGGTATAAATATGTAGAAAGTTTGGTCCAAGATAATTGACCTAAAATGATTAGAATAACAAAAGACCCACTTTAATGATCAAAATTTCCCTTTAAGCCTTCTTTAAATATAATCCAGAAATCATGTCTGTCTGTTTTTAAAATATCATGTCTAAAGATTGGGTGACCAAGGAATGCCTTCTAAGAAGGTGGAACATTTAAAATGACATCTGAATGAAAAGAAAGAGCCAGCCAGGGTTCCATTTTTCCAGGCAAATGGAACCATTAGTAAAAAACTATACCGTGGGAATGAACTGTGTAAAAAAAATATAGAGGAAAAATAAAGGAATGAAGTACTGATACATGCTACAACACGGATAAGCCTTAAAAACATTATACTAAGTGAAATAAACCAGACACAAAAGGACAAATATTGTATGCTTCCACTGATATGAAATATCGAGAATAGGCAATTTCATAGAGACAGCAAAGTAAATTAGAGGTCTCCAGGGTTTGGGGAAATGGGGAAAGAGCAATGGAGATTTATTTCTAAATGGGTATAGATTTTCTGTTGGGGGAAGAAAAAGTTTTGGAATGGATGGTGGTGATAGTTGCACACAACTTGTGAGTGTAATTAAGGCAACTGAACTGTACACTTAAAATGTTAAAGTGGACATTTTTATGTTATATATATATGTTAGCACAACAATAATAATAAAAGAATATGAAGAAGGCCAGTTGGAGAGTAACGGGAAAGAGGAGATTAGTGTGAGATGGGTCAGGACTTTAGTGTGAGATGGGTCAGGATGGTAGGCAGCAGCAGCACCTGTGGGGCTTGGTTAGCCAAAGTAGAGAGTTTGTTATGATATACATTTTTAAGACTCTTTGATTAAAAGAGTTCTCTTTGGTCCTGAAGAATGAACTGTAGGGAACAAGAAAGGAAGCAGGAAGATGAGGCAGAAAGCTTTCATGGTAGTCCAGGCAAGAGATGATGGTGATAGTCGGAATGGTGACAAGTAGGCAGTTTTTGGAAATGTTGCACAGGAAGGAAAAAAGAACCTGCTAATCATTTGGGCTTGAGACTCTGCCATAGTTGGATATGTATTACATAATTTAATGATTCTCTTTTTATGTTTTCATGTATCTCTTCTCTATCCTTAGGACTGAACAACAAAGAATTGCTGATATCTTTGTAAAGAAAGGGCCATATCTAAAAATGTACTCCACATATATCAAAGAATTTGATAAGAATATAGCTTTGCTGGATGAACAATGCAAGAAAAACCCGGGTTTTGCTGCTGTTATTAGAGAATTTGAGGTATACACTGCCATCAAATATTAAACATTTCTTATTTTTTACTCAACCTCTCTTTTTATTCTTCTAACAACTAAACTAAAGTAATGCATAGGAAATGGAATTTACTTCCCTTTAAATAAACAAATAATACAATTTTAGTGTCAAAGTTAAGGAAAATCAATAACATGTTGATAGCATGTGTCAATCAATGCTTTATGTTTTGACTCAAAAGTATGAGGATACAAGCCTGATTTGGTTAGGGATAAAATGATTTAAAAATTTTTAAATTAGTTTTTAACTGATTGCTATAAAATTTTAAGTACCCTCCCCAAATTTGGGGTAAATTTTAGGTTATTATCGATTTTAGTGCTATTCTTCTATTTTGAAACTAAAAGTTCAGTGAATTCCACACAAAACTAGAAATGAAAAATTTTAGAAGTATTAGAGTGCTGCTAATTTCTAATTGGTATAATAGACATATAAGTAAATTTTTTAAAAATTAGATGTAATCTTATTTTTTTCTTCCTTTCTTTTCCTCTGGTATCTTTAGGATTAAAAAAAAAGAGAGAGTGCTATAGCTATGGCAACTAATAATTGACCTAGGTTTTCCTCAGTGTCCAGCAAGTTGTTTGGTTTCCTTGACAGCAAAAGAAGATGGAAGGCAGGAGAGAGTTAGCTGTCTTGGATTATGTTGCTTGCATGAAAGATGCTTTCTTTTTTTTTTGTTTTGTTTTGTTTCTGTTTGTTTGCTTGTTTTGTTTTCTTTGTCTTTTTCTCTTGAAAGATGCTTTCTTATCAGGCATTATCATTATAATTTCATAACCATTCTGGCCTGTGTATCTGAACTGTATAAAAAATGCAGGACACTTTTATTGTGGCCCTTATGATACAGGGACATTTTCAACTGGCCATTTTGATGCCATCTCAGAGCAAACCCCCAGGTTGGAGAATGGGGGTCAACCTCAGGAATGGGCAGAGGTGTCTGTTGTACCTACTAAGGAAAAGAGTTTTTTTGTTTGTTTGTTTGTTTTTTAATTGATCCCACCTCCCCAAGATGGTTTCCTCTTCTTTCTGCTCGTTGTCTGCTCACTGTGTCTGCTTGTTGTCTGCTCGCTGTCTCTGCTCATTGTGTCTGGTCATTGTCTCTGCTTGTTGTGCCTGCTCATTGTGTCTGCTCCTTGTCTCTGCTTGTTGTCTGCTCATTGTGTCTGCTCATTGTCTGCTCTGGGAACCAAACCTAGAGCCTCCCATGTGGGAGGTAGGTGTCCAGCTGCTTGAGCCACATCTGCTCTGGAAAAGTTTTAAAGGCAGGTCAAAATGTCCTTGTGGTCAAGTCACAATGGTTCCAGAATCACATGTCCCTATATCCTTAGTGATTTGGGGGTTGACATTTATAGCATTCATCTTAGCAAGATTTTTAATATCCCTCAGGATATTAAAGAGAAGGAATGTTTAGCAAGGCTGCTGTTTGGGTTATCTATAACTTCTACCATTCTTCCCCAACCCATCCTCATTGTGCATGTATTGGCCGAAGGACTCTGGTTATTTTTTAAATCAAATTCCCAGTAGTTTTATTTCTACTGTCTTATATTGGGGACAATGCATTTATTTATTGGTCCATTGGGGTTTGTTTTTATTTATGAATATGTGACCAAATGATCTTCTAAGTGGGAGCTGCTAAGCTGCCTAGTAGGGAGGGCTCTAGCTGACTTAGAAAGTGGGGTTTGGCCACCATGCTCTGTGAAAAGGTTGAGAACAAGTTTTCCCTATGATCTCAGAGACTTTCCTTTAAAAGAGGGCAGGCTAGGTGAATCTGGCTGCAGTGCCACTCGGTTAGCATAACAACTGTGCCTTAAAATTAAGGGACACTACTATATGACTCCCCCTCCAGAGTTGCTGGCTGGCTTTCTGGGCCCTTTCATTGGGGTCCCTTGCTTTTTAGAAAACACTGTGTTCACTTTGAATGCCTTTTCCTTTCAGATGAGTCCACGCTGTGCTCACCTTGCTCTCAAGCACTATCTGCTCAAGCCGGTTCAGAGGATTCCCCAGTACAGGCTGCTGCTGACAGGTGGGCTTTTTCAGCAGTTTACCAGACAACCAGCTTCCTTCATGCTGCTGTTGGGCAACTCTACCTTTCCTAAGAACGCCTCTCTTTTTCATATCTCTACAGTAGCTACTTTACCTAATATTTGGATTGATAGATTGCTTATATACTTCATGTATACATTGCCTGAATGGAACTTCTTTCAATTCTTCAGTCGTGCCATGTGCCTTCTCACCTCTGAGATAAAAGGCTTAAAAAGATTAAGTAGTTTGTACCACAGAAAAGCTAGTGTTGTCTCATTACCTAGCATTATATTCAGATATACTATTGGGTCCTTTGAGTTTTTGCTTGAAATGGATTGGATGTGCAGTGACTTAATATACATACATAACATATATTAAAAATGTATTGAAATGGACAAAAGCATTGAAATGCCATCACAACTCAAAATTCAATCTGTTATAATTTTATGTAGATAAACTTTGAAGTTCTTGGTCCTATCAGAGTTCTTAAGAAATTGTATTTGTGCTTTTATCCTTAACTTGATTACTTTCTCTTAAACCAAGGTTTAGCTTATTGGAGGTAGTACGTAAATCATGGAAAGCCAGGATTTCTAGATTTCTTTTTAGGCAAAGGCTTCAGGCCTTCCAAGCTTGCTTAATGAAAAAGTGGTAACAAAAAAGAAAAAAAAAAAAAAAGAATGGTGGTGAGGGAGTGACATACTAGGTATGTCAAGTGCTTCATTTGACTTTCTGTGAATCAGGCACTAGATTTCTCTCTGGGATGACATAAAACAAACCAAATGATTTGAGGATGTCCTGTCCATCTGTACTTTCTTCTGCTTTTGGCAGAAATTTAGAATACATAGGACAAAAGGAAGTAGATGCACATGTATTTTTGCTAGATAAACGCAATGCTTTATCATAAACCAGCGATGAATGGCTTAGGCTGTTTCCACAGCTGTCAAATGAAATACTGTTTTTAGTGGCAAAAGATAATTGTGGTTTCAAATGTGAAAGGGATGGAGCAAGATTCTGAAAATTTAATGTAATTTTTTTTTCTCACACCAAAAAATTACACATATGTTTAATTCAAGTGTCATGCTGAGCTTGTTTTTGATTAAGAAATGTTGAAATAGCATAAGCCAGTCTTAAAAATTCTCTTCAAGAGAACAGATTTCATTTGTTTTATAATACCAACATAATGTGAGCTTGGGGTTATTTTTATTTTTCAGCTGCCTTCTTGTTTGATCTTACAACTGTTTTGCCCTCTTCTTCCTTAAATTGGAAAATCTTCCCCATTATTTAAGTGATGTACAATGCCTTGTGTATAGTAGGCTCTCAATATTGTGGATTCATTGAGAGATGGAGATGATGAATGCTTTCTTCGAGGTCACAAAGTTAGGATTACAGTTGAAGAAAGAACATGAATTTTGTATTCTTTGTCCTATGGCTTTTCTTCCATTGATTCAAATTCTTCCCTTCCTTAACTTTAGCCCAACCTGAAGTCTTTCATTCTCCTTAAAGCTATCTCTGATTACTCCAGTTCTTCCTGACCTTTGGAATCAGTGCCACCTAACTTAGCAAATATTTGTGTGATGCCTTGTGACTTTATATAATTTTAATATTGGGCCCTTAATTTGCTTATAAATTCCTTCTGTTCAGGAAGTGACTCATACCAATAATCTAGTATCCTGCATGGTATCTGGCTCAGTTTTGGACATATTGATGATGTTTAGGAAATAGTTTTAGTTGATTTTAAGGTAGGCTTAAAACATTCCGTTTGCCTAATTGTTGTTAGCCAAAAGAAGAACATTAAGAGACAGAATTTCAGAAATGTAAGGGACTTTGGAGGCGATGTTTTCCTTTCCTAAAAAGGAAGACACATCCAGAGAGGTTAAATGTTGAAGCCCCTATGGTCTTATAATTCTAAGGACATATGGGGATCAATACAAGGTTTATTTTATATTTTTATTTAAAACTTTGATTTTTCTATTCATTTTTGTGATGTTTGGATTGCTTCCTATTTGCAAGATATTTCTACTATTGCTATCGAAGTGCTTCTGCCTATGCAATTAGATTTTTAGCAGTTGGACTTTAAGTCTTAAGTTTGTGTCAATTCAAACATACTAACTAAAAACAAACAATAAATAGTAACAAAAAATAAGAACCAAAAATAACAAATAATAAAAACCAACAAACGTATTAATTAACTGGGTTCCTGTCTTTGGATAAATAAGTACAATGATTTAATCCTCACAACAACTTTGTGAGGCAAGTACTTTTATTTTCATTTTAGAATTTGGAATGATTCCAAATGCACAAAATATCCAGGAGCAGAAAGGAAGGAGTGAGACTGTATTTGAGACAACTGTTGACAGCTTTGATTTATTGATGAGTTTCAGGCAGAGAATATGAAGGATACCTGCTTGCTCAGTGTGAGTAGATTTGTGCTTGCCTTGGTTCCTTGGGAGGGAATGATTGAGAGATGCCTGGATGACATCCTGATAAGGTAGGGTGGGTTTTTTTTTGGGAATCCTTTTAGAGAAAAGGGGAGTGGAAATCCCTAGATACAACAATCCTGCCCAGACTATTCAGTTATTCTTATTGTCTTGTCCTATTGAACATAATTTGGTTTTCTCTAGATATTCTGTTTAGGCTATCTCCTTCTCCTTCAAAAAGCTTCCAAATAAATTCCTGATAGTTTTGTTTTGTTTTTATAAAGCTCAATTCAAAATAGGATCAGAGAAAATGGGCATATTATATAATGAAGTGTTTAAGATTAGAATTGTGGTTTTTTTTTTTTTAAAGAAAAAATGGAGTGATTTACTTAATTTAAGATGAAAGCTTGTAATTTTTTCTTTTGTGTTGGCTACTCAAGGCCAGTGGATCAGGCCAGATCTTTAAATCTGTATGGGGTCCAGAACCTGTTTGGAGTTAGGAGAAATGGGAATCTTGAGGCAGAAGTGAAGAAGCAACAGAAAAAAACAGATTCACACTGCTATAGGAGTAGCATCAGTTTATTACCAGTGCTTGTTTCCTTCTTCCTCATTGCAAGGACTGTATTTGTCATTCTATCCCAGTGCCTGGTATAGATTCTGGCACATAGCAAGAACTTAATAAAGGGATGTTGTATCTTACTAAAAGACTTAGGGAAATGAAAGTTGCTCCCTTTTTCATTGAGAATCTCTAAGCAATAGTGCCAATAAATGTATGATGGATGGATAGATCAATAACTTACTTTAAAGAGTAAAAGCATTCTTCGAGTCACCCTTGCACAAAATTGTGGAAAAAACTCTGAAATTCTTCCCTTTCTTCTTCTTTCCATCTTCTTCTTTCACCCAGTTTTTCCTTATAGGATTTACTAAGTTTTCCTCTGCCTCTGGTTCCTGCCCCAAGCCAGGGCTTTCTAACTCAATGCCAAATTGTGGCAATATTTTCCTACTGGTCATGCTGCCTCTCATCACTCCCTCCTGTAGCCTAACTCATCATTGCTAATTTTATCCATCAAGGACACATTTTCTCTGCTTATTAGAATGGTTCAAAAACTTACTTATCCATAAATCCCTGTGCTATATTAGCTAAAACATTCATGGAAACCTATTCAGATGGTTAGAGATGTGGCAATTTAGGACTTCCTGGCATAAATGGGTAAACAGAGTTTTGTAATCTAAACTATTAACTTGCATATTTTTTCTTTACCTTGATGCATTCCTTACATATAGGCTCAATCTTTTCAGTATTTGTGTTACTGGCTCAGCAGAAGTCAGGAAAAACAATAACTTGGCAGTAATTTGAATGTTACCCAACTGTATATTGTTTACTTTATTGTAAATACTGATGAACAGTGATCAATAAATAGTTTTATATTCCTTAAAATTAAAAAAAAAAAAAAGCAAGGTCCTTCTTCATCTTCTACCATCCAGAGGTGACCATCATACACCCTTTTGATCTTATTTTTTCTATCTGTGCTATCATTGTATAACATTTTCAATAAAAAAATCCTTTTACTTTCGGCAAGTTGAAACAAATTGAATCAGTAAGGATCATAGCAGAGAGAGTATAATGAAAAATACAATTTAAAAATTCCTCTGAAAAATCTTTTCCACTTCTATATCTAGGGGAAAATAACAATCCTTTGAACTTTGATTAAATGTGGATCAGGTAGTTTCTTTGATCTTCTTCAAAATATTTATATTAAATTAAAGGTTGCTTTAACATTGTATTAAATTACTTTTTCCTGTATGTACTCTTTGCCTTTAGTCTGGGATGGTTTAATTCCCTTTAGGTTTTAGAAATCCAGGAATTCCCATGTTGGTAGAAAATAGAATATTAAAAACATGTGTTATAATGTTCTGAAGTTATAAATTTTAGCAATGAACAGGCTAATAAGCAGATTCAAAAGAAAAAGAAAAAGAAAAACAATCAGAATAAAATTAATAGATGACTCTGAAAAACCCTGACTGAGAAATGAAACTTCTGTTTAGCAATTATTTTTTTGAAAACCAGGGCTAATTGTATACATCGAAAGCCATTCTAATACTTTCTCTAGAGCAGAACTTCATGAAAGGTGAGGCCATCCTGGACTCCAGCCAAGGAATTTAGTTTCTGACAAACCCAAAGATCCTGACATAAGGTAATTCCATCCATGTGTAATGGGAGGATAATATTATTCAGAATTCAATTCTTTCCTGTTGAAATTCACTTTTTTTTGGCAGTACTGGACTGGGGATTGAACCAGGGACCTCTTATGTGGGAAGCTGGCGCTCAACCACTGAGCCACATCAGCTACCCTAAGTTGTTTTTTTTGTTTGTTTTGCTTGTTGTTTGTTTTTTGTTTTGTTTTTAGGAGGCACCGGAACCTCCCATATGGGAAGCTGGCACTCAACAGCTTAAGCCACATCCCCTCCCTTGAAATTTACTTTTTTTTTTTAAAGGTTTATTTATATATTTATACTTCCTTTGTTTTGCACTGGCTGTCTGCTCTCTGTGTCTGTTCATTGTGTGCTCTTTGTCTGTTTGTTGTCTGCTCATCTTCCTTTTTCCTTTTTTGTTTCGTTTTGTTTTGTTTTTTAGGAGGCACTGGGAACCAAACCTGCAACCTTCCATGTGGGAGTGAGGCGCCCAATGGCTTGAACCACCTCAACTCCCTGAAATTCACTTTTAATTATAGTTGTGAACAAAGTTTTTTTTTTTTTTTCTTTTCTCTTTTTTTTTAACCGGGAGGTCCTGGGGATCGAACCCAGGTCCCTCTGTATGGGAGACGGACGCCCAACCTGTTGAGCCACATCCGCCCCCCAAAAGTATTTTGAGAGATGGCATTGAATAATTTATATACCTGAAATATTTTAACACTGTGGAAAGACTTTAGGATATAAGGGGTGAACACTTATTATCTGCCTTAGCACTTTTAAATGTAATCTGACTTTCTCTGTAGAAAAGAAGTACTTATTCTCTTTTGTGCCTGGATCTCTCTGGTACTCTTTTAAAGTCTATGAATCCCTTCTCAGAATAATGTTTCTAAATCATAAAATAAAACACAAACTGGGAGTAGATGTGGCTCAAGCAGTTGAGTGCGCACCTCCCAATGGGAGATCCGGGTTCGGTTCCTGTTGCCTCCTGAAAAAACAAAAACAAACCACAAGCAAAACAAATGAAAAAACCAACCCAGGGAAGCCAATGTGGCTCAGTGGTTGAGCGCCAGCTTCCCACATGCGAGGTCCCAGATTCAATCTCCAGCCCCCAGTACCTCAAACAACAACAAAAACAAGAAGAAAACACAAACTAAAGAGAAGGCAAATATGTTAAAATACAGTTATTAAAATATTTTTAAAGTGTGATATAGTAATATATGTTCTTCTTGAATAATATATTAAATAAGAAGATCTAGTGGAGAGCTAATAACTACCATGATTTTGAACTAGTGATTAGAATAAACAGTATTTTGGGAAGCGGCTGTGGCTCAATCAGTAGGGCTCCCGTTTACCATATGGGAGGCCCCGGGTTTGGTTCCCGGGGCCTCCTGGTGAAGGCAAGCCCGTCCACACGGCACGGTTAGCTGACCCAGCGAGCACAAGCAGCAAGGGGGGGGGGGATAAATGAATAAATAAATAAAATCTTTAAAAAAAAAAAAGAATAAACAATATTTTGAGATGTATGCAAAACTGAAATGTGATGAAAATATCTGTTATTCCTATGGTATTTCACAGGTATTGCTGATAGTACTGTGGTTCCTTACCTTTATTTGTAATGCAAAGAAATTCTAAATTTCCCTTAGATTTCTCTATGGGAAAATGTAGATTTTTCTTTTCCCATCCAGGATTTCAGATCTTTGAATTCTATGCATGGACACAACTACATAGCCACTCTTTTTTCCATTTCTAAGTGCAGATTTGACCCAGATTTCCCTGCAAGTAGCTAGATGCCTTTATTGTTGGGACTTGTCTTGGCAAAGATTGAGCAAGCAGAATCTGTTGCTAAAGGGTTTCCCTCATAGTGTTTGTGTGAATCATGAGCACACATCAGGAACTGTTCTAGTCTGAGAAAACACCAAAATTCAGTCAAATTTAAACTCACTTGGGTGCTTATATTTGCTTTATTCTTCACTTGGCTGTTCTCTAGGTAGTAGATTATGCTTATCTCCCTAATCCAAATTTGCTCTTTGGTAGTTGCAAATTACAGCTTTGATAGTTCATAATAAGGATGGTAGGAACCAGAAACACAATAGGGGCTTCTATATAATGTGTGGCTTGACTGTGCCAAGCCTGTTTCTGTACGTTTGCAGTTCTCATTCATTCATAAAATGGCAGCTTTAATGTTTGGAAAATGTATCCACTAATAAAAGCAATCTCAGCTATGTTAAAAAACAATGGTAGTGTACTTTGATTCATACACTTCCTGTGAGTTTGAATCCACTAAGAACATTTTCAATATGCAGGTCTATTCAGTAAGAAAGGACCCAGGGAAGATTGTGTTGATAGTCAGATTTTCTCCAGAATTGGGATAAACCGGGAACAGGTTTGTTTTTGAGTTCTTTGGGGATGCCACCTCAGGATCAGAGTTATCCTGCACAGTGGCACCCAACTGAGGTCCAAGTACAGCGTGTACTCTGCTCGCCATATTATGTGCCCTAGTGAGGGGTTGCACCAGCCCAAGAGAAGGGGATTTTTCTAATTCACGGAAAGGCATTCCCTGCTTTCCAGATTGTGAACATGCAAAGCTGAGAGCCCAGGTCACCTTTTCTAACTTCGACAAGTACCATGTGTCAAAGAGGCAGCCCTGGGCCAAATACTGAGGGACTATAATTGAACTAACATTTGAAGAGCTGCAAAATTGGAGCCAGGGGCTAGAAAACTTTATAAATAGATAGTGAGACTCTCACAATATCTTAACTGCTTAGTAAAATCTGCAGCAAGAAGTGTCAAGCCTAAATGGAGTGTCATTTAGTCCATAATAAATTCAGAAAATATTTATTGAATATGCACTATACCTTGTTCTAGGTAGTAGAAATATGAATGATAATTAATTCAAGCTCCTTGTCTTCATAAAGCCCACAGTTTTAGTAGGGGAGCTATATATAAAATGGTACTTGTATTAGTCTGCCAAAGGGGTGTCGATGCAAAGTACCAGAAATCTGTTGACTTTTATAAAGGGGATATATTTGGGGTAAAAGCATAGAGTTCCAAGGCCATAAAAACTCAAAGCACCATAAGAGGTGCTTTCTAGCCAAAATCAGTTGCCACGTGTTGAAGCAAGATGGCCACTGATCTTTGGCTGGTCTCTGCCTTCCCCCCGGGCTCACTCTTTCCTCTTGAGTTCCGTAGGCCCAGCCTCTTAAGACTTTCTGCTTAAGTGATCTTGTAGTCCTCTCTCTCCTGGCATAGGCTTGTTTCTTTCAGGGACTCTTATATCAGTCTTGGCTGTTTGGCTCTCTTTCCAATCTCAGCTCTAAGCTCCCAGGCAAATGGCTCATCTCTCCCCGTGGTCTCAGCTGTTTGAGCCTTCTCCTTTCTGTTATATGGCAGGATCAAAAATGACAGAGCTCTCTCTTCCTATGTCTGTCTGAGTGAGTGTCCGTTTATATCAGACCCAGCAAGGGGGCAGGGACTCAACCTAAGTCATGCCCGCTGACATAGTGAAATCAAAAACCCTAAATCAATTTTAAGAGGTAATCTAATCAAAGACCCCTCAACTGAATTTAATGCAATCAAAGGCTATCAAAGCTAGAGGAATAGATTAGTTTACAAACATAATCCTTCTCTTTTTGGGATTCATAAAATAATCTCAAACTGCTACAGTACTTAAAACTACAGAACTATAAACTTAGCATCTAACATTTTACTAATGCATCTGTTATCCAAATGCTCATTAAGGTTAACTTATAATTTTGGAATTTTGTTGATACACACCAAATTTTTTTATATATAGGTATAAATATAGTACATTATTAAAAAATGTTTTGGGAGGGAAACACCAGTCATGAATATATATTCTAAAGCATCAATAATTAAAGATATGAGATACCATTGGATTAATAGTTCTTTTGATTAAAAAAGAAAAACCATCATTTTATCATTGGAATAGAGAGGTAACATGCAATAGACCCTGTTGTTTATAAAAATCTTAATGTCAAATGAGACAATAAAAAAAGAAAGGATTCTTTTTTGAAGATACATACTAAAAATAAATAAAAAGTTAATATAAAGCATTAAACTATAGAAAACCAGGAAAAATAAAATTGGTTATTTATTTCAGATGGTTTTCTAAGCTCAGAAAAATAAATTGTAAAGGAAAATAGTGACACTTCTTAAACTATTCTATTAAAACATTATAAAAATTTTAAATATATTCGAAGTGAAAAGGCAAACAGCACATCAGAAAATATATTTGTAGTGAATATGAAAAAAGGTTACTATTTCATAAGAATATTAGGACCACAGTAGATACCTGGACTAAAAATATGAACACACAGTTCACTCAGAAGCAAAAGTGGATGTAGTAAATACAAAGTGGTATGTCTAAATCCTCTGAATCATAACTATCAATTAATACAGGTTATCAGTTCCCTCTATTAAATTTGAAATGAAAAAAACTACAATACACAGTACTGGCAATCATTTAGTGAAACTGTTATTCTCATATATTTATGATGATATTTTTAATTGGTACATTCTTTCAGGAAAGCTTTCTCATGATATATATACAAAGTACTTAAAAAATGTTTCATTCCCATGTATCCCAAGGAAATAATCTGAATTATGTAAAAAGACAAATATTAATATACTGATCAGAGTTACTCATAATTAGAATGATCACACAATTTATCATCTAAGCCAGTTACTTTTAAGAGTAAAAGGGGATGGTATTAATAATTATGCCTGGACAGCAGAGAGTTTATAACTAGGATCATCTTGGGCACACTAGAATGTAAGGGCATACTAGTTATAATAGCCAAAAGAAAACTAAAAATTGCTTAAAAGTCTAATAGTAGAATACTTAAGTACCATAAGATATAGCCTTATGATAGAATACTATGCAGCCCCCACTGTGAAAAATAATGTAAGGGCTAAAAATACATACATACATACATACATACATACATACATACATACATACATACATACATATATATTTAGAGAGAGAGAGAGAGAGGAGGAGGAGGTGGGGATTAAACCCAGGACCTCATGCATAGGAAGCAGGCACTCAACCATTGAGCTACACCTGCTCCCCTGGACTGGAATATTTTAAGCAGCCTCCAAAATTATGTCATTAAATGTAAGTAAAATCAAGTATTTATAAAAACAGCAGGAATTATTTTAAATGGTAATAGTTATGGGATAACTAGCAAGCACTGGCAGAAACATCTTTCTCAAAGCTCCAGAAAACAGTTAATGGACTGCAGTGACAAGGCAATTAACAAATCAAGAAAAAGGCTACTTAAAAGTAATAGGATATCCTGGCAGCCTGGCTAGCTCTTCCCCTCCCAGTCACTGGTCGGAATGTAACAGGCCTTCATTCCCAGTGTGGATCTCTAGTCCCAATTCAAGGAGCAAAGTAACCTTTGTGCACATACTGGGAGTATGTGTGCCTGGCCCATTCTGTCTGAGGTACTCGCTGTCCCAGAACTTGACCTCCCTATTAAAAATGGCTCATGGAACTTTCCTTCAGAACACTGCAGGATAGCAGTCAAGTTGCACTGCCTGGGGTAAGAAATTGTTGCCTGTAGGATGTATAGTGCAGTGCCCAGAACCATAAAGAAACTATTCCTAGGAAATAGGGGACATTTGTTTCTTTGTAAGCAGGGGAATTCCTAGGGCCACATAGACATGTGCAGAAAGGATCAGGGTGGCCCCTATGCTTTGGCCAGGAGATAGTCTGCGAACTCTTTTTATGGTTAAGTCCTGAAGGAAAGCACTCAGACAGGTCTGTCTGCCAAAACTGGAAAAGGTGTTTTCTTTTTTCCATTTTTGTTTGTTTGTTTGTTCCTGGCATTACGTAAAGCTTGGTCATAATACTAATTAGATAAAAGTTTAAGGAACAGATGCCTCAGAGTCTAAATTCTAGTGATAACATGTTAAAGTATCAAAATGCACAGGTTTCAGCAAAATATTACAAAATATTCAAAGAAATATGAAGTGATAGCCCAGGCAAGGAAGATATTAAAGCATTAGAAACTATCAATGAGGATCAGACTTGGGACACACCAGACAAATACTTTTTAAAAGATGGTCCTAATTATGCTCAAAGACCTCAAGGAAAACATGGACAAAGAATTAAAGGATATCAGGAATGTGATAGATGAACCATATGAGAATATCAATAGAGAGATGGAAATTATGAACAGGAACCAAACAAAGCTGAGGACCACAGTAACAGACATTAAAAATTCCTAGAGGGAAATGGATGTGGCTCAAGCAGCTGGACTCCCGCCTACCACATGGGAGGTCCTAGGTTTGGGTCCCGGTGTATCCTAAAGAAGATGAGCACGACAGTGAGTTGACATGATGGGCTGGCGCAGTGAGCTGACGCAACAAGGTGATGCAGTGAGATGACGCAACCAAGAGACACAGCAAGGAAACCTAACAACAGAGCAAACAGGGAGCAGAGATGGCTCAAGCAATTAGGTGCCTCCCTCCCACATGGGAGGCCTTGGGTTCAGTTCCCGGTGCCTCCTAAAAAGAAACTAAGCAGAAAGCAAGTACAAGCAACAAGGGGGGAGAAATAAATAAATAAAAATAAATAAATCTTAAAAAAAAAAATTCCCTAGAGAGGTTCAACAGCAGATTGGAGCTCGCAGGAGAAAGAATCAGTGAATTTGAAGATAAAACAATTGAAATCATTCAGTCTGAGGAGCAGAAAGATGAAAAAATGAAGAAAACTCAGTAGAGCCTGAGGAATCTGTGGGATACCATCAAGTTTACCAATATGTACATTTTGGAAATTCCAGAGGGAGAAGAAAGAGAGGGACAGAGGGGATATTCAAAGAAATAATCATTGCAAATTCCCCCAACTTAATGAAAGACAAGGAATATGCACATCCAAGATGCTCAACAATCTGAAAATAGGATAGGACCAAATAGACCCACACCGCAGCATATTATAATCAAACTGTCAAATGCTAAAGAGAGAATTCTGAAAGCCACATGTCACATACAAGCGGTCTTCAATAAGATTAAATGCCCATTTCTCATCAGAAACTATGGGGCAAGAAGGCAGTGGGCTGACATTTAAAGTGCTGAAAGCAAAAGACCATCGACTAAGAATTATATATCCAGCAAAACTGTCTTTCAAAAATCGAGGTGAGATTAAGACATTCCCATATAAACCAAACTTAGGGAGTTCATCACACTATATCAGTCCTACAAGAGATTCTAAACAGAGTTCTGCAGGTTGAAAGCAAAGTACAATAGAAAATAGATTGAAGTGGCATGAATAAAGATCTCCAGTATGGGTAACGACACGGGTAAAAATAAATGCCAGTGTTATTGTATCTTTGGTTTGTAACCCCACTTTTTACTTCCTGCAGTATCTAAAAGTTAAATTCATAAAATGCAATGATAAGTAAGTAGCGTTGGACTCATAATGTATAAACAAGCAATTTGTGAGAAGAACTACATAAAGATGGGAGATACAGAGGGGTATACCATTGAAGTTAATTTGGTTTCTAAGTGTATTAGTCAGTCTAAGGGGTACTGATGCAAAATACCAGAAATCTGTTGGCTTTTACAAAGGGTATTTATTTGGGGTAGAAGCTTACAGTTACCAGGCCGTAAAGCCTGAGTTACTTCCCTCACCAAAGTCTGTTGCCACGTGTTGGAGCAAGATGGCTGCTGAGAGTTCAGGCTTCCTGGGTTCTTCTCTTCCCAGGGCTTGTTTCTCTCCAGGCTCAGCTGCTCTGCTCCTCTGTGTGCTTACTTCCCGGGCTCCAGCATCAAAAACTCCAACTCTCTTCTCTGTTCTGTAGTTTTAATTATGATTAATCATAATTTAATTATGCCCAGGTACAGAACAGTTTAAAACATAATCCAATATCTATTTTTAGAATTCATAAACAATATCAAACTGCTACAATAAGCAAACAGGATTCTCTTATAGATTTAGGATGATAACTTTAAGACCCATAATAACTACAAAGAAAATATCAGAGAATATGCAAGTTCATGAGACAGAAATTAGAGTACAAGTTGCCAGGGGTGGTGGATCAGGAGAATGGGAAGTTAATGCATAATGGGTGTAGGGTTACTGTTAGAGGAGATGGAAATGCTTTAGTTATGGAAGGTGATGAAGGTGCTGCAACAGTGTAAACGTGAGTAATCCCACTGAATGGTATACTTGAGAGTGGTTAAGATGGGAAAGTTTATGTTATATAGAGATTCCCACAATTAAAACAAAAGAATGAGCAACTAAAGAGACAATGACAATTAAAGGCAATAGATGTGATCCTGGATAGGATCTAATAAGGGATTAGAGAAGGCTCAATAGGACATTATTGGGACATATGAAAAAAAATCAGTATAGACTATAAGCTTATATCAATGTTAAATTTCTTGGACTTGATAACTGCACTTAAGGTGGGTACATAAGTGAATATCCTTGTTCTTATGAAATGTACATGGCAGTTTTAAGGATCAAGGAGCATGATAGATAGAACCTAAACTCAAGTGTTCAGAAAATGGATTGATAAATAGACAGATGGATAGATGGATGGGTTGACAGAATATTAGATAGCTCAAATGATATGGCAAATGTGGTAAAATGTTAAAATTGGTGTGTGTGGGTATCTGGGGAGGGGGGTAGTGTATGTCAGTTCTCTGTATGGCATTTGTATTATTTTTGTAACTGTCTTGTAAGTTTGAAAATATTTCAAAATAAAAAATGTAATAATTATGTTGTATGTATTTTACCATAATATATTTTTTAATGTAATGGTTATTTTAGAGAGGTATTTGTGCTTTGAGTTTTCTCTGTTAATTTTCAAAATTTCCTTTAATGCATTTTAGAATAAAATTATATAAGTTCCATGGCATGAGAATTATTACAGTTTTTCATTCTGGTCCAGCATGTTTATTTTATGTATGAGGATGTTAACTCACAGAAATGCTAAAGGACATGCTCAAAACCACAGGCAGGGTGAGAAACTCTAGCTTCTGAATCCCAAGCAAGGGCTTTTGACCGCTTCACCAACCTGCCTTAAAGACTTCAGTTATGCCCTGTAACTTGACACTTGATCTTTCTTTTGGGTATTTAAAATGGTCTATAATTTGCTTCATGAGTCAGGATCATTTTGGATTGCTTACTTCCAAGTTTTTAAACTTTGGAAAAAAGTCTCATTTGACTAGATTTCTTTTTCTCTGGAGCCCATAAACCTGTGTGTTGCTGATCTAATTACATATTTATGGAGGAAAGAAGAAACCTGGATAAGTCAAAGCAAGACATTTTCTCAAATTCAAAACACTTAGGAATGTTATCTTCCTATATGTGCTAGGTTACTTAAGCTTCCTAGTAGTCACTTCCTCTCTCTGGGCACACAGTCCAAGAATCTGACTGAGTGTTTAATGCAAAAAGTCCCAGATTCCCACAGATGACTCACTTTCAGTAAAGGGTAACTGTATTTCTAAGTAGTTTTCTGCTTAAAGTTGATTATTTGTTGATTAATCAAGAGACAGTAAAACTCAGACATCTAACAAAATATAGTATTTTGTTGGGTTCTCATCCTTTCACCCTGGGCCTCATTATGAGAAAAATCATAACTTGTTTATTCCTAGAAGTTATGCACTCTCTTGAAGTTCCACACACTTTGTTTTAGTTAATTTTGTGCTATTATTGTTGGGTAATGGAGGTGATGAGGGGAGCGAGGATAAGGGAGGTTGGTTGATTGACTTCTATTAATCAACGGTGCCACCTGGTGGCCAGAAAGTACATTTTATAGTGCCTATACACACTACACCAATTTTAGGTTTTTGTTCCACACCCCCCCACACCTCACCTCCCCCCACCCCCATTCAGCTTTGTTTTAATGGGTCTCCACATTCTGCGACTGATTTTTGGTCAGGTTGTTCAAGTTGTTTCCATTTAAGAAGTACTGATTTTTAGGAAATAACTGAAAACTGCCACACAGCAGAAACAAATGGTCCATAAAACATTCCTGTGCCTTTGAAGGTTTTGCTATGCATTATCATTAACCAGTCTTTTACTACTTAACTTAAGTAGTCAGTTGAGACAAACAGTTCTAAGACCATTCTTCTACCACTGATTAAGACTAGTGTGGCAGGTGTTATGGATAATGTTCACTTAGCCTTCTGAGCTTTCCAGCCTGATTTGGTGAACTGTCAAGCTCCAGCAGCCTCCTTGTCCACTACCTTGATGACACCCAAAGCAACTGTCTCTCTCATATCATAAGCATCACAACGGCCCCAAGAAGGAGAGTCAGAGAAGCTCCCAACACACATGGGCTCGCCAGCAGCAGTATCAACAGTGGCAGTATCACTTGATTTCAAGAATTTAAGGCCACCTTCCAGCTTCTTACAAGAATGGTGATCAGTCTTCTTCAGCTCAGCAAATTTGCAAGCAATGTGAGCCTTGTGACAGTCCAGCACATGTGCATAGCCAGCACTGATTTGGCCTGGATGGTTCAGGATAACCACCTGAGCAGCAAAGCCAGCTTCTTCTCTTGGTGGGCCATTTTTGCTGTCACCAGCCATGTTGCCATGATGAACATCTTATACACATATGTTCTTGACATCGAAGTCCACATTGTCCCCAGGAAAAACTTCACTCAGAGCTTCATGGTGCACTTCAACAGTAACATGAACCAAGGCATGTTAGTACTTGGCTCCAACATATTGTCACCATTCCAACCAGAAATTGGCATAAATGCTACTATGTTGGGGTTGTAGCCAGCTTTCCCAATATAGGTGCTGACTTCCTTAACAATTTCTTCATCACTTCTGGCTGTAGGGTGGTTCAGTGAAATCCATTTTAACACCAACAATTAGTTGTTTCACACCCAGTGTGTAAGCCAACTCATGGCTCTGCCGATTCTTGGAGATGCCAGCTTCAACTTCAGCAATGCTAGCGGAAACAACCAGGACAGCACTGTTAGCTTGAGATGTGCCTGTAGTCATGTTTTTGATAGTTTCTGTATCCTGAGGCATCCATGATGGTCACATCATAACTTGCTGGTGTCAGATTTCCTCAGGGAGATTCAATGATGATACTATACTCACATTCAGCTTTCCATTTATTCAATCCCTGGGCATATTTGAAGAAGCCCTTTCCCATCTCAGCAGCCTCCTTCGCAAAATGATGGTTCTTTTGTTGATTCCACCACATTTGTAGATCATGTGGCCAGTAGTGTGGACTTGCTCAAATCTACATGTCCAAAGACAGCCGTGTTGATGGGAATCTTTTCCTTTCCCATTTTAGCTTAAGATTTAGTGATGGTTTTCACAACACCCGTGTTCTGACAGCAAACCCATTGCAAAAAAAAAAAAGCTTTTCTGGTTAATATAAATAACTTTGGTAGCAGTTGAGGCATTTTTATTAGGAAAGTTTTGAAAAATGCTTAATTTGGTTTGGTAGAAGCAGAAAAACCATAGACTATTACAAATCTAACATGACAACTGAAATGACAGCTCTCTTCCTCATAGTTATTACAAAAGCTCCTGCAGAATAGTAGCTCCTAAATTGAATTGGTACATAGCAAACAATTCCCTGTGACCAACACAGGTGTGTCTGTCTGGTTTCCTTTCCTGGGTTTCATTTGGTTATAACAGTCATTGGGTCAGCTAGTGGTTTCAGTGCTCCTCCTGTCTCACTCAGAAGGTGATTAGTTCTTTACATGCTGCCGTTAAGGCAGTGGGTAATTCTTAATTACTTGAGGGGATTGTGGACCTGTTTTTTCTTGAGAAGATAAAAGTTCTCAAAAGGATGTACTGCAACAATATCCTTAAAAACACAGGTGGATGAATGGATGGATGGTCTGAAAATTTGAATTTTAGAGATCAATAAAATGTTTTTAAAAATTTAAAAGGAGGGTAAACCTAACTCCATTACTTCCACGACTGCAAGCATGATTTTGCAACATGTTGATGGTGGGTTTTCTGTTTAGCCAATTTATTTTCAGTATGCGCCTGAATATTCAAGTTGGCATGCCTGCAGCTGAGTTTGAGTACAAACAAAGAAAATGCAACTCAGAAGCTTATCAGGCTCAGCACAGTGATTGTGAGGTTAGGATTCCCTAATACGGACTCTTAAAATGAGCTCTGTTGATTTAGAGAAATGTTTCAGTCTTCATAGATTTACTTCTATACTAAAGAGCAAGTATAGAAGACAAAATAGGCACTTCCCATGAATCTGATATTTCCTTTCCATACTCCTGAGCTGACTAAAGGAATGAGGAAAATTACTTTTGATTAATGAGGTAGCTCAGGCACTGAGAACTTCTAGTAAGAAGAGTACAGGGAGCAGATGTAGCTCAAGTGGTTGAGCACCTGCTTTCCATGTACGAGGTCCCAGGGTCGATCCTAGTACCTCCTAAGAACAAACAAACAAACGAAAAAACCAACTCTCATGAGGGAGCAGATGTAACTCTGTGGTTGAGCACCGTTTCCCATCAACAAAGTCCAGGGTTCAATCCCCTGTACCTCTTAAAAAAAGAAGTGCACGTTTTTCTCTTCAACCCTGTCACTCCCAGCCATAGGACAATTAAATGATTAGATTCACCAAACGTGGCTTATACGGAAGGGGTCAGAGTGAGTTTAAGGAAATTCTTCATTTCCAGGTGAGGCTAATATAATGTATAATCAATGTGTGTTCTTAATTTTCATGGTTTTCGTATCTATTTGGTTGAAACTTGTGAATTCAGATTACTTTCAAAGCTAGATTGCTAGTGTCTGTCTCTGGTAAGACAGAACTATGCTATGCTACAGGGAAGTTTAATGTGGGTCATACACAATATCTCACCACGGCTTGTTGCCAGGGCCTGATATTTATAATGAGCATGTCTAGACTCACACAGGCTCTTGGACGTCTGTCTCAAAGATGTAAGAAATTTCAGCAATTGAGTGTGTGTGTTTGTGTCATTAAGACTGAAAAGCTGGCACGAACATCCAAGTTTCCCTTTGTGCTTATGAGAAGGATTCATAAATCCATGGAATGAAGTTATATCAGTTCCATAATACTGCTAAATGGAGATTAGGTCTGATAACTATGCATTCAGTCACTTAACATGCCTTTCATCCTCCCATTTTCTCCACTCCCACTGGCATTAAATTGTTTTAAGACTTTGTTGCCTTTTACCTAAACTAAAACCCAATCCTGTCCAAAAAATAATTTTCTTATTCGTCAAGCACTTATTCTGCCTTACATGCAAAGCCCCTTCCGAAGTACTGAGAGAAAGATGAACGGATAAGGGTCCTTTCCACAAGGCTTTGAGTCTAAAGAAAATGATAGAAGGCATAAAGTGAGTAACTGCTAGTAACATATTACTCAAAGGAAAGTTTGTAGGAGAAAAGGAATTTGAGATGAGATTCAGAGACATAAAGAGATATTTCATAAGAAGGGAACATTAGGAACAGAGGGTGTGGAACCAGGGAATGTGTGGGAAGTGTTTAAGGAATCATGCAGAATCCAGATTGGTAGGAACAAAGGGACTGTAAGAGGCAGCAGTAAGAGAGCACTTAGGAAAAGTTAATGGGGACCAAGTAATGGGGGACTTTAAATGCCAGGGTAAAGTAATAATAAATAATGGGAAAAAAAAGAAAAAATAAATAAGTGTCAGGGTAAGGAATTTGTATTAATTTGATATGTAATGGGAAACTATCTAGAGTTCTCAACAGAGAAGGAAATGTTTCCTTAAAATCCTGATATATTTTCTCAGTTTTTTCCCATATCATAAGAACTACTAAACACCATTAGGCTTATTTACAGACTATCTTCATCTAGATCAGGGTTTCTCTACCTCGGCCCTATTAGCATTTTGGATTAGATGTAATACTTTGCTGTGGGGCTGTCCTGTGCATTGTAGAATGTCTTACAGTGTCCCTGGTCTCTAACCACGAGATGCTAGTAGTACTCCCTCCCCACCCCACCCCCAGTTGTGACAACCAAAAATGTCTCCAAACATTGCCAAATATCCTGTGGGGGCAAATTCGTTCCCCTTTGAGAAATATTGGTCTAGACACAAGTATTAAGTTCCTTTGGTGTTCTGGACATTGTTAGCTGTTGAAAGTCTAAGAAGTATCTTAGGCATTCAATCTTTAAAAATTGCTTAGAATTTTGTACTAGGTACATCTCAAAATTAAGGTATTTCATGTGTGTTGTTCGTGTGTGCTGGGGTAAAAGAGTTGGACTGGGCATCAGGTGACCTGAATTCTAGTTCTGGCTCTGCCACAAAGAGGCTGTGACCTAGGTGCGATGCTTTACACAGTAATCTGATTCCTTATCTCTGAAATGATTGCCAGGATCTCTAAGGTTCCTTCCGGCTCTGCTTCTAAAGTCTGATTTCAAATTGATCTCAGGGCTTTATTCATTCACATTTTTGGAAAGTTGCCACTAGTTGGACTAGCATGTATATTGATCAAGAAGACTGAAACATAAGAAGGGTGTTTTAGGCTCAATGCTTTATTGTATCAAACACTATAAATTTATTTTTATTTTCTAGATTATTTGAAGAATCTGTTAGAAGACTCTGGAGATTATAGAGACACTCAAGGTAAATAATTTTTGTGGTCTCATATGTTGAAGAAGTTTTTACATTATGTTTATTAAGACCCAGAAAGTAAAAAATATGTTTGTAACAAAGTCCATATAAAAAACTCTGTTTTATTCACAAAAACAAACTCTCTTTTTGAACTCAATTTGGGACATATTAAAATGGAAATAAAGTGGTCAAATAGTGCTGGAGGAAGATGAGGTCGTAGGGGTACGGGAGGCCCACAGCCAGCCCGTCATGAGAGTTAGCCTCCTAAGAGAATAGACCCTGCATGGCCCAGGGTCAGGAAACTTCGCCTGCCTGCCCACACTCTGCCACTGTGATAAATTCTTCTTCTCCAGATGTCCATTTCTTCATCTTTCAAAAGCAGGGATCAAACCAGATGTTTTCCAAAGTCCTTTTAAGCTTTAAAATCATGAGTCCATAAACTATAAAAATCAGAGATAAGATCTAAAATAGCATATTATTCTGGCACTGTTATTGACTGGGCATTCGCCTTACCGCTCTCTCCACTCCTCATCCTTAAAGAAATTACAATGCAAGGAAGTCATAGGTATTTACGGGAATAATCCACAGTGTGTGTGCATGTATGTCTTATGTCTCCCTCTCTTCCATGCGCATGCACACACACACACACACACACACTCACACACAAGGTTTAGTTATGTTCAGGATAGTGGTGTTTCTTTTTATTTATCCCCATACTGCCTCTTTCAAATGTCATAGGTGCACCTTTGGTCTAATCTGAAGAAACATGTTAAACAAGTCCATGTCTACTCCGTTAAGTTTATGAATTTCAATCACATTTTTGTTTATCCTTCACCTTTTCTGATGAAAAAGTTTAAACATGTTTTTAAACCCATTTTGTAGAGATGATTATTCATTCTTTTAATCATTTTTGTTTTCCTTCTCTAACATCTTCTATTTTCAAGTGTTACGCTTTTAAAGATGCATTTTAAATGAAGAGGTTTGTGGTAGGGGGAAAGTATGAACAGTTTCCTGTCTTTGGTGAACATATAATCTAGTTGATGAGAAGAGGCTATACTACTCATCAAATAGAGAACAAAGCAGATAATCTGCCTTAAATTAAGGATCCACTGTGCTGTACAGAGTCTAAGCAGAACTTTCAAAAGAGGGGGAAAAGCGTGAAGGTTGAAGAGAAAAGAGGAATTTCAGATGAGTTGCAGGCCAGAGGCCGGGGCGGATTTAGGGATAGGGCCTCAAGGAAACATCTGTCCCAAGGCAACTTTGTCCTTCAAGGAAAGTCAGTTATTAGCTCCATTTTACAAATAAATATAGGATCAGAGATTAAAGAGCTTGTTTAAGGACACACTTCAGCAAAGTCATGGATTAGAATAAGCAGGATACATACAATAAACAGAGAGGTGAGCCATTTGCCTGGAGGCATGTCAGTAAAATGGTGGGTAGTTGTAGATTAGACTGTCTGAGGGTGAGGGAAGGGGAGACAAATAGGTTTTTGGAAGGTAGGCAGAAGAGTTCAAGGGTTCGAGTCATCTGGACCTCTTGAAGGCATGATGCGAGGAAAGGAGAATTGCAGAATGGATAGAAGGCAGAATTTGGAGGCCTGATGACCCAAAGCAGCTTCTTTATTGTCCATCCATTTATTAAATCCTAAAGCTTCTTTATCCTGATCACTGGAGATTTCCAGCAGGCCAGCAAGCAGGGAATATGTCCAGGGTAACCTCTTAGATATCTGCCTTGATGAAAGTGCCAGGTGTTGTAAATTCTGATATATGGGTATCCAGAAATACTGCTTTCCTTCAATAGTAGTGATAACACCTGTTGAAAGAATCCAGAAACCTCCAAACTTAGTACTAGAACAAGAATGTCTTGGTAGGCTACAGGGTCTGGGCCAAACAATCTTCACCTCTTTTCAAATATGGACCCTTTATATATATAGTCCTTTTCGTTGATAACTATCACTGTCACACTAGATACAGGAGAGCACTCTTCCCTCTAACACTCTACCAGTTTTTCTCAATAGGAGTGCTACTGTCAAAATATACAGGATAATTCTTCTTTTCATGGGACTGTAGTGAGTATTGCAGAGTGTTTAGCATCCCTGATTTAGACCCACTAAAGACCAGTAGACTCTCCCAGTCATTTGACAACCAAACCTTGTCTTTACAAATGTCCGTATGTCCCATAGGGGAGCACTGCTGCCTTGGGTTGAGAAAAACTGCAGCCCAAAAGCAGACAGAAGACAATATTTATCCTTTATATCTAGTAACAAATGTGGCAAGGTTGGAGCATTCAAAAACACTTTGCTAAAGGCAAGGGATTAATAAAAAGAATTAAACACAAATAGTCCCATGAAGATAAATAACCTGACTTACAAGATAATGCTTGTACTTTCCCAAGGTCTAGTCTGCTTCCACATGGCAGAGGCCATTTCTAACTCACACCTTTCAGTGAGAGGAGGAGGCTGATCTCTGATACTTTTAAATAGATGCTTCTCACAGTTCTGACTTCCTATCTCAGGATCCTTTTTCTTCAAGATCCTTCTCTTCCAAAACAGTTTATACTGGGATGGCCCTTTGTTTCCACATGAGATCCTATCCTTTTCCTTGTAAACTTCAATGAGATAGTCTTTTTGTTATTCTTGTTGCTGTAAGTATTGTTTTTGCCTGAATTCACTTCCTTGGTTTTGCCCTCATTGAACCTCATCATCTATAATTCTGCCTACTCACAGCCAACTGAGCTCCTCCAGAGGATGGTTGCTATTACCTAACTATCTTGCTGTCAGAATTGTTTAATGTTGCAAAGTATTCATTTCAGTGGTAATGACCAAATGCCCCTTCTGTTCCAACATGTTTAGATGCCCTTGCTGTTGTTATAGAGGTAGCCAACCATGCCAATGACACCATGAAACAAGGAGTGAGTATCTTGATCTCAGCGACTGGTGTATTACTGAACCTAGGAGTTTGGACATTATATACTCTGCATTCTCTTTCTGTAGGACAACTTCCAGAAACTTATGCAAATTCAGTACAGCTTAAATGGACACCATGAAATAGTGCAGCCTGGACGGGTAAATGCTTTAGATAGCTTTTTGCAATTTTAATACAATGTGTTTGGTGCCATTTGTATTTATTTTTTCATTCAGTTGTGAAAATAGGGATTTGTTATTGTTATTCTTCATTGACCCATTCTGAATCCACAAAGTTCAGTCTTTCCATTCAAAACATTGATGATTTAAGTAAATGTGACTAGAAGTCCACCTGAATTAGGAGAATGGCAAGGCACCCCACAGAGTCTCTAATGAAATGGGATCATTTTATTGTGCAATACCAGCTGACTTCACAGAGACAATTTCATTTAAAATTTTTAATTCCAAATAGCCATATGTTTAAAAAGAAAGGATTACGAGGGGAGGGAGAAAATTGGTATTCTGATGCTCCTCAGAGCGCAGAAGTGATCTGGGGAATGAATTCAGGCAAATTACAAAATGCACTTGTCAGGATATTGAATGTGCCTCAGGATCAAGTGCATAATCGGTCAATTACATGTCAGACAACAGGGTACTCAGGGCCAGTATTGGATTTATTATTTATTTATTGTTTCTCCAATTCCTAAATGACTCATAGGATTTAAAAAGAAATTATGGCTCTAAAAAGTCACAAGGAAACTATGCCTACTTCCCTCTCTCAAAAAAAAAAAAAAAAAAAATATTTAAAAATATATATATATATATATATATATATATACAGTGCAGCAATATATATTTGTATTGTAGTTGTGTTATGATGGTAGGATTAAATGGGTGTTTCTTTGGATGGATCAGGTCTTTCTGAAAGAAGGAACTCTGATGAAGCTATCCCGGAAAGTCATGCAGCCCCGAATGTTTTTCCTGGTAAGAGGCCACGGGTGGTTCTGATGTGTCCAAGGCAAGGATAATTGCTTAATGGAAGGAGATAATTATGTATGTCAGATAAGTATAGTGCATGTAAATATCAATTTTAGTTGGATCTTTAGTTGTATTGGTTGTATTTCAAGTATAGGGAAATGAAGTCTGTTATGAAGCATAACAGAAAATTATTTCTTTTGGCATTTAGTTTACTTCATACCTAATTTGGAAGAATTGTTTTAATCTGTTATTTATATAGACACATTATTGCACTGTAGTGGGATCTAGAATTCAGAAACCATTAAATCTGTTACAAAATTTGGAAAGGAGGTACAGTTTCTAGAAATAATCTTTTAAATAATATTCTAATAAAAATTCTATATGGTTCTATTTTATATAAGCAGAACATAAGCATTTTATTCAGAGAACTGTTAGCAAAGAGGCAGAGTCTTTCCTTCATTCTGTCTCTTATCCATATCTTTGTCATTGAAATTTGTTTCTATATTTTTTTCTGTGAAATGTTTCTACTTTCAGTTTAATGACGCCCTCTTGTATACAACGCCAGTGCAGTCTGGGATGTATAAACTAAACAACATGCTTTCGTTGGCTGGAATGAAGGTGGGTCTGTGCGTCTGTTAGAAATTGTTTTTTATCCAAAATGTATTTAAAGAAAAATCACTAAGATGATCATCTTTCTCACATCCTTAACTTTTCCCTTTCCACCTGTTTCTATTTATGCATTCGTTTGTTCATTGATGCATTTATTTGCTCACTCGTATTAATCATTCATCTTAGTCTATTTAGGATATTTATTGAGAACTGCTATGAACAAAACATGGTGCAGGTTTAATGGGAAGTTCAAAGATAAGTTCAAGCACGTTTTTCTTGCCCTCCCACAACCCAAAGAAGCTTAGCAACTAGTTGAGAAGTTAATACATTACACATAAATATCTATAAAGTAGACAGTAATTAATAAATATCACTATAAAGGCAAGAGTTCAGAAATGAAGAATGTGCAGCTTCTGCTGGGGCATGGTAGAGGGTCTGGTAAGAGGGAGAGTCAGGAAAGTCTTTTTGGAGGAAGAGGCACTGAGCCTTGAAGGATAGGTCATATTTGGCCTTGCTGAGGTGTGGGAGAAAGGCATTCCAATTGGAGAGAGTAGCATGAGCAAAGGCCCAGAGGTAGGAAAGTTGGGCCTATACATAGATTAATTAAATTCCTCTGGAGCATAGAGTAAATGATAGAGAATAGTGGTGTCGATGAAGCTGGATAGGAAGGCTGATTGTGGAGGTCAGCAGCCAAGTGCATTGGGCAACTTTAGCTACTCTTTAGGAGATGGGTTTGCTTAAATTGTTTTACTTTCTTCTAGGTCAGAAAACCCACCCAAGAAGCTTATCAGAATGAACTAAAGATTGAAAGTGTAGAACGTTCCTTCATCCTCTCAGCCAGGTATGTTAAATATACAGAGAGAGAGAGATGGATTTTTTTGATATTACAGGGCCAGATATTTCCAGCATTTTTTGTAATAGGTTCATACTAGACTCCTCTCCTCTCCTCTTCTGTTTTCTCTTCTTTTCATCTTTCCCAATTCTTTGCAGTTTACTCTAAATTTACCAGGCAGATAAAGGACTAAGAATTGATGCAGTATAGTGCTAGAAGCATAAAGGATAAAGATGTTCCTCTAAGTAAGAGTAATAATGCTGAAAAGTGATTTTCTGATAATATTTCTAAAGTTGAATATTTCACATCTTACAATGCAACGTAATGTTTTTTTTTAAAAAAACACCTAGTGCTTTATTTTTATTTATTTATTTTTTTTAATTAATTTATTTTTTATTGTGGGTAAAAATCAAAATTTTCACAATACATACCAATATTTATAAAATGATATATAAATATATATGCATATATGTGCATTTGCTTACAAAAGTGTTATTTATATATATATATATAAAAATATATTTTAAGAGGTGCTTAGATTACCTAAAATATTACACGGAACCCACTGGGATTCCCATGTTGCCCACCTCCCACACCTCCCACCACATCCCACACAAACATCTCCCACAAGTGTGGCCCACCACCCTCAATGGACTTACACATCCTGGGGCCTTGCCACCAACCATAGATCACAGTTCACACCGTAGACCACACTCTCTCCCACACAGTTCTGAGTGGTGTGTGCTGATTTAAAATGGCCTACATCCATTGCCACAGTGGCACTCAGGACAACCTCCAAATCCCAAAGAAGCCCCTGTATTTCAACTGCTCGTCCCCTCCCTGCCCCAAAAGTGTCCAGTGGCCACTGGCTCCACCTCACTGTTATAATTTCTTCCATTGCTAGAATCACCACATGTGTACAACAGAATACCATCAAGTCCACTCTAGTCCATAGTTCCCCCAATCCTGAGGGGACTGGGATGGTGATGTCCACTCTACCTCCAAGTGAGAGAGGGCTTATATCCCATGGATATGGTGGGTGAGATGATCCTGCCTGCAGATGCAGGCCCTCTCCATTCCCTGGGATGGCTGTTGCCCATCGTTGTTTTCACATATCATGTAAAGGTCATGACAAACCTATGAGGTAGGTGTTATCTCATATAAAAAATAAGGAAATTAAGTTATGGAAAACTTGAGTTGCTGTCTTCAGGATATATAGCTGGCAAAGCCAGGATACAAATCAAGGTCTTTTGCTTTTAAATCCATTATTTATATGACACCACATTGTCTCAAAATGGAACCTTCGGTGACTTATTTGCAAAGTAAAATATATCACCATAATGTGAAATGAGGCTCTAAGGAAATCTGAAGTTGTATAACTCATTAAAGTGGGACACATGCATTACTGAGTTATTGGCAGAAAGGCACAAGTGGATGTTTGGCAGGATTTGACTGATGAAGGAAGAGGGAGCAGCAGCCACAGCATGTTCTACTGCAAGATCTGCACAGCATTCTAGTGTGGTTTTCTTTTCACACCTGACCTTTGATGTAATAAAAAAAGTAGCAAGCACTAATGTAGCACTGACATGTGCCAGGGACTATCCAAAGCACTTTACAGGTATTAATTCATTAAGTTTTTTTTTTTCTTTTTTTTTTTTCTTTTTTTTTTTTTTTTTTACTGGGAGGTCCCGGGGATCAAACCTAGGTCCCTCCATATGGGAGACGGATGCCCAACCATTTGAGCCACATCCGTCCCCCAAGTTTTTTGTTTTTTTTTTAAGATTTATTTTTATTTATTTATTTATCCCCCCCTTGCTTCTTGTGCTTGCTGTGTCCATTTGCTTTTGCATTTTTCTGTGTCTGCTTATCTCCCTTTGTTGAGTCATCTTGCTGCGTTGGCTCACCGTGCCCTAGGGGCCAGCTTGCCTTCACCAGGATGCCCTGGGAATCAAACCCGGGGCCTCCCATACAGTAAACAGGAGCCCAACCAATTGAGCCACAGCCGCTTCCCCAATTAATTAAGTCTTCACAGCAATCCTTTGAAGTAAGTTACTGCACTTATACCCACTGTATTAATCAAGGTTCTCTAGGTAAATAGAACTGAGAGAAGATATCTATAAATATTATGAGATTTTATAAAATTGTCTCACGTGACTATGGGGATACACAAGTCCAAATTCCGTAGGACAGGCTGCAAGCTGGGAACTCTGATTAAGGTTTTCAAATTTCAGTAAATTATCCAGGAGAAGCTGGCTGGGTGAAGTAGAGATGGAAATTCTCTCTTCTGACTGCTGAAATCATCACTTCCCCTTTTAAGCCCTTCAATTGATTGGTTGAGACATCTCTCACTGTTGAAAGCAATCTCCTAAGTTGATTGTAGATGCAGTCAGCCATAGATGCAATCAACTTACTAATGATTTAAGTCCACAAAATGTCAATTAGTCCAGTGATTAGGCCAGTGATTGCTTGACCTAACAACCGGCCAACATCACCTGGCCAAGTTGACACATGAGCCTAACTATCACGCTCATTTTATGGTAAGAAAAGCCACCCAGGTAGTAAGTAGCTGAGACAGTAGTAATTTAACTCAGGCAGTCTGTCTCCAGGTGTCCATACCACTAAAATCAGCTAGGATCATAGTAGCAGCTAGAGTAGTAGCAGGATTTATTTATTACTCTGCAGCAGCCACAGTGCTAAACATTTTGTGTGTTTTTTTTTCTCTTTTAACTTCCCAGCCACTAGGCAGAGCAACCAAAATTCTTGGATGTCCCTAAAGCATTACCCAGATAATATTTGGAGAATGAAGGGAAATTCTTAATCACCTGGCAAGGGAGATGGAGCTTGCTTGCTTTTTTTTTTTTTTTTTTTTTTTTTTTGGAGTTTGGCCAAAAATGCAAAGACTATCAAGTACATGTACATCAGGCCCCTGGCAGGTTCTTGAGCTTGGTTCTTACTATTTATTTATTTTTTTTTTTACCGGGAGGTCCGGGAATCGAACCCGGGTCCCTCCATATGGGAGACGGATGCCCAACCAGTTGAGCTACATCCGACCCCGTGGTTCTTACAATTTAGAAAGTTATTTTCAAAGATCCAAAGAGGGAATGCTTATAGAAAAGCCAACTGTTCAATTTAGTTTCCTAACTAAATTTTATTAAAAATTAAACAAGTCAGGAAATTATGGTAACTCTTTCCTTGATTGCCTTTTAGGCAAATATCTGGATATCCATATTTTTTCCAACTTAGTACCAGACTGGTATAATAAAACTCTGATACAGGTTTATATTATACTTGTGTAACTTTGAAAGAGAATTCCTAATTGATTATGACTCATTAATTTATCCTTAAATGCAGTTTGCTATCTCTGGATTTATTATTCCCTTTTATGGTCAATGTTTTAGTTTCCTGGCTACTAAAGCAAATACCATGCTATGGGTTGGCTTAAACAATAGGAATGTATTGATTCATGGTTTTGAGACTAGGAGAAGTCCAAAATCAAGACATCATCAAGGCAATACTTTCTCCCAGAAGACTGGTATTCTGGGGCTGCTTGCCGGCAGTCCTTGGTCCTTGGCTTTTCTGTCACATGGCAGTGCACAAAGTGGCCTCTCCTGGCTTCTCTGGGTTCCGTTGACTTTTGTCTACTCCCTTTGGCTTTCTCTGTGTTTCTGAATTTCTTTTTGCTTATAAAGGACTCTAGTAATATGATAAAAACCCATCCTGATTCAGGTGGACCACACCTTAAATGAAGTAACCTGATCAAAAGGTCCTATTTACAATGGGTTCTAACCCACAGGAGTGATTAAGTTTAAGGACATGTTTTTCTGGGGTACATAGCTCCAAGCCACCACAGGCCAGAGTCTACATATTACCTCATTGCAGTCATTCAGAAACAGAAAGTAGACAGCCCTTTTTGAAGTTTTTATGCTGGTCCTCTATTTCTCCAATTCCATCTTAAGGAAGTATTTTTTATAAGGCCGCCAAGACAGTTGGGAACAGGATGAAAAATCAGTCTTTTCGAGAAGACACTGAAGAAGCTGAAAGTAAGCCTTTCTGCTTGTGCAATAATAGAGGTGTAGGACTACCCTATCTATCACAAAACTCTGGTTTTTACTAAAAACATTTTTGCATAGAATAGTTGTAGAAAAATATTCTTTTCATTTCACAGGTGGGAGAGAAGATCATATATAAAATATTTTATATATTCTTTGACCGTTTACCTTTTTGTTAGTAGTTTCTGGTCTTCAGTAATGAGCATTTATTACTGCAATAATTGTTGCTGAGTCGAGTAACTTTTTTGAGAGAGAGATTCACTGTTTGGAGATTGACATATAGGGGAGTTGTCAGGGAAGAGGAATCTAATGTCATCATCCATTCAACAAATATTTATTGAGTACCTGTCCTGTGCCAGATATTTTTCTAGGATCTGGAAGTATAAAGTCCTGCCCTTGGGGAGTTTACATTCTAGAGGAAGAGCTACACAATAATCAAGTGAAAATATATATAATTTGAAGTATTAAGTGTTCTGAATTAAGATAAAGTTGGATGAGCTTCATTTTTTTCCCTCTTGGGACCGAGGCCCCACACTGCCCCCTTTGCACATTATCTATACAGAAAAAGGTTCTATAAAGTTAACATTTTTAAGTAAGAAGTAGTAGAAATAAGGTTTAGGTCCCTGAGACTAGCCTGGTGAGTGAGGTAATACCTCTTGGCCAGCCAGAATTCTTTATTAGAGAAAAGTGTCGCTGTCACCTCTGTCCAGAGGCTGAACAGTGAGAGGCTGGGGTGAGAGGTCGGGACGGCCAGCAGCAATACTGGGCACCAGGAGATGCCAACTTTCCACAAAGACAGGTAAATGGCTAAGAATGCCATGTTGAAGATGCTACCCCCCAGTTCATTCTTCTCACCAGACTCCCTGGGGTCAAGCCCCCCTTTGCTGTGTCCCTTTACCCTGAAAAAGAGTTCTGGCAATTTGCAAAGTACCAACTGTTTGCTGTGCATCAAGCACTCAGCAACGTCACTTTTTTCCTTTTTGTACGTTTGGTGCAGCTCCTGGCAAACCAGCTCCCTAGAAAATGAAGGGGTAGGGCTATTTTAATAGGAGGGTTAGAAAAGTTTTTTCTGAGGAGAAGCAGAGACCAGAAGGAGGCAGGAAAGAGTTTAGAATGTTAAAGGAACAGCAGGAAGTCCTGTATAGACCAAGCCTAGTGTGTTAGGGAATGTTGAATGTGAGACAAGGTGGGTGGGATGGGTGAGCAGTAGGGGCCGGATCATGGGGGTGATTTGTAGAACTTAGTAAGGTCATTGGATTTTTAAGTGTGGTGGGAAACCATTGGAGGGTTATGGTCTAATTAAAATTTCTGAAAGCTCAATCTGGCTGCTTTAGGGGAGGTAGACCATCAGGGCACTAGAGTAGGAATTGGGAAACCACATAGGAGGCAGTAGATGGTGATGTCTTGGATTAGAGCAGTAAGAAGTGGTGAGAATCAGGTAAAGCCAATTGGATTACTGATGAATTGGATATGGGATATACAGGAGAAATCATAAAATTGGAAAGTTTTCTATAAAGGAAAAAGAAATTTCCAAGGGAAGATTAAAAGTAGCAAAAGAGAAAGGGAGCTAACACATATTTAATGCCACTAGAGTTCCATATTCTCCTTCTTCTGAATTCCCACAACCATGGTAAGATAGGTGCTTTATAATATGTAAAAAGAGGCTAAGGCCTCTTGTGATCTGGCTCCTGTCTGCCTTTCTGACCTGATCTCCCTTTACTCTTGCCATCCCGTCCCACCAAGTATTTGCATGTTCCATCAGCATGGATCTGCTTGTGATTCTCCACACATGCCAGTGCTTAATATCCTTCTGCCTCACACAGGCTACTTTCCCTTTGCCTAGAATTCATCCTTTCATTCAGTAAATAATATGGAGCCTCCACTCTAGGCCAGGTATTTTACAAGGCACCAGGAAACAGTGGAGGATTAAAAGGACCCTTCCTTCACTTCCATTAGAAAAGATATATATTTAGCAAGTATTAACCCAGTTAATTGTTATTGTATTTAAGGACTAACAGTGCCAGGGACTATGAGGCTCTAAAATAAGGGACCTTGGGGTTGCCGATGTGGCTCAAGTGATTGAGTACCTCCCACATGGAGGTACTGGGTTTGGTTCCCGGTGTCTCCTGAAAAAACAAAAACAAACAACAAGCAAAACAAAAGAGAAGAAAACCAACTCAGGGCAGCCGATGTGGCTCAGTGATTGAATGCTAGCTTCCCACATACAAGGTCCTGGGTTCATTTCCTGCGACCGCAAATAAATAAATAAAGTAAGGGACCTTGAGCTAGATTTGGGGGAGAAGCCCCTAATAAACTGCTTGTGTATATTGACATCTAAACAATAAGTAGGAGTTCGATGGTATTTCAGTTTACTAGCTTCCAAAAGAAATACCATGTAATGGGTTTGTAGAAGTCCAGAATTGTGGTGGCAGCAAGGCGGTGCTTACTTCCTGAAGACTGTGGCTTTTTGGGGCTGGCTCCCCATGATCCTTCCTCCTTGATTTTCTGTCTTGTGACAATGCACATGGAGGCCTCTCCTGGCTTCACCCTCTGACTTTCACTCTGCCTGTAAGAACTCCAGTAATCCAGATTAAAGCCCAGCCTGATTCAGTGGGGCCACATCTTAACTGAAGTAACATCTTGAAGAGATCTTATTTACAATGAGTCCACACGCACCGGGATGAGAAGCAAGACCAAGAGCATATCCAAACGGGGGTATGCAATTCAGTCCACCACAGATGGTGTATTAGTCAGCCAAAGGGGTGCTAATGTGAAATACCAAAAATGGGTTGGTCTTTATAAAGGGTATTTATTTGGGGTAGAAGTCCAAAGATACCAGGCCATAAAGCGTTAAGTTTCTTCCCTCACCAAAGTCCATTGCCATGTGTTGGAGCAAGACAGCTGCCAACGTTTGCCAGGGCTCAGGCTTCTTGGGTTCTTCTCTTCCCGGGGCTGCGTTTCTCTCCAGGCTTAGTTCCTCTGGTTCCTCCATAAGGTCAGCTGTAGACTATCCGGCGAACATCTCACTTCTCTTCTCCTGGGGCCTTCTCTCCAACATCAAAACTCCAACATCAAAACTGCTTCTCAAAAACTGCTGCAACTCTGTTCTTTGTGATGCCTTTTATATTTTCTTCCTCCCCCCACCAAGGGGTGGGGCTCAACGCCCTACTGACGTGGCCCAGTCAACGCCCTAATTATAACTTAATCATGCCCAGATTAGCATATCAGTTTACAAGCATGATCCAATTATATTTTTGGAATTCATAATTACATCAAACTGCCCAACTGCAACAGATGGCTAGGCAAAGAGGAAGGGAAGTGGCCCCTGGTCATTAGCAACAATGTGTATAAAGGCCTGAGGTGGAAAGGAGCATGGCACATTCAAAGAACTGAAAGGCCAGTGCAGCATGAACATAGAGAACAAGAGAGAGAGTGACCCCAAGATAAGGGTGGAGGGGTGGGACAGATCAAGTAGAACAATCTTGTAGATTTTGAACTTGAGCTGAAGAGCCGTGGAAAGGCACCAAAATGTTTATACAAGGGAATGATGTGCTCAGATTGGCATTTTAAAATGATTATTTGGCTGCTGTGTGGAGAATGGGTTGGGAGGGGGACTAAGGAGGTGATTATTTGGGCATAGGTATGAGAGAGACAGAGTTAATAAGGGAGTCTCCAGATGTACAATGTGTTGGGTGGTGGTGTAATTCACAGTGATAGGGGGCACTGACTGGGAGAAGAGGAACTTCCACAGGAGAAATCATGAGTTTAGTTTCTGACATGAGTGTTGAATTTGAGATCCCTATGAAATATCAAAATGGCACCATCAAGGAGGAAGTTTATAATTCTCCAAATCTTAATCATCACTCTGCAAAGTCTTCCCTGCTACCCTGATTCACTGCCCTCAATAAGGTAATTTATTGCTTCTGAGCTATTTATTTACTTTGCATTTATTATACTCTGTTAATTACTTGTTTCTACATCTCACCTTAATTAGATATGAGCACTTATAAGTGAGGTAAATTTTTCTATGTCCAGTTCATGGCTTAGTTCCTTGCCCTAGGTAGGCACCCAGTAAATTTACTGAAGTGAGTTGAATTGGACTTTGAACCTCAGAGTAATATCTCACAGTTAGCACAAGTGTTAAATGGTGTGGTGAGGTCTAACATACCAGAAATTTCTTCTGTTGGTGGGTTTTTTCTCTTGGAAATTCATCCCAGCCAATTGGAAAATGGGACTTACTTGATACAAATTTGCTTCCTGGTATAGTAAACATTCTGTAAAAAAAAGTATATTCAGTTTAACTGTTTTTGTTTCGAGGAAGATGCTTATTTTCTGCCAACCATATTACAAAGGGAAACCTAGAATGTATCCACTCAACGCAGCAGGCAAATGTGGCTCAATGCTGTGGCCAAATGTGTGTGGTCTGTGAGAAATGTGTTATCAAGAGCTGGTAAACATTGTTTTGGCAGAACCCTACACAAGAGAGAGCCAAGAATGATTAAATGAAAGAACAGCATATGTGACATGATTTGCACAGTTGTATCACATACCACGCGCAGCCAGGGCTCCAGAAAAATCAGATGGCAATTCTCAAATTAGCCATCTGCCTTTCTGCTTTCTGTTACCTCTTCCAGTAAAAAGTGGGGGAGGGAAAGAGTGTAATATTTTATGAATGTTTGCTTGGAAGCCTGAGTATGTATTTTCCTTGGTATCAGTCTTCAGAGAACATAGACACAGGCCAGAGGTGACGTGGGGGTGAAGGGTTCAGTCCTTAACCACATTTGGTAACCACAGCAATGCTGACTCATTACTTAGTAGTCTGTTGTCTAAAGCAAATTATCTAACATTGCTTCTACAGTTTCTTCATCTGTAAATGGTAATGGTGAGCAGTGATGTTCAGGGGGAGAAGGGGTGGTAAGATCCAATATATATTCCATAGGGCATCTCTGAGGATGAGACATGATGTTAAATGCATTTGCAAAGCATTTAGCACAGTTTCCTGTCATGTAGTAAGTATTCAGTGGTAGCTGGTTGTGGCAATACTGGCAAAATATAGTTCAGGTGACTGAGATTGGTTTTGTTTGGTTTAGAGAAAGGGAGGTGATATTTCTGTTTTATTTTGTTTTTGCCTATAATGAAAATATGAGAAATATACTAGTTTTAAATTTTTATTTGTAGAATGAATTTCTACTTTTTTTTCTTCTCTCTCACAAAATAACTTTTTTTTTTTACTGGATATATATAAATTTTTAAAAAAATCAACAATATGTTACACAATGTATTTGGTTCATAGTAATGTAATCATACAGTATTTGTCCTTTTGTGTCTGGCTTGCTTCACTCAACATAATGTCCTCCAGGTTCATCCATGCTGTCATATGTTTTAAGACTTCATTTTGTCTTATAACTGCATAATATTCCATTGTGTGAATAGACCACGGTTTGTTTATCCATTCATCTGTTGATGGATTGTTTCCAACAACTTGGGTTGTTTCCAACTTTTGGCAATTGTGAATAATGTCATTATGAACATTGATGTGCAGATGTCTGTTCGTGTCACTGCTCTCAGTTCTTCTGGGTATATACCCAGTAGTGGCATTGCTGGGTCACATGGCAAGTCTATATTTAACTTCTTTAGAAACTGCCAGACAGTTCTCCACAGTGGCTGTACCATTCTGCATTCCCACCAACAGTGAAGAAATGTTCCTATCTCTCCATCCTCTCCAACATTTGTAGTTCTCTGTCTTTTTAATATTCTATAGGTGTAAAATGATATCTCATTGTAGTTTTGATTTGCATTTCCCTAATCATTAGTGATGTTGAGCATTTCTTCATGTGTTTTTTTGCCATTTGTATTTCTTCTTTGGACAAATGTCTATTCAAGTCTTTTGCCCATTTTTAAATTGGGTCATTTGTGTTTTTACTGTTGAGTTGTAACATCTCTTTATATATTCGGGATATTAAACCCTTACCGGATATGTGATTTCCAAATATTTTCTCCCATTGAGTTGGCTGCCTTTTCACCCTTTTGACAAAGTCCTGTGAGGTGCAAAAGTGTTTAATTTTGAGGAGGTCCCATTTATCTATTTTTTCTTTTGTTACACGTGCTTTGGGTGTAAGGTCCAAGAAACCACCACCTACTACAAGGTCTTGAAGATGTTTCCCTACCTTTTCTTCTAGTAGTTTTATGGTCCTGGCTTTTATATTCAGATCTTTCATCCATTTTGAGTTGATTCTTGTATAGTGGGTGAGATAGGGGTCCTCTTTCATTGCCTGTTGAAGAGACTGTTTTGTACCGTTAACATGGACTTCGTAGGTTTGTCAAAAACCAGTTGACTGTGTAGGTGAGGGTTTATTTCTGGGTTCTCAATTCCGTTCCACTGATCAATGTGTCTATCTTTATGCCAGTACCATGCTGTTTTGACCACTGTAGCTTTGTAATATGTTTCAAGGTCAGGCAGTGAAATTCCTCTGATGTCACTCTTCTTTTCTAGAATGCTTTTGGCTATTCGGTTATACTTACCCCTTCCAAATGAATTTGGTAATTGTCTTCTCTAATTCTGTAAAGTAAGCTGTTGGGTTTTTGATTGGTATTGCATTGAATCTATAGATCAGTTTAGGTAAGACTGACATCTTCATGATATTTATTCTTCCAATTCATGAACATGAAATGCCTTTCCATTTGTTTAGGTCTTTTAAAATTTCTTTTAGCATTGTTTTGTAGTTTTCTGCAGATAGGTCCTGGACTTGTTTGGTTAAATTAACTCCTAGGTATTTGAGTCTTTTTGTTGCTATTGAAAATGGAATTTCCCCCCTGATTTCCTCCTCAGATTGTTCATTACTAGTGTACAAAAACATTACTGATTTTTGTGTGTTGGTGTTGTATCCTGCCACTTTGCTGAACTCATTTAGTAGCTCTAGTAGCTTTGTTGCAGATACTTCAGGATTTTCTAAGTACAGGATCATGTCATCCGCAAACAGTGAGAGTTTTTCTTCTTCTTTTCCTGTTTGGATGCCTTTAATTTTTTTTTCTTGTGTAATTGCCCTAGCTAGAACTTCTAGTACAATATTGAATAACAATGGTGACAGTGGGCATCCTTGTCTTATTCCCAATCTTAGAGGGAAAGCTTTCAACCTTTCCCCATTGAGTGTGATGTTGGCTGTAGATTTTTCATATATGCCTTTTATCATACTGAGGAATTTTCCTTCTATTCCTCTCTTTTGAAGTGTTTTTATCAGGAAAGGGTGCTGTATTTTGTCAAATGCTTTTTCTGCGTCTATAGAAATGATCATGTGGTTTTTTTTCCTTCAATTTGTTAATGTGGTGTATTACGTTGATTGATTTTTTTTAATGTTGAACCAGCCTTGCACACCAGGAATAACTCCCACTTGGTCATGATGTATAAGTCTTTTGATATATTGTTGGGTTCAATTTGCAAGTATTTTGTTGAGAATTTTTGCGTCTATGTTCATTAGAGAGATTGGTCTGTAATTTTCTTTTCTTGTAGTGTCTTTATCTGACTTTGGTATTAGGGTAATGTTGGCTTCATAAAATGTGTTGGGTAATTTTCCCTCACTTTAATTTTTTGGAAGAGTTTAAACAGAATTGGTGTTAATTCTTTTCTAAATGCTTCTTAGAATTCACCTGTGCAGCCATCTGGTCCTGGACTTTTCTTTGCTAGGAGATTTTTGATGACGGATTCAATCTCCTTAAATGTGATTGGTTTGCTAAGTTCTTGTATTTCTTGTAGCATCAGTGTAAGTTGGTTGTGCATTTCTAGAAATATGTCCATTTCTTCTAGATTGTCTAGTTTGTTGGCATATAGTTTCTCATAATATCCTCTTATGATTCTTTTTATATCTGTGGGGTCATTTGTAATCTCCCCCTCCTTCATTTCTGATTGTATTTATTTGCATCTTCTCTCTTTTTTTCTTTGTTAGTCTAGCAAGGGGGTTGTCAATTTTATTGATCTTCTCAAATAATCAGCTTTTGGTTTTGTTGATTTTCTCTATTGTTTTTCTTTTCTCATTTTCATTTGTTTCTGCTCTAATCTTTATTATTTCTTTCCTTATTTTTGCTTTGGGATTGGTTTGCTGTTCTTTTTCTAGTTTCTCAAGTTGTTCAGTTAAATCTTTGAGTTTAGCTCTTTCTTGTTTTTTTAATATAGGCATTTAGGGCTATAAATTTTCCTCTCAAGACTGCCTTTGCTGTATCCCATAAGTTTTGATACATTTTGTTCTCATTTTCATTTGTCTCAATATATTTACTGATTTCACTTGCAATTTCTTCTTTGACCCACCGAATATTTAGGAGTATGTTGTTCAATCTCCATACATTTGCAATTTTACTTTTCCCCTGTCTGTTATTGATTTCTAGTTTCATTCCATTATGATCTGAGAAGGTGCTTTGTATGATTTCAATCTTTTTATATTTATTGAGAGCTGTATTGTGACCTAACATGTGGTCTATCCTGGAGAAGATCCATGGGCACTTGAGAAGAATGTATAACCCGCTGAGTTTGGATGCAGTGTTCTGTATATGTCTGTTAGGTCTAACTTGTTTATCATCTTGTTCAAGTTCTCTGTTTCCTTGTTGATCTTCTGTCTAGTTGTTCTATCTAATGATGTGAGAGGGGTGTTGACGTCTCCAACGATTATTGTAGAAATGTCTATTTTTCCCTTCAGTTTTGCCAGAGTTTGTCTCATATATTTTGGGGCACCCTGGTTAGGTACGTTTATGACTGTTATATCTTCCTGGAGGATCGTCCCTTTTATTAATATATAATGGCCTTCCGTATCTCTTATCACTTTTTTTGCATTTGAAGTCTGTTTTGTCTGATATTAGTATAGCTACCCCTGCTCTTTTCTGTTTACTATTCACGTGGAGTATCTTTTTCCAACCTTTTACTTTCAGCCGGTTTGTATCCCTGGGTCTGAGGTGAGTTTCTTGTCAGCAGCATATGGAAGGCTCATGTTCTTTTATCCATTCTGTCAGCCTGTATCTTTTGATTGGGAAATTTAATCCATTCACATTCAAGGATATTACTGAAAATGCACTATTTATTTCCTCCATTGTATTCTTTGGTTTTCATATGTCATCTTATTTTTGTCTCTCTTTTTACTCTTTTGGTTATCCTTTCTGCTTTTCTTTCTTCTATACTCTCCTCCAAGCCTCTCTCTCCTGTCTTTTTCTTTCAGGTTCTAAGGCTTCCTTTAATATTTCCTGCAAAGTTGGATTCTTTTTTGCAAACTCTCTTAGTTTCTGTTTGTTTGTGAATACTTTATATTCACCTTCATATTTGAAGGACAGTTTTGCGAGATAAAGAATTCTTGGCTGGCAGTTTTTCTCTTTCAGTTTCCTAATTGTATCATACCACTGTGTCTCGCCTCCATGGTTTCTGAAGAGAAATCTGCACTAAGTCTTACTGGACATCCTTTGTACATGATCGTTTGCTTCTCTCTTGCTGCTCTGAGAATTTTCTCTTTATCTTTTACATTTGACATTCTAAGTAGTTTGTGTCTTGGAGTAGGTCTATTTGGATTTATTCTCATTGGGGTACGGTGTGCTTCTTGGACATGTAAGTTCGTTTCTTTCATGAGAGTTGGGAAATTTTCAGCTATTATTTCCTCAAATACTCTTTCTGCCCCTTTTCCTTTCTCTTCCCCTTCTGCAACTCCTATGACATGTATGTTGTTGCGTTTTGTGTTGTCATTCAACTCTCTGAGCCCCTGCTCAATTTTTTCCATTCTTTTCTCTCTCTGTTCTTTTCTCTCTTCAATTTTAGCTGCTCTGTCTTCGGTATCACTTATTCTTTCTTCTATCATTTCGAGTCTGCTGTTGTATGCCTTAACTGTATTTTTGACTTCACCTATTGTGTCTTTCATTCCCATGAACTCCGTTACTTTTCTGTTCAGGATTTCAAATTCTTCTTTTCATTCGCTCAATGTCTTCTTGATGTCATTTATCTCTTTAACTATATTCTCTATCATCTCATTAATTTGATTTTGGAAATTTGTGCTCATCTCACTGATTAGTTCTCTCAAATTCTGCATCTCTTCTGGGTACTTTGCTGTATTCCTTTTCTTGGGCCATGTCTTCTATTTTCTTAGTATGGCTCGTAATTTTTTGCTGGTGCTTAGGCATCTGGTTAGGTTGTATTTTACTTAGATGCTCTATTTCTTTCTCTTTTATGGGGTTTTAGTGGCAGGAGGCTGTAAGTTACCACAGCTCTTTGATTTTTGGCTCAACCTTGATTGTTAGGATTGTTCTGCTGGTTGCTCAGAATGGGGCACTGACCCAGTAATTGTTTGTAAAGTTGTTTCCTAGGGCCTTGGGCAGGGAGACTATAGAGGCCAGGAAAAGCCTCTCCTACTTATTAATTTTCTTATGTGCACTTCCTTGGTCTGCCAGGAGATGGCATTTGTTGGCAGCTCTCAATTCAATGCCTGGTCGGAGAGTATTTGTTGTGACACAGACCAGATCAATGTGCTGGAGCTTCCTGTATGGGGGCTAACAGCCTTGTACTTCAAACTTTCTGAGACAGTTCTCTAGACTTCTCTCATAGCACCCCCCTTTTCCCAGCTAGGAAATATTTCCATTCCCTTCTGAATCCTCAACAATCAGTCCCTGTTAGTAGAGGAGGAGATTGGGAGGTTTGTATGTCTTTAGCCCCTTGCAGGCTCCAAGGCAAACAATGGTGCAGCCCCACCCGGCCTGGAAGGGCTCTAGGGATAGGGCAGACCAAACCTGGGAGTCAAAAGCAGGGTCAGCCCCAGGCTCTCTCTCCCCTCTCCCATGGAGTCCTCAACAATTAGTCCAGGCTAGAAGAGATGGAGGTTGCGAAGGTCGGATTTCTCCAGTCCTTCCTAGGCTCCCATGGCAAACTGCTGTGTGGAAGGGTCCGTGGGGCTCCACAGCCCAAATTTACAGGTCAGAACCTGAGTCAGCCTTAGGCTGTGTCCCTCTCTCTCCCATTTCCGGGAGTGGTGGATCCCTGGAGCCCCCTTTGTCTGTGGTCACAGGCCCAGAGGCCCGAGAATTCTAAAGAGTGTGGGGGAGGGTGCCAGCAGCAGCAGAAGCTGCTACTTCCAACTCACGGTTCTGTCCTCGCGATTTCCCTCTTTTGTCCCTCTCTCCTCTGGGTGGTGTGCAGCCTTCACCTGCTGTCCTAAACCCTAGAAGATCTTTTTCAGGGCTGTTTCAACCTGTTCTCTCGCTATTTTTCTGGAGAAGAGATTCGTGTCTTACTAGTCTGCCATCTTCCCAGAAGTCCTCTTCTTTTTTAGTATAGACATTTAGGGCTATAAATTTCCCTCTCAAGACTGCCTTTGCTGTATCCCATAAGTTTTGAGAAATTGTGTTCTCATTTTCATTTATCTCAATATATTTACTGATTTCATTTGCAATTTCTTCTTTTACCCACTGATTATTTAGGAGTGTGTTGTTCAGCCTCCACACATTTACGGATTTACTTTTTTCATGTCTATTATTGATTGCCAGTTTCATTCCATATGATCTGAGAAGGTGCTTTGTATAATTCAGTCTTTTTAAATTTACTGAGAGATGCATTGTGTCCTAACATGGTCTATCCTGGAGAAAGATCCATGGGCACTTGAGAAGAATGTGTAAACTGCTGAGTTTGGATGCAGTGTTCTGTATATGTCTGTTAGGTCTAACTTGTTTATCATCTTGTTTGGTTCTCTGTTTCCTTGTTGATCTTCTGTCTAGTTGTTCTATCTAATGATGTGAGTTGGATGTTGAAGTCTCCAACGATTATTGTAGAAATGTCTATTTCTCCCTTCAGTTTTGCCAGTTTGTCTCATGTATTTTGGGGCATAGATATTTATGACTGTTATATCTTCCTGGTGGATCGTCCCTTTTATTAATATATAATGGCCTTCTGTATCTCTTACAAATTTTTTGCATTTAAAGGCTGTTTTGTCTGATACCAGTATAGCTACCTCTGCTCTTTTCTGTTTATTATTCACATGGAGTATCATTTTCCAACCTTTCACTTTTAAGCCAGCTTGTATCCCAGAATCTAAGGTGAGTTTCTTGTAAGCAGTATATCGATGGCTGATGTTTTTTAATCCATTCTATCAGCCTGTATCTTTTGATTGGGAAGTTTAATCCATTCACATTCAATGATATAACTGTAAATGCACTATTTACTTCCTCCATTTTATTCTTTGGTTTTCATATGTCATCTTATTTTTGTCTGTCTTTTTACTCTTTTGGTTATCCTTTCTGCTATTCTTTCTTCTATACTCTCTTCCAAGCCTCTCTCTTATGTCTTTTTTTCAGGTTCTTAGGCTTCCTTTAATATTTCCTGCAAAGGTGGATTATTTTTTGCAAACTCTCTTAGTTTCTGTTTGTAAATATTTTATACTTGCCTTCATATTTGAAGGACAGTTTTGCTGGATAGAGAATTCTCGGCTGGCAGTTTTTTTCCTTTCAGTTTCCTTATTGTATCATACCACTATCTTCTCGCCTCCGTGGTTTCTGAAGAGAAATCTACCTAAATATTGCTGAACATCCCTTGTATGTGATGGTTTGCTTCTCCTTTGCTGCTCTGAGAATTTTCTCTTTATCTTTGACATTTGACATCTGAGTAGTATGTGTCTTGGAGTAGGTCTATTTGGATTTATTCTGATTGGGGTATGGTGTGCTTCTTGGACATGTAAGTTCATTTCTTTAGTCAGAGTTGGGAAATTTTCGGCTATTATTTCCTCAAATACTCTTTCTGCCCCTTTTCCCTTCTCTTCTCCTTGTGAACTCCCATGACACCTATGTTGTTGCGTTTTGTGTTGTCATTCAACTCTCTGAGCCCCTGCTCAATTTTTTCTTTTCTTTTCTCTCTCTGTCGTTTTCTCTTTTCCATTTTAGCTGTTCTGTCTTCAGTATCACTTATTCTTTCTTCTATCATTTCGAGTCTGCTGTTGTATGCCTTAAATGTGTTTTTTATCTCATGTGTTGTATCTTTCATTCCCATGAGCTCTGTTACTTTTCTGTTCAGGTTTTCAAATTCTTCTTTGCATTTGCTCAATGTTCTCTTGATGTCATTTATCTCTTAAATTTTACTGTCTTTCAACTCATTAATTTTATTTTGGAAATTTGTGCTCATCTCACTGATTAGTTCTCTCAAGTTCTGTATCTCTTCTGGGCCTTTGATGTATTCCTTTTCTTGGGCCATGTCTTCTATTTTCTTAGTATGGCTCGTAATTTTTTGCTGATATCTAAGCATCTGACTAGAATGTAGTTTTCTCAGGTGCTCAATTTCTTTCTCTTTTGTAGGGATGTAGTGTCAGGAGGCTATGAGTTACCACTGTTCTTTGATTTTTAGGTTCCACCTGAATTGTTAGGATTGTCCTGCTTGTTGCTCAAAACTGGGCACTGGACCCAGTAATTGGTTACAGGTTTGCTTCCTAGGGTCTTGGGCAGGGAGGTTATAGAGTCCAGAAAAAGCCTCTCCTACTTATTTTTCATTTTCTTGTGTGCACTTCCTTGCTCTGTAAGGAGATGGCGCTCTTTGGCAGCTCTCACTTCAATGCCTGTTCGGAGTGTATTTGTGTGCAGCACAGACCAGATCAATGTGATCGAGCTTCCTGTCTGGAGGCTAGGTGCCTTGTAATTCAAACTTTCTCTGAGACAGTTCTCCAGCCTTCTCTGACAGCCCCCTCCCTTTTCCTGGCTAGGAAATATTTCCATTCCCCTCTGAGTCCTCAGCAATCAGTCCCTGTTTTAGAGGAGGACATTGGGAGTGTTGTATATCTTTATCCCTGTGCAGGCTCCAAGGCAAACAATGGCGCAGCCCTACTGGCCTGGAAGGGCTCTTGGGACACAGCAGACCAAATTTGTGAGTCAAAAGCTGAGTCAGCCTTAGGCTGTGTCCCTCTCTCTCCCCTTTCCAGGGGTGTCCTCATCAGTTAGCCTGAAGAGAGGGAGATTGCGAGGGTTGGATTTCTCTAGTCTTTTGCAGGCTCCCAGGGCAAACCACTGTGTGGTCCCACCTGGCCTGGAAGGGCTCGTGGGGCCCAGCAGACCAATTTTGTGGGTCAGAAGCTGAGTCTGCCTTAGGTTGTGTCCCCCTCTCTCCCCTTTCCTGGGGTGGTAAATCTCTGGAGCCACTTTTGTCTGTAGTTGCTGGCCCAGAGACCCGAGAATTCTAAAGTGTATTTGGTGTGGGGGAGGGTGCCGGCAGCAGCAACTGCTGGTTTCAACTCATGGTTCTGTCAGTGAGATTCTCCTCCTTTGTCCCTCTCTCCTCTGGGCGGTATCCAGCCTTTGCTTGCTGTCCTAAACCCTAGAAGATCTATTTCGGGGCAGTGTCAACCTGTCCTCTTGCTATTTTTCTGGAGAAGAGATTCTCGTGTCTTACTAGTCTGCCATCTGCCCAGAAGTAATTTCTGCTTTTTAATATCCATAAGAGTGTGTGTTCTAAAAGGCATTTAAGTCATTTAGCAGATAAGTACATCTCTGAGAATGATTACTTGGGGGAAGCCAAGTGCTTTCTTTAGTACCTCCTTGACCTGCCATGGGTTCTTCAAGATATAGCAAAATATGCCCATACTTACTGTTACAGTTGGGCAGTTTGATGTAATTATGAATTCCAAAAATATAATTGGATTTATGCTTGTAAACTGATCTGTTAATCTGGGCATGATTAAGTTATGATTAGGGAGTTGACTGGGCCACTTCAGTAGGGTGTTGAGCCCCACCCCTTGGTGGGTAGGGAATCGAATATAAAAGGCAAGGCAAAGAACAGAGTTGAAGCAGTCTTTTGAAAAGCAGTTTTGATGTTGGAAAGAAGGCCCTAGGAGAAGAGAAGCAAGCCGTTCACCTGATCATCTACAGCTGACCTTGTGGAGGAAACAGGAGCTAAGCCCAGAGAGAAACGCAGCCCAGGATGAGAGGAACCCCAGAAGCCTGAACCCTAGCAAACGCTGGCAGCTGTCTTGCTCTAACACATGGCAATGGACTGTGGTGAGAGAAGAAATTAATGCTTTATGGCCTGGTATCTGTAGACTTCTACCCCAAATAAATACCCTTTATAAAGACCAACCCATTTTTGGTATTTCACATTAGCACCCCTTTAGCTGACTAATACAGAATTTGGTACTGAGAAGTAGGGAAGTGCTTTTGTAATTACCAAAATGTTGGAATGGTTTTATAAATGGGTAAGGGGTATTTTTTGGAGGAATTCTGAAATGTTTGATGGAAAAGGCCTAGATCACTTTGAAGAGACTGTTGATAGTAATATGGATGCTAAAGAGACTTCTATGATGCCTTAGAAGTAAATGATGAAACTATTATTGGAAACTGGAGGAAAGGCAATCCATCTTTTAAAGTTGCAGAGAACTTAGCAAGATTAACTCCTGGTGTTATATGGAAGACAGAATTTGAAAATGGCGAACCAGAGCATTTAGCTGAAGAACTTCCCAAGGTAAACTCGGAGAATGTGGCTTGGCTTCTCCTTGCTGCTTATAGCAAAATATTAGTTGAGCGAAATACACTAAGGACTGAACTTTTGGGCACAAAGAAAACAGAAACTGATTTCAGAACTTCCAAGTTTGTGGTAATCAAATTCCCAGATGAAAGTGCCCCATTTGAAGACTTAGCTAAACCTGGAACTTGTAAATCAGAATGAAGATGCAGTTATCTCGGAAAGACTTGTGGAAAGTCTTACTGTCTAATAGCTTGGATCCCTGCTTCCTGCATTCTAAACCAACAAAGTTTTTGAGAGAGCTGTATGAACAAAACCACTGTCAGCTTGGACAAAAGAGGACATGGAAAGGAGAGATTGAAGGAGAAACAGCTTTAAGAAGAAAACCGTGGAAGCAGAGATCTGGGATTAAAACATCTCCTTGGGCCAAGAGAGGAGCCCCACCCATATGCACAGAGAGGGTGAGTTTTCTCCAGCAGTTAAAGAGGGTGGATGTCCCCACCGGATGTTCTGGGAGAGTTTTGCCGTCCCAGTGTGCAGGGAGGGTGGAGCACATTCCTCAAAGATTAGGGCAGTTAAGGTCGGCACCCCATAGGTCTGAGAGGGTGCTCCTGTCCCCCATGCATTATAGAAGGCCAGGTGGTCAACCCATTGCTCTGAGAGGGTTGAGCCTGTATGCCAAAGGTTAGGGAAAGCCAGGTGGTCAACTCGTTGCTCTGAGAGGGTTGAACCTGTATGCCAAAGGTTAGGGGGGATGTTGTCTTCACCTCACTATACTAGGGGGGCTAAGACTCTAACCCAAAGATTGGGTAAGGTATGGCAATCACCCCAACACTCTTGGGTGGTGAGGTCTGGAGCTTGGTCGTCAACATCCAGCTGCTTGATAAGGTTGGGACCAAGAAAATGGTCATTGGGCAAGCCCTGTGGAAAGGGTGGGTTCCCACGTGGCCCCAAAGAGAAGAAACCATCTTCTTAAGAATGACTCTCAGACTTTGAAGTAGAATGAAGGATGCCCTGCAGTTTTACTGAACTGTAAAGGATCCATGACTCATGTTTAACATCCCAGTTTCTCCTTATGATATTAAAAATGTTTATCCTTTGTCTTGCCATTTGTGTATTGGAAGCAGTTAAATGGTTCTGTAAGTTTCAGAGGTCTGTAGCAGACGGGATTTTGCCTCAAGATGAACTGTATTTCTTTAAACTGATTATGATATGATTTTGTACTTGAATTGTTACTGATTTAAGGTTTTTTGAATATTGTAATGTATTTTTGGAATTCAGAGGGTGGAGTGTTACAGTTGGGCAATTTGATGTAATTATGAATTCCAAAAATATAATTGGATCATGCTTGTAAACTGATCTGTTAATCTGGGCATGATTAAGTTATGATTAGGGCGTTGACTAGGCCACTTCAGTAGGGTGTTGAGCCCCACCCCTTGGTGGGTGGGGAATCGAATATAAAAGGCAAGGCAAAGAACAGAGTTGAAGCAGTCTTTTGAAAAACAGTTTTGATGTTGGAAAGAAGGCCCTAGGAGAAGAGAAGCAAGCTGTTCACCTGATCATCTACAGCTGACCTTGTGGAGGAAACAGATGCTAAGCCGGAGAGAAATGCAGCCCCGGGAAGAGAGGAACCCGAGAAGCCTGAACCCTGGCAAACACCGACAGCTGTCTTGCTCTAACACGTGGCAATGGACTGTGGTGAGAGAAGAAACTTGATGCTTTATGGCCTGGTATCTGTGGACTTCTACCCCAAATAAATACCCTTTATAAAGACCAACCCATTTTTGGTATTTCACATTAGCACCCCTTTGGCTGACTAATACACTTACCATTACTTACAATGGATTTAAAAAAATTTTTAAACATGAAGAAGTCCAAATATACTTAAAATTAGAGTAATACAACTGAATCACATATTACATATTCAGTCTTTCAGACTCAAAAATTATCAGAGTTTTTCTTCTCTCGGATTTCGCCACAACTGATGTAAGTGTGGGTTCCTAGAAGCCAAGCACAGCTGGACCAGTAGGGCTCCAGCGGAGGCCAGGCACCTGTGGGCCAGGTGGGCAGTGGTGAGGGGCTGTGGGACAGATGGGCAGGGTGTGCGCGCGCCCAGCGCCCCCGCACACGTCTCTGTCGGCCCATGCTCTGGCAGCTGTGAGCACTCGCCTGGGGCAGCGGGGTCTTGTGCGCAGCGATCGCGGCAGATGCACCCAGCAGGAGAGTGAGGGGGATTGGGACAGCGCTTGCACCTCCGGGGTGAATCCCAGAGGCAAGGGAGCCGCAGCGATGTCAGGCGAAAATATTTTCCTGTTCTTGCCGAATCTCGTCGGTTATGGCCGTATCCCCTTCACCATCATTTCTTTCTACTTCATGCCCTGCCGTCCCCTCATGGCCTCCTCCTGATACCTGCTCAGCAGACTTCTGAACGCTTTCGATGAACGTGCTCTTCCAGCCCTTAATCAAGGCCCACCTCTAAGACTTCAAGTCTCCCCGTCTTGACCTAGAGCCTTGTTCTGGGGTTGGTGCATGGGACCCAGTTCCAGGCCATGCTGGACATGCAGACGGACCACTGCTCCACCATGTGCCTGCTGGTCAACCTGGACCTGCTGTGCTGGCAAGCCACCCTTCTCTTCCAGCTCAGCATGAGCTTGGATGCGGCCTGCCACTGGCTGCACCTCCACAGTTCTGTGGTTCCAGGCAGCGAGAGTCACAAGGTGATTGACCTATCTGGGAATCTGGTTCTTCAGATCTACTACACCTCCAGACCTGCACTGTTCCTCCTGTGTGCGGGAAATGAATTCTTCTACTGCCTCCATCTGTGGCAGACCATGCCAAGAAGAATTGACCCCGGGAACTCCAGTCCCCTGGCTGCCCACCTGCATTGGGAGTCTTGCTGGGTCACACAGCTCCCACTCCCCTCCTAGGAGGTCTCAGTCTCACATCTTCCTAATGTGTTGTCCAACCCACTGGAATGAGGGATCAGTTTCTCTGGCGATGTCTCGTTCTCTGCAATCCTGAGACTCCTCCTCCCCAAGGACCCAGGCTTCAGTTCAGGAAGGATGCTCAGGAGTCCCCACCCATCCAGGTGATGCCCCTTGGGCCCCAGGGGGCCTGTCTGAGGATTGGGCATTGTCACATCCTGCTGGCTTAGCCATCACATCCGACTTGACCTGAGATTTTCAGGACACACAAGAGAGGGAGATGGTGTAGGGGTCAGGTTTCCCCAAAGGCAGGGAAGTCAGGCTTTTGTCCCTGGCCAGACGAAGCCTGGAGGTGCCAGCCCAGGAGGGAAGGGTCCATCTGGAGCCTCTAGATCCTTTCCCATTGCATTCTCCTCTGTCATGTCTACCTTGGCCCTGGAAGCCATGATAATAATGGACCAGGGCCTGGGTTGACGGGAGACTTGGAGAAAAAGGACGATCAATCTGGGTGCTCTCCCCCTGTTGCTAGGTGGCTCCTTCCTATTCTAACACAGTGACATCAGAGGGAGACCCTCCTGCCCCCAAGGCCACCACCCACCTGCTTTATTTATTTATTTATTTATTTATTTATTTATTTATTTATTTGTTTATTTATTTGCTTTATTTTCTTATAATACTGTCACTGGCTCTCTATAGTTATTGATAAACTTAGTTTCTTCTATTCCCACTAGCCTCTAAGCTCCATAAGGGCATGGACTGTTCTTGTCCTCTTGTCTATCCCTAGAATGGAGACGAGCCTTAACCTGCCACACAGTAGCTGCTTAAAATTTACAAGTGGATCAATTGGTTTCTCGGTTTGGTCCTTTGACCACTGTGGGGTGTTTCTTAAAAAGGCAGCTTCTCAAGCCCTTCAGAATCTCTAAGGTTGGGCCCAAGAGTCTGCAAAATTTTAACAAGTTCCAAGTAATCACCCCTCCCAGTGACGAGAACCACTGTTCTTTTTAAAGCATGTTTGAGTACCTCCTGTATACCAGGCACTGTCCTGGGCATCTGTCTCTCACACCTACCCCTACCATTTCTACCTTCTCTGCCATCTGGCAGAGAAACTATACTGGGCCTGCCATACACCAGACCCTTTGCTGGGGGTTCTTTGCATACGTTACTCATTTAATCCTCAGAACACCTCAGCCAAGTGGCCAAGAGGTGACATTTATCAGGGGTAACTGAGCCTCAACTCCTGTATGAGGGAAGGGGGTTCAGAAGAGCACCAGGCAACCGGCTCCCCAGCCCTTTTGGAGGTCACAGCTGGGGAGGAATGACAATGCTGCCAGGGAGGTGCCTGGTGCTGTAGCACCTTACTTAGGTTTTGGTGAAGGGGTAGGGAGTCTCCTAAATAGAAAGGGACTGAGGAAGAAAGGGTGAGTGCCGAGAAGATTCTTAGCCGAGGAAGGAGCAAGCAAAGGCAGGAGGCCAGAGAGCACCCTGGGCAAGTGTGGACGTTGAAGTCGATGCATGAGACTGCAGCCTTGAGTGCGAAGGCAGGGAGGGGGAAAGATGAGGCCAAAGAAGTCGCAGGGGCAGCCCAAGGAGCCCAGGAGGGCATTTGAACTTTATCCTGAAGGCCACGTGGAGCCATTGGAGGAATAAAATTAATAATAATAAATGAAATGAAATATTCAGGTGGTAAAAAATACTGCAAAAGGATGACGAGAAAGTCTCTTTTCACCTGATGCTGTCGGTTCTCCCCAGAGGCAACCACAGCTATGCATTTCTTATATATCCTGTCTAAATAAATTCTTTATATCTAAAAATAAATTATCAAGATTATACCCACAAGTTTTCCTGTTTTTCAAGTATTTTAAAACAAATTGAAGACATCAGATCATTTCTAAGATGTCTTAAAAATACAGAAATTGTCTTATATCATCACAGAACCATTACGATGATGGATTTTATTTTACTATAATGGAATTTTAAATTATTAATCTCTCGCTTTCCCTCTTCCTCTACACACACCTACTTTTTAATATTTATATATATAAAAGCTAAAATGTGTCTCTCAGCTTTTGAGTATGCAAAATGAAATTTAAACAATGGCAACATCAACGACCAACAACATTGATTGAGAGTTAGGTCAGAGTTTTTTGGGTGGGGGAGGACATGATTGCAGAAAAAAGCAGAACAAGAACGCCACCTATTTGACACATTGCCATCTAGATTTATAATCAAAGACAGTTCCTGATGAACTAGGGGTAAGGCCAGAAAGGTTGTTGTGCTGAGCTGCAGGCTCTTACCCTTTTTATTAACCATTCCTTCAACATCTATTTTTTGATAACAAACCTATGTTCCTCTTTACCCCACTGTCATTTCCAGAAAATTTTAGTAATATTTAATAATCTAAAAATATTTAGTATTCTATGCTATAAACCTGGACATGAAACTTGATTCCTTGGAATATCTTTAAATTCTATTGTTTATGTCCAGGAAACTCCTTGGTTTCTAATAATTATAGTTATTAATTGTATGAATATCCCTTAAACTAAACTAAAATACTTACAAATTTAGGAGAGACTTAGAAAGCCATTTGCTATAGAGCTCTACTTTTGGAAAGTAAAAAAGCATTGTATTGCCAAAATGCCATGGTTTAGCTAATGCACACTCTGATTATTGGTGCACATAAACCTCAGAGTTGCTACCTATGACTGGTATTGGTAGGGAATCTGTTGCCATGGTAGAGGGAAAAGAAGTAAGAAAAAGCAAAGAAAAGAAGCTGACATCTGGTTGATGGAACCTTCTTTTGCCCCCAACAGTTCTGCCACAGAAAGAGATGAATGGCTAGAAGCAATTTCCAGGTCAATAGAAGAATATACCAAGAAAAGAATCACATTCTGTCCTAGTAGGAGTCTTGATGAGGTATTGTCTTTTCTTCCCTTTTCCTCCTTTTTTCCCCCAGTGCATTACAAGCAGTTTTTACCTTAAAGAAACTTTTCACAGGGGTATGGGAAAGCAACACGTTTCACAGAAATATAGTTTAAGGAAGAAAATAATCAACTGTTATCCTGTTACCACAAGAATCTTTTTAAGTTAATTTTGCATTAGAGGATTTTTAGAATGCAGCTTATCTTTGTATCCTGAGAATATGATTCAGCAGGCAGTGTGCATGGAGATAATCAGAAGTCGTTCTTCTTCTGCAGGCAGACTCAGAAAAGAAAGAGGAAATCAGTCCCCTTGGATCCAAGGCACCCATCTGGATTCCTGATACCAGAGCCACAATGTGTATGATCTGCACAAGTGAATTTACTCTGACCTGGAGACGACACCATTGCCGGGCCTGTGGAAAGGTTGGAGAGGATAATACTTATCTCCCTTCTGATTTCAAATAGCTCCAGTGAGATAGCAGATTCCCTCTCAGAAACATTGAAGAAGAAGAAAAAAAAAGATACTGAATCATGGATGGTATTTTCTTTAAATATGCTTAGAGAGGAAATCTTGTTAGGGATGCTCCCGTCTTACCTCCCAAGGTTACTTTAGCATGTCAATAATAGACAACTATCATTTTTTAAAAAACTAAAAAATTCATAATTAAATATACCCCCACATTTCTGCCTCATTAATTAAACTGCATTTAAGTAGATGATCAAGTATTTAGTAGGGGAACTTACAGTGTTGAAGTTATCACTAATGTTTCTAAGCCTTTTGTAAGTAAAATAAGCATAGTGACAACTACATCAGAGAGTTATTGTAAAGATTAAACAAGGTCTTGAACAGAGCACCTTTGGTACAGAGACATATACTTGGTAGAGGAGCAGCAGAGGCGGTCATTACAGACACAATGATAAATGCAGATAACACAGGACTTGCATGCCAGGCACGATTCAATACATTTTGTATTAACTCACTTAAGTATATTATGGAAACTAAGTGGGATTCAGTGACTGTGAAAGGTTTTGAAAAGTAGACAGTCCTAAAATTACAACTTTGCTTATGGTTTGGATACAAAGGTTATTGTAATTGAAATAATTCCACTGTGTTTTCAGATTGTATGTCAAGCTTGTTCATCAAATAAGTATGGCTTAGATTACCTGAAAAATCAACCAGCAAGAGTATGTGAACTTTGCTTCCATGAACTGCAGAAATTAGGTAATATATAAGTAAAAGTTTTAAACAAAAATTCCTTTTTTCCCTAAATGCTTTAAAACAACCTTCTAAATGAATCATTTCAGGCATATTAATGATATGACTGGTGATACTGGTCTAAATGTTAATATTAAGCTTTCTTAACCCGTATTTTGTTGTAATTCCAAAAAAAGATTGGACTGAAGTTTATTTCTACTTTGTGAAAAAAATTTTCTTAAAAAATTAACTGTAGAAATGTTGACTACAGGGTACTAAAAACAGTTGAAAGGGTACTTTAACTTTCAAGTAATTTCAAAGTTTCTAGTTCCACACAACAGTGTGCTGATTATAAGTCATTCTTATCTATCTGTAAAGCACTTTTCTATGAAATATAGTAGGTGGTACTTTGTTAGCTTAATTCTAGACACTTGGACTGGTTTAGTGAGGTTTTATTGTTCATGTGAATATGCAGCTCTTTGACCAAATACAAAATGATATATCATATCTGCTACCTCATTGTTTGCAGGTCCCTGGTCCATCTCGACAATTAAGGTGAATGTAGCTAGCAGGACTGTTCAGGTCAATATTTTGGGAAGTGGTCTTTAGCTAAAGTCCTGAAACCTATAGGATCTAAATGTTAAAAAGATTATCCTCCATTTCCATGGAGAGTAGCTTTTCAACAGCAAGTTGCTACTACCTGCATGAATAAAATGAGACAATACGCTATTTCAGAATCCATATACTTATAGATCAGTTTGTTTGTTATCATCTGTATACAGTGTCCTAGAAGACACATCCATCATTAACTTTTGCTCCCTGGGTATATGGTATAAGCTGCAAACACCCAAAATTCATCTTTGAATCTGCTTCCCTCATTGCCCACACCATTTTGGTCAGTAAATCTTGTCAGATTTTTCTCTGAAAATGTCTTTGTCTTGATTTCTCTCTCAACCCTAATGAAGATCTTTATTATCTCTGGTCTGTACTACTGTAATCATTTCTTAACTGGTTTTCCTATTGAAAATCCCTCCACCTTGTTGCTGCTAGATTTATTTTTCTAAATCTTCAAACTATTCATGTCACTGCCCTGCTTAAAAAGCCTTTGACTTCCCACTGCCTAAACAACAGTCAAGGTTCCTTAGATCCGGCCTTTTTTTTCAGCCTCATTATTCTCCAAATAGATGATGTAATTTCACACTTCTCTGCCTAGAGTGTTCTTCCTCCTTTTATGTCTTAATAGCCAACATAAACAGCTCCTCCCAGCCTTCCCTGAACCTTCCGTCAGAATTCTTTGCTTCCTTATGTGTCCCCTTAGCCCCTTGTCTAGAACTTTGTTAATTGTAATATTATTGTTTGGTCTATATTCTAGATACTAAACAATGTTGTTAGGACTTTTTTAAAAAGTCACTAGGGGAGGGTTTTTTTGGTTTTGTTTTTATCTTTTTGTGTTGGTAGTATATTTACATATTTCAGAATTCTAAAAGCACAAAAGGGTAATCCTTTCACATGGTTTAACATTCAAAAAACATAAAAGCATAGGGGAAGGATTGTGGGAAAATGGCAGAGTAGGAAGCTCCAGGAATCAGTCCTCCACCAAAACAGCTATTAAACTGACAGTAACTAACTCAATCAACTAATTTGAAACTATGGAGTCTAGTGGAACACTGGTAAATTGCAGTAAAATACAGTAAATATCAGTGGATTTCAACCTCTGTGCAGCATCTGCCATCTGCCATCCCCCAACCGCGTGGCAGGGAACAGTGGGGACTGTAGCCCAGGCTCCTTGTACAGCTTGCTGGTGCCAGGATGAGCTGTAAGGACCTAGTGCTCTAAAATCTGGTGTGTGTGGTCTAATCACTGATCACTGCTTTGAATTAGCTACTTCGTGTCACTGGAGGACTGGCTCTGAGGGTGGCCATTGTTCCAATCTCCCACAGACAAAAGCAAAAGAAGAGTCTTCAAGAGGCAGTACCTTTCTCTCTCTCTCTTTTTCTCTCTTTCTCTCTCTCTTTCCATTCCCTGAGTGGGAGCAAAAGTAGTTTTTTTTTGTTTTGTTTTGTTTTTTTTTAAATTTTTAATCCAATAGCATTGACTTTTATTCATTCATGTTAAGTCACCTGAAATGATATCTGGTGCATTTAAATGCTCATTAATGTAAATGGCTGAACAAATCCATTTCAACGGACACTCAATATCCCACATAGTAAGTCACTTCAACACAGCCTCATGACAACTCCCACACTAAAACAGTACTTTATTTTGTAAATTTTGACCCATTATCACTCCCATGTTATGGTAGTTATTATCTGTCAAGTGTACAAGGTGATGAAAAATTTAATGGGGGTTGCATCTGGAAAATAAATTTTTTAAACTCCATTTACATGTTTCAAAACTGCTGGGTCCCAAGTCCATCGAACTCTCGGGCTGCCAGTATCACGTGCAGTGTACTAAAGCTACACTATCTGATTAGCTTATTAATTCTGCATAAATCAGGTCAATCAATGTGTCAACCTGTAACAGACTGTGCACTTTAACTGAACATGGCAAAATATTCATTTTGAACTTTACATCATCATTTGATCTCAAACAATGAAGCAAATCCCAACAGTATATACAAAAAAACAGCTTTGCATTTACAAAAGATTGTTTCCCATACTGATTAATCCAGGCAGCTAACTCATTGGTTTATGCAACTTTATTGAAGAAAAATAAATCAATTACTAGCAGAGCTATTAGTTGATCACTCATCCATTGACAACTTGCTTCATTTATTCAGTGCTATATTAAACAGTGTATTGGAAGATAGATTAACTAATAGCTCCAAGCTTCCTAACAATTTAAATGAAAATTACAAAATGTTTGAGACCCTATTTTGGAATACAAAGGGTGTTTGACTTCCAATTTCCATTCTCTGTAGAACAAGAACAGGTCATTCCTTTATTGACATGCATAAAATACATCACATTTTCTGTTCTGTTGATGCTATAAATTCAATACCAATTCTCCAGCCACATCAGTTATGAGCATAAAGTATATCATGTAACCTCAAATCTCTAACAGTGGAAGGCTTAAAGAATGGATGCTGCTATAGAGTAATGCTGCTTCCTTTGATGTGACAACTGAACATCCATCTCCCTCCCCCTCAGATGACTTCTTCAGCATGTTAGAGCAGTGAGGAATGGTTTAAGTCTCATAACCAAGTTAGAGTGAAGACATTGGCCACATAATACACATGCTCCATTTTTTTTTTTTTTTTAATTCTGAATCTTGGGCAACTATTCTCTTGTAACTACTTTACAGTTTCTAAAAGCAGTTATTGTCCAAAGCTGGAAGAACTTAAGTCTTCTCAGATGAGCATGTGAATGAATGGAGGGAGGTAAACAAAAAATAAAATTAAAAAAGATGAGGTCTGATAGGGGAGCAGCCGGATAAGAAAATCAAAAAAGGAACAGTAATTTAAAGTTTATTCCAGCTATAATGCAGGTTATTCTGACTTTAAGGTAGCATCACATGGCATACTTCTGAGTCCATTCCCGAGATATTCTGTTGTACTTATCTCTGTCTGTTTTATAAATCCGTGCAATCTCTAGCACTAAGGGGTCATCTGGATTCGGATCACATAGCAGTGAACAAATGGATAAAAGAACTTTAGAAATAGTTAAAGCAGGAGACCACTGTGATCTTAGAATATCGAGACAAATGCTGCCATTACTGTTAATATTTGGATGATAAATTCTTGTTGTAAATGCAACCTTAGGTGGTTTGAAGGGGTAGTCTGTAGGAAAATGAATTGTCAAGGGAAGCGGCTGTGGCTCGATCGGTGGGGCTCCCGTTTACCATGTGGGAGGCCCCGGGTTCGGTTCCCGGGGCCTCCTGGTGAAGGCAAGCCCGCCCGCACGGCGTGGTTAGCTGACCCAGTGAGCACAAGCAGCAAGGGGGGGATAAATGAATAAATAAATAAAATCTTTAAAAAAAAAAAAAAAAAAAAATGAATTGTCAAAAAGAATACACCGCCTTGATATGGGCTGTCATTAGGTCCCATAATTGTGGCTTGCCAATGAAACATATCATCCCCAACTGGACCTGCAGAACATTGTGCTGGGGGGTCCCGGGCCAAATCACTAAGTTCCTTATTAATCCCTTTCAGCGCCATAGTCTGTGCTTTTCGTCTGGCTCTGCACTATCTTGGTGTGCACTCAAAGGTCCGGCCAAAACTCTTGATTATCAGGGCAGCGGGGAAGGATTCTATCTTTGTCTCAAACCGGTTCTGCCAGACACAGGCGCAGAGGGGCCGGGGCCTCCCTCAAGCTGCGGCCTCGGCCTCCTACCCGCGCGGGAGCTGGTGCCTCCCCGGCCCTAAGGGGCTCACGCTTGTTTTTTTTTTTTTTAAAGATTTATTTATTTACTTTATCCATTTTAAACCCCCTCTTCCCCATTTGCTGTTTTGTGTCCATTCGCTGGGCAATTCTCTGTGTCTGTTTCCTGCCATCTCTTCTCATCCTCCTCCTCCAGTCTTCACCAGGATTCGATCCTGGAGACCTCCGATGTAGGAGAGAGGTGTTCTGCCACCTGCGCCACCTCAGTTCCTGGTTTTCAGAGCTTTCGGAGCATCTCGTCTTGCCTCTCCCCTGTTACATCATCATCTTGCTGCATGGCTCCCGGGGCCTGGCGGCTCACCAGCACGCAGAACCTGGCAGCCCATGCGCCTTCTATATATATATTTTTTTTATTTTACCAGGAGATCCCGGGGATCGAACCCAGGTCCCTCCATATGGCAGACGGACACCCAACCATTTGAGCCACATCTGCCCCCAAGCAAAAGTAGTTTTGAAAGGATACAAATTGATGGCTCCAGCCTTCAACAACAACAAAACAAAACAACGGAAAACCCTAGCAATCCCAGATGATTGGGAGAACCAGATTTCCAGAGTTAAACAACATAATACTCAAAACGTCTAGTTCTCAACAATATATTACAAAACACACAAAGAAGCCCGAATGCCCATTCACAAGAAAAAAAAAAAATTTGCCAGAAATCATTACTGAGGAAGCTCACATATTGAAACTATTAGTCAAAGACTTTATTATTATTATTTTTTAAATTTATTTCTCCCCCGTCCCCCTCCCCCATTGTTTGCGCTCCCTGTCTGCTCTCTGTGTCTGTTTGTTGTGTGCTCTCTGTCTCCTTATCTTTTAGGAGGCACTAGAACTGAACCCAAGACTTCCCATGTGGGAGGGAGGCACACAATCGCTTGAACCACATCCGCTCCCTGCTTGTTGTGTCACTTGTGTCTCCTTGTTGCATCAGCTTGTTGTGTCAGCTCACTGCTCCAGCCCATCACGTCAGCTCACTGTCTTGCTTTTCTTCTTTAGGAAGCACTGGGAACCGAACCCAGGACCTCTCATATGGTAGGTGGGTGCCCAACTGCTTGAGCCACATCCACTGCCCTACTCAAAGATTTTAAATCAACTCTCTTAAATATGTTCAGTTGGATAAAGGACTCCATATACAAAGAACTAAAGGAAATGAGGAAAATATTATCTGACCAAAATAAAGAGATAGAACTTATAAAAAGGAACTGAACAAAAATTCTAGAACTGAAAAGTACAGTAATTGAAATGAAAAACTCATTAGACAGAACAGGCAGAACAAAATATTAGCAAACTTGAAGTCAAGATAATGGAAATTGGGAAGCGGATGTGGTTCAGGCACCTGGGCTCCCGCCTACCACAAGAGGTCACTTGTTCAGATCCTGGTGCCTCCTAAAGAAGACAGCGAGCTACGTGACAGGCAAGCACAGCGAGCTGACACAACAAGATAATACAACAAGAGACACAGGGAGGAAAAACATAATGAGAGGCACAACAAAGCAGGGAATGGAGGTGGCTCAAGCAATTAGGCACCTTAAAAAAAAAGATAATTGAAATTATCCAGTGTGAGAAGCAGAAAGAAAAAATAATGAAGAAAAATGAAAACTGTCTGAGGGACCTATGGGACACCATCAAGCTTACCAACATATGCATCATTTGAGTCCCAGAAGAACAAGAGAGAGATGAAGGGGAAGAAGAAGTATTTGAAGATATAATGGCCAAAAACTTTCCAAATCTGATGAAAGTCATGTATATACACATCCAGGTAGCACAACAAACTCCAAGCAGGGTAGAATCTAAGAGACCTACACCAAGACACATTACAGGAAAATTTTCAAAATCCATAGAGGATTTTGGAAGCAGCAAGAGAGAGGTGACTTCTCACATGTATTTGAAGATATAAGGCCTTTACAGATAAAGCTGAAAGAATTCATTCAGAAAATCTGCCCTATAAGAAATGCTAAAGGGAGTCCTTCAGGCTGAAATAAGGACAAGACAGGGGTCGGATGTAGCTCAACTGGTTGGGCGTCCGTCTCCCATATGGAGGGACCCGGGTTCGATTCCCGGGACCTCCCGGTAAAAAAAAAAAAAAAGAAGGACAAGACAGCAACTCAAAGCCATAAGAGGAAATAATGAACATTGATATTATTACATATGGGGACACATATGTAAATATAAAACCCTGTATTATTGTGCTTTTGGTTTGTAACTGATTCTCTCCCCCACCATATGACTTAACAGGCAAATGTATAAAATAATATTTTAAATCTATGTTCACGGGCACACAGTATATAAAGATGTAATCTTAGACAATAACAATATAAAAGGAAATATATAGGAGTAGAGAGTTTGTATATACTACTGAAACTAAATTAGAACTAGTTGAACTAGGTTATTAATAGTTTAAGATGCTAATTGTAATTACAAAGATAGCCACTAAGAAAATAACTTAAAAATACAGAGAAAAGGAAAGAGAAATGGTACACTACAAAAAGCAACTAAATACAAAAAAATAGGCAGTAATGGAATAATTGCAATGCATTTTTAGATTTTGCAAATAAAAGAAAAAATAGATGAAATGGGCTTCATGAAAATTAAAAACATTTGTCCACCCCAAGACATTATCAAGAAAGTGAAAAGACAACCTACAGAATGAGAGAAAATATTTGGAAACCATATATCTGATAAGGATTTAATATCCAGAATATATAAAGAAATTCTACAACTCAACAGCAAAAAGACAAGCCAATTAAAAAGTAGGCCAAGGATTTGAATAAACATTTCTCCCAAAATGATATTCAAATAGCTGATAAGTATACAAAAAGATGCTTAATATCATTAGCCATTAAATTATATTAAATCTACAATGAGATACCACTTCACATCCACTAGGATGGCCATTATTTTTTTAAAAAACTAAAAATAACAAGTGTTGGTGAGATGCAGAGAATTCCTCATACATTGTTGGTGGGAATGTAAAATGGTGCAGCCACTGTGGAAAACAGTTTGGTGGTTCCTCAGAAAGTTAAACATAAAATTACGGTATGACCTGGCAATTATATTCCCAAGTATATCCCAAAAGAATTGAAAGCAGAGACTTGGACAGTTAGTTGTACACCAATGTTCATCAGAGCATTATTCACAGTAGTCAAAATGGGGAGGTAACTCAAGTGTTCATCAACAGATGAATGGATAAACAAAAATGTGGTGTATCCATACAATGGAATATTATTGCCAAAAAAGGAACTGAAGTGCTGGTATATGCCACAATTTGGATGAATCTTGAAGCCATCATGTTGAGTGAAATAAACCAGACACAAAAAGACAAATATTGTGTGATTTCTCTTATATGAAATACTTAGAATAAGTCAATTCATAGAGACAGAAAGCAGAACAGTAGTTACCAGGGGTGATAAGAGGAGGGGAAATGGGGAATTATTACTAAAGGAGTATGAGTTTTGGTTTGAGATGATAAAACATATCCTAATAGTGGCAAAGTTACACAAAATTGAATTGTCCACTTAAAATGGTTAAAATGATTTTTATGTTATATATATTTTGTCACAATTAAAAATAAATTCTTTTTGAAAAAATACATGAAAGCAAAGACGGTGAAAAGTCTTCCACTCAACTCCCAGACATCCATTTTCCTTTCCTGGAGGCCATGAGTGTTATTAGTTTCTTGAGTATCCTTTTAGGGATATTTTATGCAACAATGTTTATTGATTTAAATTAAATTGAATTGCAGAATGCTTACCATTGGCTACAAAAGTGTACCTGATTTGTTTTAGATCACCAGTACTCCCCTAAGATCAGCTCTCCCGGAAATCACAAATCTCCTTCAAGTGCCTTATCAACAGTTTTACATAGTATTCCATCAGGGAGGAAACAGAAAAAAATCCCAGCGGCTCTCAAAGAGGTAAGTGTGTCCATTAAATTTGCAAGCTGATAGAGGCTGAATTATTCATACTCATATAATGTACTGTTTGTCTTTTCTAAAGGAAGGTGTCATTTCCCACTACTATTAAAATTTGAATAGTGATGGATGTGGCTGATGCTTCACAGTCTTGCCTGGTCTGCCTTATGACCAGAGTATTTTAGAAAATAGCTGTCTAAAAGTTTGAAGAACATTTTAGAGCAATGATATAAAGTCAAGCTAACTTGTACATGCATGATTTTTTTTTTTTTTTTTTAAGATTTTATTTATTTATTCATTTATCTCCCCCCCCTTGCTGCTTGTGCTCGCTGGGTCAGCTAACCACGCCGTGCGGGCGGGCTTGCCTTCACCAGGAGGCCCCGGGAACCAAACCCGGGGCCTCCCATATGGTAAATGGGAGCCCTACTGATTGAGCCACAGCCGCTTCCCTGCATGAATTTTTTAAAGTAACTTTGAGGAAGCTGCTTGCCAGAGGGAAGAAGTCTATAGAATATTTTGGGCATTTTGTTAGCATTTTCTGATCTGCATGGTTTGTTGGCTTTGGCTGGTTATGTAGAGCTGATATCGCTGATAGGAAGTTGTCTTTACTTTTAAAATGAAAAGAAAAAATTTAAAAGTGATAATAGCCTGTGCAGTTAGACCTGCCAATGGCATAATCCACAGGCATCTTTGATATCCTATCCTAATTCCTCACATTTAAGTGTCAAGTCAGCAAGTGTCAGAGAGCAGACAGCACTTCCTTTCTGTCCATTCCCATTTTGATTGGTTTATTGAGGAGTTCCATTTGTGCTAGTTTTGTGGCCAGCAGAGTAAAATTTTTAACTTTGATTCCCTTATTTGGTTACTGTGGGGGTGTTCTATCATAGAAACTGGAAACACACAACTCTAAATATCTGACCGTGATCATGTTTCTTATTTAAAGTAAAAGCATATTCCATCATGGCAATTGAAATAGTGTGAAGTGATTCATAGCCAATCTCATGGAATAGCAAGAATAGGATTAACTGCTGAGTTTCATAGCAAACTTGTTAAGCCAGTTTAGTACCTTTGAACTATCCCTATCATCACTCATTTCCTGTATCTGAATCTGCATTCAGAACTTAGAAACAGTTCTCATTTCTATGTAATTTTTCACCTCTGCAGTTCTCTGTAATTTTTCACCTCTGTACTCCAGCTGATGTCATAGTTTCTAAATGTAAATTTTACCATTTGCTCCCCTCTTCAGTCTATAAACTCCACAGCATTGGTTACAAAACTCTTTACAGTATCAACTAGACTTAACCTAACTCCAGTCCTGTTTCATATACCGCACAAACAAACTTCTGCCCTTAGGCCTTACTTCCTGACTGCAGACATTTCCGTCTTCCTTTACTCCACTGGTTCTTTTTTTTTTTTTTTTTTTTTTTTTTTTTTTTAATATGACTACAAGGTTTTTTATTGTTGTTTTTAAAGATTTTATTTTTTATTTTATTTATTTCTCCCCACCCCCTCATTGTTTGCATTCGCTGTCTGCTCTCTGTGTCTGTTCATTGTGTGCTATCTGTGTCTGCTCGTCTTTTTTTTTTAGGAGGCACAAAGAACTGAACCCAGGACCTCCCATGTGGGAGGGAGGCACCCAATCCTTTGAGCCACCTCCGCTCCCTGCTTGTTGTGTCTCTCATTGTGTCTCCTTGTGTCATCTTGTTGTGCAGTCTTGTTGCATCAGCTTGCCGCGCCAACCTGTTGCGTCAGCTCGCTGTCTTGCTCATCTTCTTTACGAGGCATCAGGAACCGAGCCCGGAACCTTCCACGTAGCAGGCAGGTACCCAACTGCTTGAGCCACATCTACTTCCCTTCCACTGGTATCAGCATCACTTGGGATTTTGTTAGAAATGCACATTCTTGGGCCCCACTCAAGGTCTACAGAATCAGAAACTTTTTAACAAACTTTCCAGGCAATTCTGATGCATGCTAAAGTTTGAGAGCCATTTCTTTACTCCTTTGTATCAGATTGGGGAAAGAGACATGAAAATGTCATTTAGTGTTAATGGAGGGGTGATTATGGGAATTCTGCACGTTATACATGATTGTTTTGTAAGTTCACAACTTCTCTAATAAAAGTTTTATATTTTTTTTTTAAAAAAGAGGGGAGGGAACAATTGTGGCTCAAGCAGTTGAGCATCCACCTCCCATATGGGAGGTCCTGGGTTTGGTTCCGGTGTCTCCTAAAGAAGACAAAGAAATAATGAGCAGACAACAAGCAGACATGGAGCAAAAACAATGAACAGACAACAAGCAAAAACATCAAGCAGGACAGTGAGCAAACAATGAGCAGAGAATGAGCAAAAACAAATGAGCAGGGAGCGGATGTGTCTCAAGCAGTTGACCCGCCTCCCACATGGAAGGTCTTGGGTTGGGTTCCCAGTGCCTCCTAAAGGAAAACAACAACAACAAAAAAACAGACAATGAGCAACAAAAAAACAAGCAGACAACAAGCCCAAATAACAAGCAAAAATAATGGGAAGAAAAAAAACAACAGTGAGCAAACAGATGAGGAGATGAGGGAACCATCTGGGGTGGGGGAAGATGGGAGCCGGTGTAGTTCAGTGGTTGAGTGCCTGCTTCACATGTACGAGGTCCTAGGTTCAATACCTAAAAAAAAAAACAAAACAGAAATTCTGGCAACAAAAGGAAAAAAAAAATGTCATTTAGCTATTGCTTCATGGCTACTACATGCTATGCATGTACTATGCTAGACACAGAGTACCAGAGCAAGCAAAAGAGGTATGCCTGTGTGGACCATACAGGCTAGGGAGATATATATATGAAACATACAAATGAATATATTATTTATAAATTGTGATAAATGCAATAAAGACAAAGAACAGGGATTTGACCTAGTCTGGAAGGGTCAGGGAAAGTTTCCCTGAAGAAATCAGTAATGCTTGAGTTGAGGATGAGTAGAGTTACCAGAGGCAAGTGGGGAGAGATTGTTCAGGCAGAAGAAGCAGTTTGCGTAAAGGCACTGAGATGGGTCGGAGGTAAAGGAAGGCTGGTGTAGCTGGAGCACAGGGAGGGAGAGCAGGGCAGGGTGGTAATGAGCCCTGCTGCTGCAGACTGCCAAGGCTCAATCTGCAGCTTCTAACTGTAACTGTGAACAAGTCAGCTGTTTTGTTTGTACCTCTCATTCCTCATCTGTGAAGTGGGGATAATAACAGTGCCTACCTTTGTTGTAAAAGAAAAATGAGACAATCCATGTGAATGCTTAGCATATTTCCTGACTGAGAATAAACATTCAATAAATGTCAGTTATTTGTGGTGGGTAGAATAATGGCTCCCCAAAAATGTCTGTGTCCTAATCCTCAGATCCTGCAAATGTGTCAGGTTACATGGCAAAGGAGAATTAGGGTTGTTAATCAGCCGACCTCAAGATGGGAAGATTATCCTGGGTTGTCTGGGTGGGCCAGGTGTAATCACAAGGATCCTCAAAAGTAGAAGAGAGAATTGGAAGCGAGAACTAGAGAGATGGCAGTTTGAGGAGGACCCAGCTGGATATTGCTGCCTTTGAAGATGGAGGAAGGGGTCATGAGCTGAGGAAAATCGGCAGCCTCTAGAAACTGGAAGAGGCAAGGAAATGGATTCTTTCCTAGAGCCTCCAGAAATTAATGTGTACCCTTCTGACACCTTGATTTTAACCCAGTGAGATCCATGCCGAATTTTTGATCTATAGAACTGTAAGATAAATTTGTGTAATCTGGATTAGCTGTAAAATAGTAAAATGGTGCCAAATGTGTGGTGTTTTGCTACAGCAGCCATAGGAAACCAATACAGTATTATTATTACAGGGCTGGCAAAGTAGAAGGGGCCAGATTTATAAAGAGCTCCGGAGGCCACGTTAAAACTGTTTCAAAAGCATTGAGGGTTTTTAAACAGAGAAGTGACATGATCACATTTGCATTTCTAAAGATCATTCTGGCTACAGTTTGGAGGATGCTTGGGAGGGGACAAGAAATTATATGGCAAAATCCAGTTTTTTTTTTTTTGTTTGTTTTTTTTTTAAGATTTTATTTATTTATTCATTTATCCCCCCTTGCTGCCTGTGCTCGCTGGGTCAGCCAACCATGCCGTGCGGGCGGGCCCGCCCTCACCAGGAGGCCCCGGGAACCGAACCCGGGTCCTCCCATATGGCAAACGGGAGCCCCACTGATTGAGCCACAGCCGCTTCCCAAAATCCAGTTTCTTATATGTGAAAGTATCAAGCTTTTAGCAGATTCTCAAATATTTCCTTCCCAATTATTACAGTCTAAGGAGAACCCAGTTTAGGGATATATTCTTAGCATTATTGTAAAGCATAGGACTGATTAAACGTAATAGAATTAATATATCTAGTTAAGTGCTATGAGAGTCAAAATGTTCTCCTTGGAAGTTATGCTCTTATTCCAGTAATACTTAAATCATTTTTAGAAACTCATGTTTTTAAAAAGTTGCATTCAAAGTCTCAGTTAGGTGATTAAGTTGTTTAATACCAATTTCATTATTAAAAAGATAATAGAGAACTCTGCATGACTATTCAGTATCATTATTGACCTTCCTGTGTGGCTAATTAACTCTAAAATATTTCAAAGAAGGAGTTTTTAAAATGTTTTGAACCGGGACAGTATTACTTAAGTATATAGTATCACAAAGCAACTACATTTTAAGAAAATCTTATTTGAATGCAAACATTCCAGTTGTTTGTTGAAATTACTTGATAGTCTTATACAAGAATTTTTATGTAAACTTACTTGCACTTAATAAATTTTTCTAACTTAATGTTAGATCACAAGTTTTCCATAAAACAATAATATATAATCCTTTTCATGAAATGTATAAGAAGTTAATACAATTCATCAATTAACTGATGATTAAAGATTAAATTCATAGAGCCTACTTCTAATAGCTGTCTATGTTTCTGTGTAACAAATTACGACAAACTTAGTAACTTAAAACAACACACATTGATTATCTCATGATTTCAATGGGTCAGGAGTAGTCCAGGCACAGCTTAGCCAAGTCCTTTGTAGGGCTGCAGTCAAGGTGTCAGCCAGTTTAGAGTTTTCATCTGGAGCTCAGCTGGGGGAGGATATACTTCTAAACTCACTTGGGTTGTTGGCAGAATTCATTTCCTTGTGGTTGTAGAACAGAGGGGTCTGATTTCTTGCTGGCTATTGCTTGGAGGTCATCCCCAGCTCCTAGAGGCTGCTCTTAGCTCCTTACCACATGGGCCTCCAACATGGCTGCTTACTTCTTCAGAGCCAGCAAAGGAGAAAGTTTCTAGAACCAGTCTGCTCACAAGATGGAGTCTTATATAACATAATATAATCATGGGAATGACATCCCATCATCTTTGCCACATTCTATTGGTTAGCAGTAAGTCGAGGGAAGCAGATGTGGCTCAAGCAATTGAGCTCTCACCTACCACTTGGGAGGTCCCTGGTTTGGTTTTCGGTGCCTCCTAAAGAAGACAGTGAGCTGGCGCAACGGGCAGGCACAGCAAGCTGACACAATAAGAGACACAAGAAGAAAAACACAATGAGAAACACAACAAAGCAGGGAACGGAGGTGGCTCAAGTGATTAGGCACCTCCCTCCCATATCAGAGGTCCCAGGTTTGGTTCCCGGTGCCTCCTAAAGAAACAAGGAAAACAAACAGACACAGCAAGTGCAAACAACAAGGGGATGGGGAGAAATAAATAAATAAAATCTAAAAAAAAAAAAAAAAAGTCGAGGGTCCCACCTATACTCCAGGAGAAGGAATTATACAAAAATGTGACTGAGAGGCAGGGAACATGGAGGCCATCTTAAGAGTCTGTCTGCCACACCAATAGTAAGACAAAGCCTAATTTTCTTTTTATTTTTTTACTTTTTTTATTTTTATTTTTATTTTTTTTTATTTTACCAGGAGGTCCCAGGGATCGAACCCAGGTCCCTCCATATGGGAGACGGACGCCCAACCAGTTGAGCCACATCCGCCCCTCTAATTTTCTTTTTAAAATCTCTTCTGTTCTCTACACTTAAAGAAAAAGTTTTGAAGTGCCAGATTATAATCACTAGAAACTTACTATCTTTTTGCATAGAGGTTAAAATTTTTCAACCTTTTAGGAAACAAAAGTAAGCCTCTTTTCTTTCAGACCAAATTTGGGGACCAAATAATCCTTAAAATCACTTCCATTAATACTAGAATTTTTTATGAACTATTCTGTTAGTATGGTTTTAGAAGTCTGAAAAAAAATCTCAGGAATAGAGTTAAAGGTTTAAATAATTTTCCCTAATACCCCAAATGTATTATATATAGCCCAAAAATATAGCTTAAAAAAAATTTTTTTTTTGGCCTTTGGAATTATTTCATTTTCTTCTCCTACCAACCCAGAAAACCCACAAAGAAAATCCATACATACATTCAAGCACAGTCAAACCAGGTAAAATTCTCAAATTGCTCCTAAAAGGAAGGTGTTTGTATGTTCCTGATAATAGCAGACTTGGAAAATATTCAATTTCATTCTGAAACATTATATTGTTGTTATGATTACTTTTAGAACCTAATGCTCAATAGCATTTTTTGATATTTTAAATTTTGTTCTTGTCTGAAAGCCATTAAATTATGTATGGGGCTTTCTTATCTAGGTGTCAGCAAACACGGAGGATTCTTCTATGAGTGGCTACTTGTACAGATCAAAGGGCAATAAAAAACCGTGGAAACATTTGTGGTTTGTCATAAAAAATAAAGTGCTGTATACATATGCTGCAAGTGAGGTAAGATCTGAAAGTTAAAGACAAGTAATCTGAGGATTTTTTTTGTAATGTGAACTGTTAATAATTTAAGATATTAGAATACAATTATTTTTTAATCCATTTATTTTGTGTTTTTAGTTTTTCGCTTTGGTTTTTTTTTTTTTGGGGGGGGTGGATTTTTTGCTGTCATTTTTAATATGGACAGTATCCTTGCTTCATACCTAGAGAATTCCTATTCACATGTGTTAGGAATTTTCCACAGTATTAAATGCAAGTATTTTTGGTATCATGTGACACTAACTACTTCACTAATGGTAGAGGTCTTTATCCTTTTAGTCAATCTCTCTTGAATGACACTCCTTGACCATCCCCAGATTGTATTGATCATGCTTCAACATAGATAAAATAGGTTTTGGGGGTTGGAGGGGGGGTGCTTATGAATGATTTCTGGCTGTTTACTCTCATTCTACCTTTTTCTTCCTATTTGATCACTCTGTGTTCCAACATCCTGTGAAAACCACTGCTTCTAGGGTCCAAGCTTTTCCTTAATGCAGGAGTTCTTCACCTTGTTTGTTCCACAGACCCCTTTGCCATTCAAGTGAAAACTACAGACTCTTCTCAGAATGCAGCAGCAGATAGTTTTATGACACTCAACATAGCCATATCTCTAAATTAAATTTTAGGATTATTCAAAATTACATTTTACAACTTTCCATTAATTTCAATACCTGATAGCCTAACACGGTTCAACATCTGTTCAAATAGTCATTTTCGGCAAACATTTAGAAATTTGAGTTTTTCCACAGCGTCATAAAACCATCTCCACCATCCTTACCAACCTTTTTGCAGGCAATTAGCCACTGCACTCAGAACACGCTACATCAAAATAAAAATCATAGTAAGTCCACACTATACTGTGTATTGTTTAATAAATATAATCATACCCACACCAACACATCCCCACAAGAATAATGGTTTTTTGAATTTTCAATTTAAGCTCATGGACCCCCTGAAATCTTTCCACAGCCCCCTTTTGGGTCCATGGACCCCTGGCTAATAACCCCTGCCTTAATGTGACCTAGGGTAAATTACTTACCTTACTGAGCTGTTTAATGCATCCATAAAATGAAGGTAATATAGCTACCTACCTCCTGGGGTTGTAGTGAGAAATAATGTGAAATTCAATGGATGTGAACACATTGAAACCTGTAGCACAATGCTTGGCACAAGGTGTAGGTGGGGAGGGGGTGGCTCAATAAATATTGTTGTATAAATGAATAATGAATAAATTTTTAGAATTATTATTGGTCTATATATGTGTATATGAAATCAAGTTAGGACTATATACATCAAGAGTTCTCACATCTGAATTTTGTCCCAATCTAAAAACCCATCTCCATTTTATGTACTTTTAAATTAGGACGTGGCAGCTTTGGAGAGTCAGCCTTTATTAGGATTCACAGTCACTCAAGTCAAAGATGAGAATTCGGAGTCTAAAGTATTTCAATTAGTGCACAAAAACATGTTATTTTATGTATTCAAAGCAGATGATGCTCACTCAGCTCAGAAGTAAGTAATTTAGAAATACCTTTCTTTTATACATGAGATTTCAAGTTGTTACTTTAAATATAATAGATTTTTTAATGACCTACTTTAATGCATGAAAACAACTCAGTTTAAATCAGAGATTCAAATTAAAAAGATAATAGTTTATTCAAACTCTTAAGAATTGTTTTGAAGACGAGGCTGGTGACTGGAATATTTTTCTGGAGGCAGAGGGAACAAGAAAATAGGTAGCCCTGCCCAAAGTATTTTGTCCACACATGACCTCAGTGGAAGCAGCTTGATGCTGCTCTATTGAAAGGAAGGGAAGCTGAAGTATTTGACCTCTCCTTCAATGAGGGTAAGAATCTTCTCTTGAAACATTCCAGGACTTTGGCAATCCAATGATTCAATGTGCCATGGAACAGCAGGAGTTTAAACAGCTGCATGCTAACTTCTCTGGGAAAAAGGTCAAACACATTAAAAGGCTCGCAAGCTGTTACCAATGACTGTGTAGAGGGAAATGGACATCATTTTAGATGGTAAAGGCTGAAACTGTCTCTTCAAAATTCCATCAAGTATATTATCATGAGGTTGCTTAATACAGACATATACATCTCTGTGAGATCGAGGTCCTTTCTGAATGAAACAGTTCAGTTCACCTCTCTTTCACTGGATTTTTATTTGGGCCTCACAAAAGATACATTTTTGTGTTCAGTAAGAGGTGTACATGGGCTTAAATGTGCAAAGTTTTTATTTTGCATGAAAGGAAAAAGGAATGCTTTCACTAAGCAAGGCTTACAGTTTCTTAAGGCAGTTATCAGTTGTTTTTTAAAGTCTAAGTTATGATATCTAGAAGTATATAGCTGTTTCTCCAAATAATTCCCTTCTGGTACACTTAAGAATATTTTTCAGTTATGTCACTTAACTTTTTTCCTGTAAAAATCACTTGGACAAAATGTAATTACCCTTTCTGTCACACATTATTTTCCACTTAATTTTCATCTGTATTTATCATCAAATTGATAAATTATTTCTTTACAATATAAATCATCTTTTGTTTATAAAGTTGACAAGACAGAAATGAACATAGTTGGGTGAAAGAAATCAGCTTACTTGTAGTTTAGAAATGATCAAGGCTAAATTTGAAGTTTCTGTTTGAGATTATTAATATCATGTGGGTTTTTTTGCACATGAAAATTTTTAAATGTGTTAATTTTAATGGAAAATTTGGGCTTTTCTTTAAGCTTTTTTTTCCCAGTGGGTGATCCAAAAATAGTTAATTATGATATAGTTTATGTAAAGTTACGTAATACTTACAAATACCTACACCCAGGGGAATCTAGCATATCACACAAAGGGATAAATATTTTGACAAAGTAACACTTCAGTTGGAGTGAACAGTTGATCAGAAACTATGTTTGTTTTTGTTTTTTTTTTTTAAATGCCTCAAACTAAACCCCAAATGTCTTAAATTGTCAAAGCAAGAGAGAAGCTCAGCAAATCTGGATCTTCTCAGGAGGATGGTGCTGGTCTGGCTGGCTGGGCTTACGAGAGCTCTGTCCAGCCCCAGGAACAAAGCATGGACCTGGGAAGGCTTTGTGCTTGGGCTCTACCTGGCTTCTTTAGGCTCTGTAAGCCTTTTTTTTTTTTTTTTTTTTTTTTAATTATGGTATAACTTATATGCCATTTTTTTCCCTGAATTTACTTTTTAAAAAAAATTTTATTGAAGTACATAACTCATACATGAACATACACAATAAGTGTACAGTAAAAGTTGTGAACTTAACAAAACAAACATGCCCAACATCATACAGGGATCCCATACATCACCCTACTACCAACACCCTGCATTGCTGTGAAACATCCATTACAAATCATGAAAGAATACTGTCAAAATATTACTACTAACCATAGTCCATATCCCACAGTTGGTATACTTTTTCCCCAATCCACCCCACTATTATTTTTTAATATATTTTTATTACAGAAGTTGTGAACTTACAAAACAATCATGCACATTTTCAGAATTCCCATATAACACCCCTCCATCAACACAGCACACTGTGATGGAACATTGGTTATAGATTATGAGATAATGTCATCAGACTATTACCACCAACCATGGTTTATAGCGTACATTTGCATTTGCCATTTTTGCTTAAAATTTTTGAAAATTCTGCCCCTGAAATTTAAACAGAATCTGTTTTAAGACTGGCTTTACTAATTAACTTATTAACTTGAGAGATTTCAGTTATAGTTTCAAGGACTCTTTTTAGTAAGTTCAAGTGACACCATTTTTTTTTTTTTAATGTACACATCCCAGGGATGGGGGAGCATGAGGTAGTAAATCCTAGAATACATATCAAAATGTTAACATTTTATAAATTTTCTGCATTGAATATAACTTTTAGAATATGAAAATAATGTCATATTTTTTAAAAAAGCAATTCTACAACTAGGGAGGTTCAAAGAGATCACCCCCAAGTGTCTTTTGAATAATTGCAGCTGTAAATATTATTGGATAAAACTTTGAGACAAACTAAAGAATTTTGGAAAGAATTCTATGAAACTTTCAGACACTTTTATATTGCATGCAAAGTTTTGATCAACTGGGAGTGGGCTAGGTGCCGGGTTCCCTTAGGTCTAGGACTAAAGACACTGATTCAAAGTTCTGTAAAAGAGAGAAAGGAAGTTGAAATAAAGTCCTTTGTTGATTTATCCACTTGCAAAGTTCCAGTTAAGTGGAAGCATCAGTATTTCATAGAGCTTTTACATGAAATGGTTCCCTCCTTGCTCCTCCTGGAAATAAGAGACATGCTTTTCCGGCAGTAGTGAACAAATTTACTAAATAAAGAGTAGTTTCATATATACAGAGTTCCCGTTTGCTGTTGGAAAGAATGTAAATATGCTGTTACGGTAACTGTGACCACAGGCCCAGCTATTATGTATATTGTCTTCACATATATCTGATTATCACATTTTACAAATCTAACAGATTTCTCTCATCAATAGGTGGATAGAAGCATTTCAAGAAGGCACAATATTGTAGCAGACTGGTTTCATCTCTTCTATGATTCCAGAGAGGTGGAATTGCGTCAGAATGGAGTAAATGCAGTACAAAACATTTATAAAAATGCAACATTGCCAAGATAAATCCAGCCAAACTCTCATCAGATATAAGAAATTATTTTGTTAGGTATAAGGTAATTTTTTAAAATGTTTGTTTTTTTTTTCATCTATGTTATTTATTAAAATTTTGATGTCTACTTAATGGCCAGAATTATTTCTGTAATTCACACTGTATTCTAAAGTAATTTTTCTTTAGAGAACAGAAAATGTATCTTAATACTCTATACTGTTTGTGACACAGTCTACACTGTTTTCTCTCTACCTTACATTGTACCTTCTCACTAGTGGTAAGTCTTCGTAAGTAAAAAAAAAAAAAAAAAACAGGAGCAGATTTCCATGCGGTGCTTGGTTTAGAAATTATCATCACTATAAAACTGCTGATGAAAAAATGCATGTCTTTGAAAGAGTATAAAAACTTAGATGAATTTTTCTATCTTTTAATGGAAAACCACATGGCCAACTTCTACCTCAGTGACTGTGAAATGAAATTCCAGTTAGTTATCTAAACTATGTCTACTGTTGTGTATCTCTTTTGGTTAGAATTAATGTTCCATCATCAAAGAATTACAGCAAAGGAAAAGAACTGATTTTTTTTTTTTTTAATTTGCAGAGGAACAATAACAAAAAAAGCAGCTCGATGGGTTTTATATTTAAGTCTAATCTTTTTTAAAAGCTACAGTGCAACACAAATTATTTTTTTAAAGCAAAATACGGCAAGCATTTTATGATATAATGTTCCTTGCTATTATAAAGGCTTTTAAGCCCAAGTCAATAGTGGTATTTGTACCTAAAAAGAATGTTACATTTCCTATAATATTGTGCTTAAAAAAAAACTGGAATTACCATATCAGAAAAGCACAAATTCTAAGCCAGTATTAACTGAAATTGTACAGTATTCATTGTTAGAGATATTTTACACTACTTTGTGATATGTCCTCTCTAATAATGAAAAAAAAATCCTTTATTGCTGTAACTGTCAGTGCACTTCACTAGGAAAGATTTATATTCATAATTCTTGTTCACTTATTGTTTAACACAGAAGCTACATTGTACATGAAATTGTTGATTAGCAGAAAAAAATTAACACTATGATTAAAGTCATTCCTGATACTTCTAATATACAATTTATTGCCTGAGTTTAAGCTAAATATAAACTATCTCAAAAGGTAAGTTTACACACAGAACATTTCATTAAAGGGTATAAGAATTTTCTTTCTGCTTCTATGTAAAGGATTTCCTAATTCAGTGTGTTAACTATGATAGCCAAGAGAATTCCTGAGTGCCTTTTTAAAGCCTTTTGAATGTTTGCTGCAACCCCACATCCTGACTAGATCTCAAACTGGCAGCTGAAGTTTTTTGGTTGTTTCTTGCTATGGAATCATTTTAAATTGGTGCAGCCTCGCTTACAATCCTCATATGCTATTCCCTAAATCTTTATGCCATAGTAAGTAACTAATATTTCTTTGCAGCTCACTTACTTTAATCAAGATAGCATACATAAGGTTTCCATGTTGAAATCCCATGGTTTTCAGTGTATACTTTTTGGAAACCAAGGTTATACCTTATAAAGTGTTTCCTTCTACTTCAGTGGGAGGCATTCAGCAAGAAGGCAAGTTATTTGGGGTTCTTCCCTCCTCCTCTGGAGCTCTCACCCTTTTGATCTGTTTGACTATAAGATTTGGCTTAAATTTCAGAATCTAAAAAATATCAGCCAGGTAATTTCAGCTTCCAACAGCTGATTGAATCAAGAACCAGTTCTAAATCTAAATTCAGTGAGAGAAAAGAAACCTGGCACAAACTTTTAGTAATTCTTCTTAATTATATGTGCAACTCATATATGAATCTACTTGTTATTAGCTTAGCCCCATGGAAGGGTTTTGAGAAATATAAAATATAGCCCTTTGAAGATGCTGTCAGATTATTTACCCCCGCCACAAGGATGTTTTAAATGTGGTATAGTATTACATTTACCCCTTACCAATCATTTATAACTTACTAAAGCTTATCAATGGTTATTTATTTAATCTGGCTCATTCAGTGTCAACCAAGAACCTAATTATATACATTTTGTTGTTAAGGTTCTTGATAGCTAACATTTTATAGGAAAATGACATTGTGTGCATTCTGTAAATGGGGATAAAATATAAAAAGTACCTACATCCCAGGAATACTGTATTTATTACTATGATACATGTGCTTCCATCAAACCCTTTCTCAAGTATTTCCTTTTACTCATAAAAGAAGAGAGAAGGACAGTTATAAAGTTACGTTTAAGAGGATAGAGTAATCTAGACAAGAGATACTAGGTGAACTAGGGGAAGGCAGGCGTTTATGGTGAGTGTCCCCAACTAGTGCTCCTCTTTTGGCTATGGCAGCTCTAGATGTAGAGGACCCACCAGACTCCTAGGAAAATGAGAAAGGTTTTCTTTGGCACCATTCCACATTTCTGAATCTTTCTCCAACTTCTTTTCCTCTGCTTGCTAATGTGCCTAGCACCTCCTATTGTCCTCTAACTACCCAAGATCCTCAATTCTCTCTCCTTCAATCAAAATCTTACTTCTATGAGAATTTAGTAGCACTTCTTTAAATGAGATCATCAGGCCAACACTTAATTGATTCATATGAACCTATAATGAAACAACTAGGGGAGGAATATAACCTTAAGGTATAGTTTTGAGCAAAAGAAATTAAAACCAAAAATAAATAAATAAATAAATAAAGTGTAAGTTTGTTAATCAAGAGTATATGTGGTTGGTAGAATGTATCTAGAAATAGGGAAAGCCTGCAATTTGGTAATTTAGCTAAAATGTAAATGTCATGACAGCATATGTTGATGTTTCTTGGAATGTGCTTCCAGTGTGCTAATAAGTTTCTTAAAAGTTTGAAGGCCATTTTAGTCAAATATAGTCACTGAGATTTCCAGAGAGTAAATCTGTTTCCCTTATACTGCATATATACCTCTTTGAAGGAAGCTCCTCTATCTACTCTACCAGGTTCTCCTATTGTACCTACCCTGGTTCTTTTAAGAGAAAATATTTGTCCAACCAAATAGGAAAAAGTAAAGACAGGATTCTTGTTATCTCAAACACAGCCCCCAAAATGTCCTTGTCATAACTCAGATCTTAAACCTACTCTCTGGTGGTAGATATAAACCATCCCGCAAGGCCACATTTGCAACTTCCTCTTGGATATCTACGCCTGAGTTTTTCTCAAGCATTTTAAACTTTACATGACTAAAACTCAACTCACCTTCTGCCCATTCAAGTCTGTTTCTCTCATTTTCTTCTCTAGTGGAAAGATACCAATCTAGGCTCTGGAATCTTCCTCCAACTCTCAATAAGACTTTCTGCAATTGCCCCTGTATCCTTTCCTTCTCATTGCCCTTCTGTTGTTACTGCATAGGCCCTGGCTCAAGTCCTTATTACCTCTTCTCAATGATTGCAGTAACTTTTCTTCTAATTTCATTGCCTCTTTTGTGAAGTATCATTTTAAACACTGTCAGAACAATCTTCCTAAAGCATAGTTTCATTCCTTGCTCTTATAACCTTCCATGGCTTCCCAGTGCTTCGGAATGAAACGGCAAATTCCATTACAATTTGCTTCAAACCATGTCTTACCCTTGTTTCTTCAGGTATCATCCATTCCAGCTAACTCTAACCCACCCTAGCCACCTCCACTGTGACAGTGGACCCTAGTCCTCTAACCCACATTCCTCCAGACTAGATCCAGTCTCCCCTTGCTCCATGACCTCATGGTCTTTATACTTAGCATTTATGGTGCTTATCACATTTTGAACGTGAGTACATCAACTGTACCTTGTTCATTTAAGATTCCCCCACAGCACCTGGCAGAGTGCCTTGCATGTGGTGACATTCTCTATTTGTTTGCTTAAGTTTTTTTTTTTTTTAAAGATTTTATTTATTTATTCATTTATCCCCCCCCCCTTGCTGCTCGCACTCGCTGGGTCAGCCAACCACGCCGCGCGGGCGGGTCTGCCCTCACCAGGAGGTCCCGGGAACTGAACCCGGGGCCTCCCATATGGTAAACGGGAGCCCCACTGACTGAGCCACAGCCGCCTCCCTGTTTGCTTAAATTGCTTCCTATGGATCTCTTCTGATCTTCAAGGAAAAAAGTGCCTCCAATATACAAATTTCATTCTGGAACCTATGCCACTTTTAATGCCAAGTTCTAAAGGAAAATCTCATCTATGTCTTTCCACCCCTTTAAGAAAAGAGATAAATGCTTTAATAGGGTTTAAAAAAAAAAAAGGTAGGAAATTTTCAAAAAGCCTCAATACTAAATTACCCTATGTCTAGACCAGGAATTGGGGATGAAGGGAACAGCTCTTTCTTTTATATGAGTTGGTCATAGCATATAAGAACTCAATCTTAAAATACTTAAGATGTATTTTTAGAAACACTTTTTACTTAAAGTGGTAATAGTTTGTACCTTATTGTTCATATAGAGGTAGATACTTTATAATAAAAAATTAGCAATGTAAATAATGTTAATATGTATTATATTTATACAAAATAAATTTATCTACTTCTGGTGTGATGATGTCTTTTAAACCGTAATTTCATTTTATTTATTTATTTTTAAGAGGTACCAGGGATTGAACCCAGGACCTTGTACATGGGAAGCAGGCACTCAACCACTGAGCTACATCCACTCCCCTAAACCATAATTTTAGAGTCATAGATTTAAAGATGAACATCAGTGACCTGTTTTCTTGAAGCATAATTAGGGGAAACTCTTCTTCACCCACAAATGATATTCCCAAAATGGCTTCTACTTCCATTTTTATAAGTCAACTTATTGTGACTTAAGTGAATTAATTGGATGATAATGGGTAACCTCAAGCATCACTATAGGCATGCATATTACAGAGAAATGGTCTCAAATTATTATTATTTTTCTGTTTGGCCCACAGTGTACTTCTTAGCTTTCTCCTTTGGGACTTAAGACTTAGGGATGGAAAGCTGGGGAAACCCTGCCTTAAGAACAGTATACACACAACAAATGATGCCACAAGGAAGAGATGGACTTTTAGAGAATGGAAGCATATTTCCACTTGTTAGGGATTGTTGCAAGCCCTTTTTAAATTTACGTGCCCATCTGCCTTGTTCCAGAGAGAAACGACTTAAGTGATGGTCTGGTTCTCAAATGCACATCTGTTTTTCCTGACTTGGGTTTCTGCCCTGAATCCTAGCCTACCTTTCTACAGGTGTTGGCCTGTGCTAGATGTGATAGAAACTGCCAGAACCCCTTCTCTTAAAGGTGATTTAAAACACTGTATTTTGCAAAGGCAGCTCTTCCTACCATATACCTGGCTACTGCAGGTGGCCACTGTCAGAATGTTCATTGCCTTTTCATTTAACAAATCTTTGTTGACCATCAGGCATTGTCCTATGTACTTGGGAATACACCACCAAACAAATCAAAATCTGCCTTTGTGGAGCTTACATTCTAGTGATTATATTCTTGCTCACTTTAGCCATTATATCTCCATTAATTACTCGCAATAGTTGGTAAGTAAAACCTTGCCTGCTTCAGGTAGAAGTTATGCTTTAGTTTGTCGTTATATTTAAGGGATTTTTAAAGATCTAATTGGTATACACGCTGATGTCTTAATCATCTAATAAACCTTAGAATCTAAGGTAAGAGAGAGCCTATAAAGAGCTGTTTTCCAAATTAGAAACAGACTACCTAAAATCGATTGGCTCTTTATTATTTTAAATCTGAAACGCTGACAAAAGAAAGCTCCTTTAATGACCACCTTTGGCAAACACGATGCTAATACGCCTGGCTTCTGTTAAGTAGCTGATCGGGACGCTCTGCTTCTGGCCGGACACGTTCCCTCCTGACCGACAGGGGGCAGGCGACTTTCAGCGCTACGGCTCGGTCCTTCCGTCCCCACCCAGGGAACGTCACGACCTCCTCTCGCCTCTCCTCCACGCCGCTCATGCGCAGGCGGGAGCGCGCACCGCTGGGCGGAGGGAGAGGTCACGAACTCTGACCCCCTCCAAATACACAAACCAAGAAAGCACCCCTTCTTGCTCGATTCCCATCCCCACCCCACCCCCCTTTCTCCAGCCTGTCTCCTCCCGGATCCCCCTTGCAGCCGCCGCAGCGAGACTCTCGGGTCTACGCCCTGGACCGAGCGGCGGAGAGGCGCCGGTAAGAAGTGCCGGGTGGGACGAAAAGCGGGCGCGCCTGGGGCGGGGGTCAGGGGTGTCCTTTCATCCCAACTGCCAACGGTCCAACCCCGGCCCACCCCCGCAGCCAGCGTGTTCTGGCTGGCAGGGCCTTGGGACGGGAAGGAGCACGGAGAGTGGCTGGAGAGGCCGGGGGACGCGGGGAATCGAGAGAGAATGGGGCGGCGGGTTGCGGTCCGGGGTCCGCGAGACGCCCGGCAGCGTTTGGCCGCTTCTTCCGCGGCGTCTCCCACCGCGCCTCTGACCTTTCACCTACAGGAAAAGCTTCGGTCCCGGCGCCGCCTCTGCTTCCCCTGCCCTGGGGAGCCGCGCGCTGCGGCAGGGTCCCGGGGCGCACGGTGGGTCCGAGTGTGGCGACGCGGGAGAGGCCGACGGTCGCTTCGAGTGGCCGCCAGCCGAGGCCTAAACCCAGGCCTCTTACAGGTTCTGGTGCTTGCAAATGACCGACGGAATAACGCCCTCAACTTTCACTTTTATTTCGCGACAAATGGGGCGAAAGTAGCCGCTGCCTTTGAATCTATACCTTTGGAGGAAAAAAAAATGGAATGGCCCAGGGTTCTCATTGCATTGGGCATGTCCAAGTTTCCAGTATTTCTTTTGTTAAGAAATCCTGCCTTCAACTCGCACAAATCTCGTTCTATAAATTATAACTGTTTCTAAATTGTCCCATAACCTTCAGTAAGTAGGTCAGCCTGTAAAAACGCAACAGGAAAGGAAAAAGACTTGAATATGAGGCCATGAGGGCTTTTTGTAACTCCAGAAGGCCTTTGACTTTGAGGTGTTTCAACAATGTCTGCTGTGTTGATTGTATTTAAACTTTATATGACCAATTGGTCTAAAAGAGAGATACTTATGTTTATTCCTGTAAAATTGGCATGAAATGTAACTAATTTCATCTTCTTTTTGGGTGCATCTCAGTCTTGTCTTTTAGGAAGGGTTTTAGGACAGACACAAATCAAGGGCAGCAGATATTCCCTAAATATCTACTGTCTATGTTTCTGTCATACAGAGTATATCTCCTACCCTTGAGGAATAGAAAAGACAAAAGAAACAGTATACGATAAATAGTATAAATATAATTATTTACCTATTTTGCATCGCAGGACCCTCTCCAATCTCTTAAAATCTTTTTTGAAAAAGAAAAATGTACATCTACATAAAACTTTGCATACAATTTCAGGTATTAACAGAATTCTATTCCTGAATCCTAGTTAACAACATTAGTATAAACAATAAATGCAGGACCATTCTGGAAAGATTGGGTAAAAATCTATGTGAACTGAGTCTTAAAGGTCAGGTGGGAATTTAAATGAGGGAGGCGGAGTTTGGAATGGTAGAGGGTCCCCCTTGGGAATGATAGGAGATAAGATGAGGAAGCTCTCCTTTATGTCCACAGTGCCAGAATCATAGTGGATGACCAATAAATATTGAAAGAATACCAGGAAAACGGGTTAGAACTTTTTTCTGGCCATTAAAGGGACGCTTATGCTACTAAATTCTGAAAAAATTCTGTGAACATACTGGAAACCTAACTCCTTGCCAAAGCTCTCCACCAGGTGCTGATACAAAGATGGTTTTTGACAGTCTAGGGGCTTTTAATATACACAAAGTTACAAGCATTAAATATACATTTAGGAAATTCATTTCTGGTAGTAGCTGAAATTTTAAAGTTTCTTAACTTGGAGTCCCTGGACTGCCTGAAGGAGGTTTTATGAACCCTTTGAAAGTCAGCATATACCATTGTACAGTATGAATGAATATGTGTATATGTACTTACTTGTGTTTTTTTGGTGAGTGAAACCTTAACTTTCATCAGATTCTCAAAAGGGCGTTTGGTATACCCCATGCACCACCAAAAAAAAGAGAGAAACATTTTACATTGTTTCAAACTTTTTTTGACTAAATGCCGTGGAAAGAAATATATTTTGCATCCTGACTCAGCGCACACATATATAAAATGAAAATAAAGTCTTCATAAAACTATTCTGACCCTTACAACACCTGATATACTATTTTCTACTCTGTCATTTCACTTTCACCATAAAGTCCTTTGAGGAACAAATTTTTTTAAATTTTTCTGAAGTCTCAATTATCTATTTTTTTTTCTTTTGTTGCTTGTGCTTTGTGTGTGAAGTCTAAGAAACCATTGCCTAACACAAGGTCCAGAAGATGCTTCTCTACATTTTCGTCTAGGAGTTTGATCCATTTTGAGTTGATTTTTATATGTTGTTTGAGGTAGGGAATCCTCCTCTTTTTTTTTTTTTTTTGGTAAATGGAAATCCAGTTATCCCAGTGCCATTTATTGAAAAAGCTACTCTTTCCAAATTGAGAGGTCTTTGTCACCTTGTCAAAAACCAGTTAGCCATAAATATGTGGGCTGATTTCTGAGCTCTAAGTTCTATTCCATTGGTATATATGTCTCTCCTTGTGCCAGTAATATGCTATTTTGGCTACTGTGGCTTTATAATAAGTGTTAAGATTAGGAAGTGAGAATCTCCAACTCCATTACTTATTTATTTATTTTCAAAATGGCTTTGGCTGTTTGAGGCCCCTTACCCTTCCAGGTAAATTTGATGATTTCTTCAGAGAAAGTTGGAATTTTGGCTGGGATTGCATTGAATCTATAAATTACTTAGGGTAGTGTTGACATCCTAACAATATTTAGTCTTCCAATCCATGAACACAATGTCCTTCCGTTTACTTAGATCTTCTCTAATTTCTTTTAGCAACATTTTGTAGTTTTCTGTATTCAAGCCCTTTACAGCCTTGGTTAGATTTATTCATAAATATTTGATACTTTTAATTGCTATTGTGAATGGAATTTTTTTCATGGTTTCTTCTCATTGCTTGTTGTTTGTGTATAGAAACACCACTGATTTTTGGGTGTTGATCTTTTGTATTCTGCCACATGGCTAACTTCATTTATTAGCTCTGGGAGCTTTGTTGTGGATTTTTCAGGATTTTCTCTGTATAGGATCATGTAATCTGCAAAGAGAAATTTTACCTCTTCCTTTCCAATTTGGATGCCTTTTATTTCTTTTTCTTGCCTAATTGCTCTGGCAGCAACCTCCAGTACAATGTTGAATAACAGTGGTGACATTGGCAACCTTATCTTGTTCCTAGACTTCGAAAACTTTCAGTCTTTCACCATTTTGTAGGATGTTACCTATGGACGTTTCATATATGCCAGTATTAGTCAAAAGGGTGCTGATGTAAAGTACCAGAAATCTGTTGGCTTTTATAAAGGGTATTTATTTGGGGTAAAAGCTTACAGTTACAAGGCCCTAAAGAATCCACTTCAAGGTACCATAAGAGCTACTTTCTCACTCAAAGTCTGTTGCCACGTGTTGGTGCAAGATGGTGGGCGACTTCTATGAGAGAGTTCACCCTTCCTTTTCCCTCTTTTTTTCTTTTTTTTTTTTAAGATTTATTTATTTACTTCTCCCCTCACCCCCGTCATTGTTTTGTACTTGCTGTCTGTTCTTTGTGTGTTCCTTTGTGTTTGTCTTCTCTTTAGGCGGCACTGGGAACTGATCCTGGGACCTTCCAGAATGGGAGAGAGGCGCGCAATCTCTTGCGCCACCTCAGCTCCCTGGTGTGCTGGGTCTCTTATTGCCTCTCCTCTGTGTCTCTTTGTTGCGTCATCTTTCTGTGCCAGCTCTCCGTGTGGGCCAGCACTCCTTTACAGGCCAGCACTCCTGTTCAGGCCAGCATTTCTGCACAGGCCAGCATTGCATGTGGGCCAGCTCTCCGCGCAGGCCAGCTTGCCTTTCTCCAGGAGGCCCCAGGAATCGAACCCTGGACTTCCTATATGGTAGACGGGAGCCCAATCACTTGAGCCACATCTGTTTCCCCCTCTTCCCTCTTAAGGCTTCGTGGGTCCAGCTTCTCCCAATCTCAGCTGTAGGCTGGTATTGGACTCATCTCTCTTCCTGGGGCTCATTTCTTTCTAGGCTCAGCTGCTCTGTTCTCTTCACAAGATAGCTGCAAACTATCAGGCGAATGGCTCATCAATCTTCCTGGGGCCTCTGCCATGTATATGGAGCTGTCTCTCTTCCTCTCTGTATCTTCTCTATGAATCTACTTCTGTGTTCTCCTTAAATGAATGTCCATTTATATAGCCCACAAAGAGGACAGGGACTCAAACTGAGTCACCCTAATGATGTGGTGGAATCAAAGCCCTAATCTTTTTTTTTTTTTTTACCGGGAGGTCTCGGGTATCGAACCCGGGTCCCTCCATATGGGAGATGGGCGTCCAACCATTTGAGCCACATCCGTCCCCCAAAGCCCTAATCTTAACATAATTTAATGAAAGGCATCTTGGCTGCATCTAATACAGTCAAAGGGGATCATGCCCAGAGGAACAGACCAGTTTACAGACATAATCAGATAGCTCTTTGGAATTCATAAATAATATCAAACTGCCACAATGCCCTTATCATGTTAAAGAAGTTTCCTTCTGTTTCTAGTGTTCTAGGTGTTTTTACTCACGAAAGGGTGTGTTTTGTCACATGCCTTTTCTGCATCAATTGAGATGAGCATGTGTTTTTTCTCTTCATTCTGTTAATGTGGTGTATTATATTACTTGATTTTCTTATGCTGAATGAACTTTGCATACTAGGTCTAAATCCCACTTGATCACGTACCATTCCTTTAATAGGCTTTTGGATTTGGTTTGCTAGTATTTTGTTGAGGATTTTTACATCTATATTGATGAGATACTGGTCTTCTGTTTTCCTTTCTTGGAGTATCTCTCTCTGGCTATGAGAGATGGTCTTGGCCTTGGCTATGAGAGATGTTCTATGAGAATGTTCTTGGCCTGGTAGAAAAAGTTAGGGAGTGTTGAGCTCAAATGATACTTTTTACAAATCTGTTTTCCTGTTAAAATATAAGCTTTGTGGGGCAGAGACCTTTCCTGACTTTTTCACTGTCATATCCCCTTTCATATCTCCCACATCACAGTGCCTGATAAGTTTCAGTGAATACTCGCTGAGTTAAGATATGAATACTTGGTGGGGCGGGTAGGGTATATGGGAATTCCCCTATATTTTAAATGTATCATTTATGTAATTTAAAGCTTCTTTAAAAATAAAATAAAATAAATTTAAAAGGTTAAAAAATATGAATACTAAGTACTGTGTTCGATGTTAGATACTCATTGAAAAAATTGGACAGTTCTTTTTCTTACAAGTCTATTATGTAAGATGGGCATCTATGCAAACAAATGCAGGAAATAATAGAATGCTATTTTGGTCTGCCAATGCAAAGTACCAGAAATGGGTTGGCTTTTATAAAGGGCATTTATTTGAGGTGAAATCTTACAGTTCTAAGGCCATGAAAAGTCTAAATCAAGGTACCATAAGGGGTGCTTTCTCACCAAAATCAGCTGCCACATGCTGAAGCAAGATAGCTGCCTATCTCTGCTTAGGTTTTAGCCTCCTCCTCTGTGCTCACTGTCTCCTCTTGAGCTGCTCCATAGGCCTAGCCTCTTGGGACTTCATGCCTAATTGATCCCTTAGTCCTCTCTGTTACATGGAGGATCAAACATGTGGGCTTCCTTTTCCTGTGTCTGTCTGTTTTCATCAGACCCAGCAAGAGGGTGGAAACTCAACTTGAGTCACTGACATAATCCAGTCAAAATAGTCTCACATCCACAGGAATGGATTAGTTCTCTTTTTGGGATTCCTAAAAGAATTGAATGTTCTTGGCCTGGTAGAAAAAGTTAGGGAGTGTTGAGCTCAAATGATACTTTTTTCAAACTGCCACAGATGTTTTTGAATATAAAATGTGCATAGAGTATAGTGGGCCACAGATGAGGGAGTGCTCAGTTTTCTGATACCAGTATTGGAATTCATTCAGAAAGCATAAAGTAATTCTCCACCTAGAAAAATCACCCTTAACATTTGAAAATGTTTCTTTTTAGTCTTTGCATGTTTTGTGTAGTTGAAATCATATTGTAAATGTAGTAGGTTGAAGTCTATACCCCAGGAAACAGGTGTTCTTAATCAACAGTGTGTGAGTGTGAGGCCATTGTAAATAAGACCTTTAAAAATGTTACTTTTCGCTAAGGTGTGGGCCAACTGAATGAGGTCAGGTCTTAATCTAGGCTACTGAAGTCCATTATAAGCAGAAATTCAGACATTAAAAAAAGGGAGTGGGGGGACCACAGGGAGAAACCAAAACTCATTGTGAACCCAGGAGAGAAAGGAGAGGGCATCACCATGCAATGGAAAAACCAGGAAACCCAAGGATGGCCAGCCAACCAGAACGCTGCCAGTGCCAGGAGGAAACAAGGCTTCTATCTAATCTTTAAAATTGAGCCAATAAATTCCTATTGTTAAGCCAACCTATTGTATGGTACTTGTCAAAGCAGCCTGGACACTATGACAGTAAATAAAGTTGTATTTTTTGCTTTTTGCATTTAGTTTGTCATAAGCATTTTTCTTCATCATCAGACATTTTCCTTAGACATTATTTTAATGACTCCTGTAATACAATGATTTACTTAATGTTTTCCTGCTGCTGATTTTTTAGTTTGTTTATGTATCATATTCTTATAAATGATGTTGCAGATGATGTTTTTATGCACAAATCTTTGTCCTAAAGAATGAATCTAGAAAAAAGTTTTTCCTTTAAACAGCTGCATAGCTTGCTTCCTTACCTCCTTCAGGTCTTTCCTAAAGTTCCACCTTCTTGGTGAGGCCATCTCTGACTTCTTAAAAATGGCAACTCTCAGTATTTCTGTCACTAGTCCCTGCTTTATTTATCTCCATTCCACTTACCAGTTGTTGACACTGTATATATTTACTTACTTATATGTTCTCTCTTTTCCCCTGCGAAAATAGAAACTTCACAAAAGAGAAGTGTGTTTGTTTTTCTAATCATTGTTGTGTCCCTAACACCCAGAACAATATCTGGCCCTTAGTAAGCTCTCAGTAAGTATTTGTTGAATGAAAAAATATTGAATTAATTACTAGGTTAATGAATATGAACATTTTTAAGGCTCAATGCACATTGCTAAATAACTTTCTAGGAAAGTTATAACAATTTAGATTTCCACTAACAATATATTAAAATACCTGTTTTGCCTCATCTTTGGAGTTGAATTTAATCTTGGAAAAGAAGTATATATTGATCTAGTGTTTGGGTGGTGGTCATGGTAGAGAGAGAAGCCATTGACAAAGATGTGGAAGCATGAAACAATGTGGTAAATTCAATGAATTACCAATAGCATGTATGGCAGAGCTTAACAAATGAATCTGAAAATCCTGTAGGTAAAAGGAAAGCTTTGAAGAATATTAAAAGAAGTAATATTAGATCTATATGTTAGAGCACTGTGGCTACAAAATGTTAAAGTAGCAATTAGGTGAATTGTTATTGGATTTTTTTTTTTTTTAAGATTTATTTACTTTTACCCATTTTTACCCTCCCCCGTTTTTGCTGTTTTTGTGTCCATTCGCTGGGCAATTCTCTGTGTCTGTTTCATGCCCTCTCTTCTCATCCTTCTCCTCCTGTCTTCACTGGGATTCGATCCTCGGAACCTCTGATGTGGGAGAGAGGTGTCCTACCGCCTGCGCCACCTCAGTTTCTGTTTTTTTGGTGCCTTTCGTCTTGGCTCTCCCTTGTGTCACTCTCCTGTTACGTCATCATCTTGCTGTGTGACCCGGCAGGGCCTGGCAGCGCACCCACGCGCGGGGCCTGGTGGCCAACGTGCCTTCTATATTTTTCTCTTTTTAATTTTTTACTGAAAGGTCCTGGGAGTTGAACCAAGGTCCCTCCATATGGGAGATGGACGCCCAACCATTTGAGCCACATCTGTCCCCCTGCTATATCTCTTAAAGTTGACCAAAGATACCTAGAGTTACAGTCATTTCCCATACAGCATGGTTGTATGATAAATCAGACTTGGTTTATCACCAGCATTCTAAAAACCAGAGCTAGGGAGAAAAACTAGGTCTGGGGACACATGCGTGGTTTCTAATATAGCAAATGTTTAGTCTACCCTGATTATCACAAAATCAGGGCAGCGAGAATATTCGCATTGTTATTGGATTTTGAGGTCATGAAACTTGGAGACTAGGTTAATTATAGTTTAGTTCTTCGTGGATATCAAAATCACCCATGTTGATGGCAGGAAAGGGGCAAAACATAGTGTTAAAATTGTCAATGAATAATGGTGCTGGGACAGAGATGACCTACTGTAAAAAAACTATTATAAATTATTGTATACTTGGTTTACATGAATCTCAAAGGAAAAGTTTTTGCATGCAGGTAGTTTAGAAGGGTGGTTTTTAGAGGAGTATGGGAGAAAATAAGCAGCTTTGTTCAGAGGGCTACAGAAATAGCAGTATTCTTGAGATCTGTACATGTTATTCCTTTTTTTTTTTTTTTTTTTTTTACCAGGAGGTACCGGGGATCGAACCCCGGTCTCTCCATATGGTAGACGGACGCCGAACCTCTTGAGCCACATCCGTTTCCCCATGTTATTCCTTATAGTATAGCTATTATATATAGATATACAAAATACAGTTTTGTGCTCATTTGCCTGTTTTTGGAATTATCTTCATTAAGAATAATGATTCCTTTGAAATTTAATTTTCTTTTAAAAAGCATTCAAGACTATGTTTCTCTTTTCTTCTACTGAATTCCCAGTCATGAGCGTCTTCATTTCTTAGTTTTTCCTTTAAAGTTGGGAGTAAAATTTGGGTTGGTAACCCAAACCTCATTAATTCTTTCAGAACTCTGTCAGTATTCCCTCCACATCAGGAAGATTCTATGTATTGTTACATCATAGTATAACTGACATATCCTGATATCTTTTGTTTCATAAGGAAGTATAACGCAGAGTCCTTAAAACTCCAGTCCTCAAGTTTTTAGTATTGAGAATTGCAAGGTTATCTTGTCCTCCCTCTTATACACATTTTCCAACTTAAAAAAATCAAAAGGTGTTATATGCTATACCTATTTTGAAAAAAAAAATTGAAATTAATTTTATTTTGACTATTCTCTAGAAGCTTTTGAGATTATTTAATACAACATAGTTGTAAAACTAAATTTGTCGTTTACTAAATAACGCACATAGCAAGAAATTGGAAGGATCTTGATCTAGATGTGGCCCAAACTAGACCTACCAATACAGTATTTTATAAGAAAAAGGTGTTTTTCCCTCTTCTTTCTGGGATTTCTCCAATTGACAAGGGAAAATTATAGTCATTGCTAAATTAAATTTTTGAGTAGCTTAATGTATTCAGTGGACTTCTGGCTGATGAGTTCTGTGTATCAGTAGTTGGAACCTTAGAGTGGTTGCATGGCTCATGATAATTCAATCAGTAGTTATGTATGCTAATACCCATCTTTTCGGAAACAGGCCTTCCAAAAACGGAAGCAATAATCCTTAAAGCCTTCCCTTCTTCCCTTCCCCTGGTTCACCCACAGTCATTAACCCATTACCTAGACTGGGCCAATCAGAATCCAATACCAGGATTTAAAATTGGCATTAAAGAAGACTCCTTTTCTAGTGCATCTGTACAAGATTGAAAATGTGAAGCCACATAGAGAGAAGCTGAGAAGAGAGAGAGATTCCTAACATTATCTGAGATTTTCCCTCTGGTTTTCCCCAAAATCAACTCTTCCACTGTCCTAGCAGCCTCGCAGTTTGGTGATATGCACATTCTTCCTTCTCCCCCACTTTTCTTTTTGTTTTAAACTAGTGGAAGTTGAGCTTATGTCACAACCAAGGTGACTAATGCACGCTCATAAATCTCTGCTTTCATACTTTTACCTATTTCATCCTTATCTATTTGATCACTTTCTCTTATTTTGTTTTTATTTCTATATCAAAGTGAATACTACTAACTTTATCTTTGGAAATTTCAGGATTTTAATAAAATTTAATGAATTTGGATGGAAATTGTAATTAGATTTTCTCTCTTAGGTGTGGTGAAAACATTTTTGAATGAACAAGATTGTGGAATGCATTTGAATTATTTCATTGATCTCTTTACAATATAAGTATATACTATACTCATGGATGGTTTAGGGAGGGAAATAAGTAATTATTCTTCTTTTGAGAATCAATTTTATTGATACATATTCATAAAGCATACAGTCCATCCAAACCATGCAATCAATGATATTTGGTATAATCACAGAGGTGTGCATTCATCACTTCAATTAATATTAGAGCATTTGTATTACTCCAATAATAATAATAATTAAAAAAACAGGCCCCCCAAAAAAACTACTCCTTACCACCTCTCAATCTCTCTGTCCTTCCCCTGCCGTACATAGATGTTCTGTATGGTATATTCTGTTTCTGTCTTTCTAATTTATTTGTATTTATATTTTGTATAGATGGAGTCATTACATAATACCTTTAAAAAAAAAAAACAGTTTTATTGAGATATTATTCACATACCATACAATCTCTACAAAGTGCATAATCAGTGGCCTTCAGTATATTCACAACGTTGTGCATTCATTACCACAAAAAATTTTAGAACAATTTCATTTATCCATAAAGAAAAACTCCACACCCCTTAGCATTCACCTCTCAATCCCTCTGTCCTTCCCCCATCACTACATAACCACTAATCTAATTCCATCTTTATAAATTGATTTATATTTACATTTTATATAAAAGGAATCATACAATATGTAGTACTTGTGTCTGGTTTCTTTCACTTAGTGTAATGTTATTTCACCTGAGGTTTTACTATGCTATATGGTCCCATGTTATATTTTTTAGCTTTCCTTCTAGTAATATGCATGACCTTAGGTTTTCCCTTTTAATCCCCATCATACCCATGTATAGCACTCACTGCTAGTTACAAACACTGTGATGTGCTTTCACTATTTCTATACACTTACAAAGATTTATGAATAAACTTTTTACTAATTCTGCACAGATTAACCCTCAGCTTTCCACTCTTTAACCTCCTCCTACTTTTTGGTGGCCTATATTCTACTTATTAATGCCATGAATTTACACAATATATTTAGTTCATAATAGTATAGTCAGACAGTATTTGTTCTTTCATGTGCTTGCCCTACTAACATAATGTCCTCTGGATTCATCCATGTCATAAGCTTCATGACTTCATTTCTTCTTACAGCTGCATAATATTCCATCATATATATACACCACAATTTGCTTATCCGTTCATCAGTTGATAAACACCTGGGTTGTTTACATCTTTTGGCAATTGTGAATAATGCCACTGTGAATATCGGTGTGCAGATATCTGTATATGTCACTGAATTCAGTTCTTCTGGGCATATACCTAGTAATAGTATTGCTGGGTTTCATGGCAAATCTATATTCAACTTCCTTAGCATACATGGAATGTGCTTTTGCCCTTTAAAAAAGCAGCTTCAGTATTGCTGTGTTGAACCAACTTTGCATACCAGGAATAAATTCCAGTTTTTCATGGTGTATAATTCTTTTACTATGCTGTTTGATTCTATTTGCAAGTCTTTTGTTGAGAATTTTTGCATCTGTGTTCATTAGAGATTGGTATGTAATTTTCTTTTCTTGTAGTACCTTTAGCTGGCTTTGGTATTAGGGTGATGTTGGCTTCATAAAATGTGTTGGGTAATTTTCCTATCTCTACAATTTTTTGGAAGAGTTTAAACAGGATTGGTGTTAATTTTTCTTGAAATGCTTGGCAGAATTCATCTGTGAAGCCATCTGGTCCTGGACATTTCTTTGTTGGGAAATTTTTATGACTGATTTAATCTCTTTAAGTGTGATTGGTTTGTTGGGTTCCTTTATTTCTTGTAGAGTCATTGTAGGTTGTGCATTTCTAGGAATTTTTCCATTTCATCTAGGTCGCCTAATTTGTTGCCATACTATTTCTCACAATATCCTCTTATGATTACTTTTATTTTTGTGGGGTCAGTCATAACTTCTCCTCTTTTTCTTTTTCTTTTATTTATTTGCATCTTCTCTCTCTTTTTTCTTTGTGGTGTCCTTCAGGATTTCTCGATTTTATTGATCTCAAAGAACCAGCTTTTGATTTTCTCTGTTGTTTTTTTGTTGTTGTTACTCTCAATTTCATTTATTTCTTCTCTAGTCTTTATTATTTTTTTTCATTCTGTTTGCTTGGTGATTGGTTTGCTCTTCTTTTTCTAGTTCTTTTAAGTGTTCAGTTAGGTCTTTGATTTTAGCTCTTCTTTTTTAATATAGGCAGTTAGGGCTATAAATTTCCCTCTCAGCACTGCCTTTGCTGTATCCCATAAGTTTTTTTATTTATTTATCTATCTATTTATTTATTTTTAGGAGGTACCAGGGGTTGAACCTGGGACCTCATATATGTGAAGGAGGTGCTTAGCCACTGAGCTACACCCACTCTGCAGTATCCCAAAAGTTTTAATAAGTTGTGTTCTTGTTTTTGTTCGTCTCAAGATATTTACTAATTTCTCTTACAGCTCCTTCTTTGACCCACTGATTGTTTAGGAGTATCGTGTTTAGCCTCCATACATTTTTTAATTTTCCCCTCTCCCGTCTTATTGATATCCAGTTTCAATCCTTTATGATCTGAGAGGTCCTTTGTATAATTTCAGCCCTTTTATATTTGTTGAGACCTGCTTTGTGACCCAGCATATGGTCTATCCTGGAGAAAGATCCATGAGCACTTGAGAAGAAAGGACAATCTGCTGATGTGGGATGCAACATTCTGTTTATGTCTGTTAGGTCTAGCTTATCATATTGTATTCCTCTAATGTGCTTTTTTGTTTGTTTGTTTGTTTGTTTTTTAATCTCACCTATTTTGTCTTTCATTCCTATCATTTTTCTGTTGAGGTTTTCAAATTCTTCTTTGTGTTCACCCAGTGTCGTCTTAGTGTCTTTTATCTCTTTAACCATATTGTCTTTCAACACATTGATATGATTTAGGAGATTTGTATGAACCTCAGGGATTAGTTGTCTCAAATCCTGTGTCTCATTTGTGGCTTTCATATATTCCTTTGCTTGAGCCATATCTTCCTTTTCCTTATTATGGCTTGTGATTTTTTGCTGTTTTCTAGGCATCTGATTATGATGGTGCATTTACTCTGATGCTCAATTTCTCTCTCTTGCCTAGGGATGTAGTGGCGGTGGGCTACTGCTATTCTTGGATTCTTGGTTCACCCTGTTCTAGCTGTTTAGGATTGTCCCTATTTTGTTGCTCAAATCTGGGCCATGGACCCAGTAATGATTGTAAACCTGCTTCCAAGGGCCTTGCAGAGGGAGTCTGTAAAGGCCTAAAAAAGCCTCTTTTTTAAACCTATATTTTCCTTGCATGCACTTCCTTGATCCACCAACCAGTGGTGCTCTTCAGCAGATCTCTTAGCACAATCCCTGGTTGGAGTGTGTTCACTGTAACCCATCCAGAACATTGTGAAATAGGATCCTGACTCAGGGCTCTGTAGAGCCTATCAAATCAAACTTTCTCAGAAGCTGTTCTCTTTCCCTGTTCAGCAGCTCCTTTCCTTTTCCCCAGTAGGAAATAATTCCACTCCCTCTGTGTCTTCAACCAGTCTCAGTCAGTAGGAAGGGTGTTTGGGAGGGTTGGATCTCTCTTCCCATGACAGCTCCCAGGGCAAATAATGATGTGTCCCCACCTGGCCTAGAGAGCTCTTGGGACACAGCAGACCAAATTTGTTGGCCAAAAGCTGAATCAGCCTTAGGCTGTGTCCCTCTCTCTCACCTTTCTTGGGGAAGTGGACCCCTGTGGCCCCTTCTGTCTGTAGCTGCCAGCCAGAGGCTGGAAGAGTCAAAGCACTCTGCTCTGAGGGTGAGGGATGGGCACCCACAACTGTAGCTGCAGCTTTACTAACAGACTTTTCCTGTCAAGATAGTTTTTCTTTTTCTTTATCCCTCTCTTTTCTGGGTGATTTCCATATTTCCCTGGTGTCCTACGCCTTAGAACTGATTTTTCTTGGCAGTTTCTTCCTGACCTCTAGCAATTTTTTTTTTTTTTTTTGGAGAGAAATGAGTCCTGTATCTCTCTAATCCTCCCATCTACCTGGAACTAGACTTAAATATTAATGTAAATTATTGAGCTGCTTGACAGACACCCCAAAAGCTTAACAAATAGAAAATGATGGTTTGGGATCACAATAAAAGATGTGTTTTCTTGGGGAGTTATAGAAAGGGGAAATATTGTTCTTGGTCTACCTTTCTTATCTGAATTTGTTTCCCATATTCCTTTTATTTCTCATTTGTGCAACACAAATTTAAATGTAAAGTCTCTGAAGCAAATGTTCTAAAACTTTGCTTGAGCATTATTTTGTAATCAGTCTGGTTGTTTGGAGCAATAAAGTGACATGAGAAAAGGACTCTGGATTACTACAGTTAGTCAGAGGGTTTGTATCGAAATCATTTAAAAAGTTGACAAGTTGGATCACAAAATGGAATCCACCAAATATTTGTATGTATATTTTTTCTGAGAAGGGTAGGTAGCTTTCATAAGATTTTCCGAGGAGTCCATAATTTCAAAAAATGCTAAGAAATCATTGCAGAGGATAGTGGGGAGATAGCAAAGTAGCAGGTTCCAGGAATCAGTCCCTATATCAAAACAATTATTGAATTGCTAGAAACTGAATGAATCAACTGTTTTTTCAAACTCTGGAGTCTAGTGGAACACGAGGTATCCAGGGAACAGCTGAATGAAAAGACTGGTAAATATGGATGATTTTCACCTTCTGTTTAGTGACAACCATCCCCACCCCCAACTATGTAGAGCCAGCAGCCCATGTTTCTGGAGCAGCTTGTTGGTGCCAGAGTGAGTAATAACAACCTCATTCTCCAAAATCTGAGGGGAGGGGGGATCTGATTTTTGATTGATTGCTGTTTTGGGTCACTGGAGTACTGGCACAGAGGGTGGCCATTGTTTCAACCCCCAAAGGCTAAAGCAGATACCCTGCAATAGAGGAGATCTAAAGAGACAATGCCACCCCCCCTGCAAAAACTAAAAAGTAAACACAGATGAATAAATATATACATTTCTCAATTAAATGTAATGGATACATATAAATTTTTTTTTTAATCAAACAATATGTTACACAATATATTTGGTTCATAGTAACGCATTCATACAGTATTTGTCCTTTTGTGTCTGGCTTGTTTCGCTCAACATAATGTCCTCCAGGTTCATCCATGTTGTCACATGCTTTATGACTTTATTTCTTCCTACAGCTGCATAATATTCCATCATGTGAAGAGACCACAGTTTGTTTATCCATTTTTCTGTTGATGGACACCTGGGTTGTTTCCACCTTTTGTCAATGGTGAATAATGTTGCTATGAACATCGGTGTGGAGATGTCTGTTCGTGTCACTGTTCTCATTTCTTCTAGGTATATACCCATTAGTGGTATTGCAGGGTCACGTGGCAAGTCTATATTCAACATCTTTAGGAACTGCCAAACAGTCCTCCATAGTGGCTGTACCATTCTGCATTCCCACCAACAGTGAAGAAGTGTTCCTATCTCTCCACATCCTCTCCAACACTTGTAGTTCTCTGTCTTTTTAATAGTGGCCAATCTGATAGGTGTGAGATGGTATCTCATTGTAGTTTTGATTTGCATTTCCCTAATCATGAGTGATGTTGAGCATTTCTTCATGTGTTTTTTTGCCATTTGTATTTCTTCTTCAGAGAAATGTCTATTCAAGTCTTTCACCCATTTTTAAATTGGGTCGTTTGGCTTTTTATTGTTGAGTTGTAACATCTCTTTATATATCCTGGATATGAAACCCTTATCAGATATGTGATTTCCAAATATTTTTTCCCATTGAGTTGGCTGCCTTTTCACCCTTGTGACAAAGTCCTGTGAGGTGCAAAAGTGTTTAATTTTGAGGAGGTCCCATTTATCTACTTTTTCTTTTGTTGCACATACTTTGGCTGTAAGGTCCAAGGAACCACCACCTACTACAAGGTCTTGAAGATGTTTCCCTACATTTTCTTCTAGTAGTTTTATGGTCCTGGATTTTTATTTTTAAAGATTTATTTTTATTTATTTATCCCCCCTTGCTGCTTGTGCTCACTGTATCTATTTGCTTTGCGTTTTTCTGTGTCTGCCTTTGTTGCGTCAGCTCACTGAGCCAGGCCGTCAGCTCTCCACGGGCACGGACCAGCTTGCCTTCACCAGGAGGTCCCCGGAATTGAACCCGGGGCTTCCCATATGGTAAACGGGAGCCCAACCAATTGAGCCACAGTTGCTTCCCTGTTCCTGGCTTTTATATTTAGACCTTTGATCCATTTTAAGTTGATTCTTGTATAGGGGATAAGGTAGGGGTCCTCTTTCATTCTTTTGGTTATACATATCCAGTTCTCCCAAAACCATTTATTGAACAGACTGTTTTTTCCCATTAGCGTGGGCTTGGTAGGTTTGTCAAAAACCAGTTGACTGTATAGGTGAGGGTATATTTCTGGGTTCTCAATTCTTTTTCACTGATCGATGTGTCTGTCTTTATGCCAGTACCATGCTATTTTGACCACTGTAGCTTTGTAATATGTTTCAAGGTCAGGCAGTGAAATTCCTCCCACATTGCTCTTCTTTTTTAGAATGCTTTTGGCTATTCGGGTGCACTTACCTTTCCAGATGAATTTGGTAATTGCCTTCTCTAATTTGGCAAAGTAAGCTTTTGGGGTTTTGATTGGTATTGCATTGAATCTATAAATCAGTTTGGGCAAGATTGACATCTTCACGATATTTATTCTTCTAATCCATGAACACGGAATATCTTTCCATTTGTTTAGGTCTTTTTAAATTTCTTTTAGCATTGTTTTATAGTTTTCTGCATATAGGTCCTGTACTTCTTTGGTTAAATTAACTCCTAGGTATTTGAGTCTTTTTGTTGCTATTGAAAATGGAATTTTCCCCGATTTCCTCCTCAGGTTGTTCAGTACTAGTGTACAAAAACATTACTGATTTTTGCGTGTTGATCTTCTATCCTGCTACTTTGCTGAACTCATTTATTAGTTCAAGAGGCTTTGTTGTGGATACTTCAGGATATTCTAAGTACAGGATCATTTCATCCACAAACAGAGTTTTACTTCCTCTTTTCCTCTTTGGACGCCTTTAATTTTTTTTTTCTTGTCTAATTGCCCTAGCTAGAACTTCTAGTACAATGTTGAATAACAATGGTGACAGTGGGCATCTTTGTCTTGTTCCTGAACTTAGAGGGAAAGCTTTCAACCTTTCCCCATTGAGTATGATGTTGGCTGTGGGTTTTTCATAAATGCCTTCTATCACGTTGAGGAATTTTCCTTTTATTCCTATCTTTTGAAGTGTTTTTATCAAAAAAGAATGCTGGATTTTGTCAAATGCCTTTTCTGCATCTATTGAGGTGATCATGTGTTTTTTTTCCTTCAATTTCCTAATGTGGTGTATTACATTGATTGGTTTCCTTACGTTGAACCAGCCTTGCATACCAGGAATAAATCCCACTTGGTGGTGATGTATAAGTCTTTTGATATGCTGTTGGATTCGATTCGCAAGTATTTTGTTGAGAATTTTTGCTTCTATGTTCTTTAGAGAGATTGGTCTGTAATTTTCTTTTCTTGTAGAATCTGTATCTAGCTTTGGTATTAGGGTGATGTTGGCTTCATAAAATGTGTTGGGTAATTTTCCCTCCTCTTCAATTTTTTGGAAGAGTTCAAACAGGATTGGTGTTAATTCTTTTTGAACTGCTTGGTAGAATTCACCTGTAAAGCTATCTGGTCCTGGACTTTTCTTTGCTGGGAGACTTTTGATGACGGGTTCAATCTCCTTAATTATGATTGGTTTGTTAAGTTCTTGTATTTCTTCTAGCATCAGTGTAGGTTGGTTGTGCGTTTCTATAAATTTGTCCATTTCATCTAGGTTGTCTAGTTTGTTGGCATATAGTTTCTCATAATATCCTCTTATGATTCTTTTTATTTCTGTGGGGTCATTTGTGACTTCCCCTCTTTCATTTCTGATTATATTTATTTGCATCTTCTCTCTTTTTTTCATTGTTAGTCTAGCGAGGGGTTTGTCAATTTTATTGATCTTCTCAAAGAACCAGGTTTTAGTTTTGTTGGTTTTCTCTATTGTTTTTCTGTTCTCATTTTCATTTATTTCTGCTCTAATCTTTATTATTTCTTTCCTTCTTTTTGCTTCGGGATTGGTTTGCTGTTCTTTTTCTAGTTTCTCAAGTTGTTCAGTTAAATCTTTGAGTTTAGCTCTTTCTTGTTTTTTAATATAGGCATTTAGGGCTATAAATTTCCCTCTCAAGACTGTCTTCGCTGTATCCAATATGTTTTGATACATTGTATTCTCATTTGACTCAATATATTTACTGATTTCACTTGAAATTTCTTCTTTGATCCACCGATTATTTAGAAGTATATTGTCCAGTCTCCACACATTTGGAAATTTACTTTTTTCCTGTCTCTTATTGATTTTCTAGTTTCATTCCATTATGATCTGAGAAGGTGCTTTGTATGATTTCAGTCTTTTTATATTTATTGAGAGCTTCATTGTGACCTAACGTGGTCTATCCTGGAGAAAGATCCATGGGCACTTGAGAAGAATGTATAACCCGCCGAGTTTGGGTGCAGTGTTTTGTATATGTCTGTTAGGTCTAACTTGTTATCATATTGTTCAAGTTCTCTGTTTCCTTGTTGATTTTCTGTCTAGTTTTTCTATCTAATGATGTGAGTGGGGTGTTGACGTCTCCAGCGATTATTGTAGAAATGTCTGTTTCTCCTTTCAGTTTTGCCAGAGTTTGTCTCATATATTTTGGGGCACCCTGGTTAGGTGCATAGATATTTATGACTGTTATATCTTCCTGGAGGATCGTCCCTTTTATTAATATATAATGACCTTCTGTATCTCTTATAACCTTTTTGCATTTAAAGGCTGTTTTGTCCTATATTAATATAGCTACCCCTGCTCTTTTCTGGTTACTATTTGCGTGGAGTATCTTTTTCCAATCTTTCACTTTCAGCCGGTTTGTATCCGTGGGTCTGAGGTGAGTTTCTTGTAAGCAGCATATGGATGGCTGATGTTTTTTTATCCATTCTATCAGCCTGTATCTTTTGATTGGGGAGTTTAATCCATTCACATTCAGTGATATTACTGTAAATGCACTATTTACTTCCTCCATTTTATTCTGTGGTTTTCATATGTCATCTTGTTCTTGTCTCTTTACTCATTTGGTTATTCTTAATGCTATTCTTTCCTCTATACTCTCTTCCAAGCCTCTCTCTCCTGTCTTTTTCTTTCAGGTTCTAAGGCTTCCTTTAATATTTCCTGCAAAGGTGGATTCTTTTTTGCAAACTTTCTTCGTTTCTATTTGTGAATATTTTATACTTGCCTTCATATTTGAAGGACAGTTTTGCTGGGTAAAGAATTCTCAACTGGCATTTTTTCTCTTTCACTTTCCTAATTGTATCATACCATTGTCTTCTTGCCTCCATGGTTTCTGAAGAGAAATCTGCATTAAGTCTTACTGGATGTCCCTTGTACATGATCATTTGCTTCTCTCTTGCTGCTCTGAGAATTTTCTCTTTATCTTTGACATTTGACATTCTGAGTAGTTTGTGTCTTGGCATAGGTCTATTTGGATTTATTCTGATTGGGGTACGGTGTGCTTCCTGGACATGTAAGTTCATTTCTTTCATGAGAGTTGGGAAATCTTCATCTGTTATTTCCTCAAATACTCTTTCTGCCCCTTTTCCCTTCTCTTCCCCTTCTGGAACTCCCATGATACGTATGTTGTTGCGTTTTGTGTTGTCACTCAACTCTCTGAGCCCCTGTCAGTTTTTTCCATTCTTTTTCTTTCTGTTCTTTTCTCTCTTCAATTGTAGCTGCTCTGTTTTCGGTATCGCTTATTCTTTCTTCTATCATTTCGAGTCTGCTGTTGTATGCCTCAAATATTTTTTTTTTTTTAAGATTTTATTTATTTATTCATTTATCCCCCCCCTGCTGCCTGCGCTCGCCGGGCCAGTGAACCACGCCGCACAGGCGGGCCCGCCCCCACCAGGAGGCCCCAGGAACCGAACCCGGGGCCTCCCACATGGCAAACGGGAGCCCCACTGATTGAGCCACAGCCGCTTCCCTCAAATGTGTTTTTGACCTCACCTATTGTGTCATTCATTCCCATGAACTCCGTTACTTTTCTGTTCAGGATTTCAAATTCTTCTTTGCATTCACTCAGTGTCATCTTGATGTCATTTATCTCTTTATATTGTCTTTCATCTCGTTAATTTCATTTTGGAAATTTGTGCTCATCTCACTGATTAGTTCTCTCAAATTCTGCATTTCTTCTGGGATTTTGATGTATTCCTTTTCTTGGGCCATGTCTTCTATTTTCTTAGTATGGCTCGTAATTTTTTGCTGGTATTTAGGCATCTGGTTAGGATGTAGTTTATGCAGATGCTCAGTCTGTCTTTTATAGGGATTTAGTGGCAGGAGGCTGTGAGTTACCACAGCTTCTTGATTTTTGGCTCATCCTGGATTGTTAGGATTGTCCTGCTGGTTGCTCAAAACTGGGCACTGGACCCCGTAATGGATTGTAGAGTCACTTCCTAGGGCCTTGGGCAGGGAGGCTATAGAGGCCAGGTAAAGCCTCTCCTACTTATTTTTAATTTTCTTTGTGCACTTTCTTGGTCTGCAAGAAGATGGCACTCGTTGGCAGCTCTCAATTCAATGCCTGGTCGGAGTGTATTTGTTGTGACACAGACCAGATCAATGTGATAGAGCTTCTTGTCTGGGGGCTGAGAGTCTTGTAATTCAAACTATCTGAGATAGTTCTCCAGTCTCCTCTGGCAGCCCCCTGCCTTTTCCCAGTTAGGAAATATTTCCACTCCCCTCTGAGTCATCAACAATCAGTCCCTGTTAGTAGAGGAGGAGATTGGAGGTTTGTATATCTTTAGCCCCTTGCAGGCTCCAAGGCAAACAATGGCACAGCCCCACCTGGCCTGGAGCTCTGGGGACATGGCAGACCAAACCTGCGAATAAAAAGCCGAGTCAGCCCCAGGCTCTCTCTCCCCTCTCCTCTGGAGTCCTCAACAATTAGTCCAAGCTAGAAGAGAGGGAGATTGCAAGGGTCAGATTTCTCCTGTCGTTCGTAGGGTCCCAGGGCAAACCACCATGTGGAAGGGTCCATGGGGCTCCGCAGCCCAAATTTGCGGGTCAGAACCTGAGTCAGCCTTAGGCTGTGTCCCTCTCTCTCCCCTTTCCTGGAGTGGTAGATCCCTGGTGTCCCCTTTGTCTGTAGTCTCAGGCTCAGAGACCCGAGAATTCTAAAGAGTGTGGGGTATGGTGCCGGAGGCAGCAGCCACTACTGGATCCAACTCACGGTTCTGTTGACCCGATTGCCCTCCCTTGTCCCTCTCTCCTCTGGGTGGTGTGCAGTCTTCACCTGCTGTCCTAAACCCTAGAAGATCTTTTTTGGGGCTATTTCAGCCTGTCCTCTAGCTATTTTTCTGGAGAAGAGATTCCCATGTCTTACTAGTCCGCTATCTTCCTGGAAGTCAACCCGCCCCCCTTTTTTGTTCCCTTTTGTTTCTTTCCTTCTTCATTCTGGAGTAAAAGTAGTTTGGAAAAGCCAGAGACAGCTCTAGCTCTCAACAAGCAAAACAAAAAACAAACAAACAAACAAAAGAAATGCACTGCAAATCCAGAGGAGTGGAATAAGTAGATTTCCAGAATTACAACAACATAACACTCAGAAAGTTCAGTTTTCAACAAAAAATATGCAGTGTACAAAGAAGCAGAAAAGTACGGCCCATTCACAGAAGAAGGTAAAAAAGGAATTTGACGAAAACTATCCCTGAGGAAGATCATACAACGAAATTACTAGTTAAAATGTTAAATCACCTATCTTAAATATGTTCAGCAAGCTAAAGGAAATCATGGACAAAGACAAAGACCTACAGGAAATTAGGAAGATGTTGTTTGAATAAAATAAGAAGAAAGAAATTATAAAAAGGAACCAGACAAATTTCTCAATTTCACTTATCTCCACTCTCATATTTATTGTTTTCATCCTTCTGCTTACTTTGGATTTAATTTGCTCTTTTTCTGGTTCCTATAGGTGTGAAGTTACATTATGATTCATGATCTATCTTCTTTTTCAGTGTAAGCACTTAAAGCTATAAATTTTTCTCTCAGTACTGCCTCCTATGTATTACATAAGTATGTACATGTCTTCATTTTCATTTGGCTCTTCTTTCTAATTTTCCTTGTGATTTCTCCTTTGACCTACTGGTTGTTTAACTGTGTGTTGTTTAATTTTTACATATCTGTAAACAACTCCATTAATAAAGCTAATCATCAAAATAATAGTTTTTCCCAGGCTGATGGGATTCTGAGGGCTTTTTTCAACTTTGATTTTTTATTTTATGTTTATTCCTATTTTTTAAGTTGAGATATAATTTACATGCAGTTGGGAAGCGGCTGTGGCTCAATCAGTAGGGCTCCCGTTTACCATATGGGAGGCCCCGGTTCGGTTCCCGGGGCCTCCTGGTGAAGGCAAGCCCGCCCGCATGGCGTGGTTAGCTGACCCAGCGAGCACAAGCAGCAAGGGGGGGATAAATGAATAAATAAATAATATCTTTAAAAAAAAAAAAATAAATAATTTACATGCAGTATACTGCACAGATCTTGAGTGTGTCATAAGCTTTAGAACATTTCTGTTTCTATAGAAAGTTTCTTCTTACCTCTACCTAGTCATTCCCTATCCCCGTTGCAGCCACTGTTCTAATTTCTTTTGTCATTGATTTTTTTCCTGCTTTATAGTTTCATATACATAAAGTCATATGACATGTACTCTTTTTCAGTCAATTTTTTGATCAACATGCTTTTTGCAGCTTAGCCATGTGTTTGCACATATCAATGATTTATTGGCTTAAGAGCAGATAATAAACCATTTAGTAAACTTTTTGTTTCAGATTTTTTTCAGATACATAATCTATAATAGATGCATATTCCATTTTTCTATTGAAATTTCTCACTTGTTCCCTCTTTATGTTCGTATATTCCTAGTAGCTGTTTTGACATCCTTGTCTGCTAATTCCATCATGTCTGCCATTTCAGGATCTATTTCTATTTCTATTGACTACTTTTCTTTCAGGTATGGGCCAAATATTTCTGCTCTTTGCATGTCTACTAATTTTTTATTATATTTTGAACATTGTTGCTTCTACGTTGTTGCATGACTATATTTTATTTTCTTCATTTAAAGTATGTTGGGTTTTGTTTTGTTTTTTACGTCTGGGTAAATCTTTTTAAATAATTAATTGTCTTATTTTTAAAGAAGCTTTAGATTACATGAATGTTACATAAAAAATATAAGGGATTCCCATGTACCCCACTTCCTCCCCCTCCCACACTTTCCCACATTAACAACATACTTCATTACTGTGGTACATTTGTTACAATTGATGAAACCATATTGAAGCTTTGCTACTAACCACAGAATAAGTTTACATTGTAGTTTACACTTTGTCCTGCACAATTTTGTAAGTTATGATAAAATATACAATGGCCTGTATCTGTCACTGCAGTGTCATGCAGGACAAATTCAATGTCCTGGAAACGCCCCCAAATTATACCTATTCTTCCCTCTCCCATCCCTCAGAAGCTCTGGTGGCCACTGCCTTTATATCAATGATAAGAGTTCTTCCGGGAAGCGGCTGTGGCTCAATCAGTAGGGCTCCCGTTTACCATATGGGAGGCCCCAGGTTCGGTTCCCGGGGCCTCCTGGTGAAGGCAAGCCCGCCCGCGCGGCATGGTTAGCTGACCCAGTGAGCATAAGCAGCAAGGGGGGGGTAAATGAATAAATAAATAAAATCTTTAAAAAAAAAAAAAAAAAAAGAGTTCTTCCATTGCTAGAATAATAAGTCTATGGTAGAATAATAATGTCTACTTTAGTCCATTGTTCATTCCCCAGTCTTGAGGTTTTGGGATAGTGATGGCCACTCTGCTTCTAATTGAGAAGGGGCTTAGATCCCATGGGGCAGATGGATGGAGTTGTCTTACTTGTGGTTGCAGACTCTCTCTGTTCCTTGGGATTGGCGTTGTCCATTATCATCTCCTTGTTGTCCTGGGTGAGTCCAATGAACTGGAGAGTAGGTGTAACAACTCTGCTGAAATTCAGGGCTCTACTGGCACATGGATGGACCAAAGATTTAAGTCTCTGGGACATATATTTATCAAGTATAGTGCTAACTATGGGTTCAAATAAAAAGGATAGAAGAGCAATGTGTCGAGAACCTATAAATGAGTCTGGGGAGCATAAAATCCAAAGTAAGGCCCACTGACAGGATGCCAAATTCCTGAGCCGTCTGCCCTGCTTATAGTTTCTGGATATCTCTAGAGCCCTCAGGAGCTCCACTGTTTGAGGCACTGTTTATTGTGGCAGTCAATGAGATCCTGCTCAGAATTGCATAAGTGTAACTTCTGCAATGACCTTCTGACTCACTTTGAAATCTCTTAGCCATAAAAACTCATTTGTATTTACCATTTCCTCTTTTGGTCAAGGTCTTTTTCCGGATGCATTGCTAGTTGGTGCCTGGTAATAATCCCTTGGTGCCAGGGAGGCTCATCCCCAGGAGTCATATCCCACGCCACGGGAAAGTAGTGTGTTTATATGGGTTAGAGACAAGCCACATTTGAGCAACAAGGAGGGTTTCAGTAGTTAATCTCTTAGTCAGTATATAATACTAGGCTGTTTCAGTTTCACAAGAAAACATTCATAAGTACAATCATCAATGTCAAGGGCCTGGAATAATGGTCTGTTTTCCTTCACTAGACATTGCCCTTGCACTCTGGGGATTCTTGCTGTCCTATGTAACAGAACTCCCCAGGATAGGAATTCTTTTGGTTATTGTGTGGATCTCCACCCACCAAGGTAATGTCCTATGAACACCTGAATATATTCATATGTCTTAGAGGCATGCCCCAGGTGAACTCCTTCCCATGCATCCCTACATCACTGATACCCCACAACAGTGATCCTCCCCCGCCACTGCTGTGACTCTTAAGTGATCCAAAACCTATCCAAAAATAATGCCAACAAAATAACCAAATAAAAATAATAAGAAAATGCAATAAAAATTTTAAAAATAACCAATAAAATACAAAAAATTAAAACAATTTGAAATAATAAAAAATAAAAATTAGACATTGTGCCTCTCAGCACTGTAAGATCTGTTGTCTTGTATTTGCAGTGACACTTTCTTCCATATATTCTCCCAGTCTCTTATTTTATTCATTTTATCTTCAGAGGTGTTTTAGGATGCAGAAAGGTCACATAGAGAATACAGGTGATTCCCATATACCCAACACCCACCCCCTCTCCCCCCTCCCTTATTAATAACATTTACATGCGATTGGTACATTTGTTACAGTTGATAAACAAGTATTGAAGCATTGCTACTAACCATGGTCAGTGGTTTACATTTTGGATCCTACACTTTGATAGGTTTTGACAAAATTTGAAGTGGCCTATATCCGTTATTGCAAGATCATGTTGAACAATTCCTAATGCCCTATTTTCCATCTGTTCTATTCTTCCCTCCCCTTCCCCTCGGAACCTGTGGTAATCACTAAAGTTTCGATTTTTGAAGAGTAAGTTTCATAGTTACTTGCAATAGTATTGAGGGCTTGACATATTGGTCTGTTTTCTTTTATTAAGCACTTCCTATGTTCTTGAGGGATTCTTGTCTCTCTAATTCAGAACATAGCAGAACTCCACAGAATGGGGGTTTAATATTTTCTTGTTTATTGTGTGGTTCTCCACCCACTAATATAACACTATGACAAAATGAACACTTAGGTAGTCCATAGAAGCCTGCCCCAGGTGCACCCTATCCCTATACTCCCCCACACACACACCTGACACCCTACACCAGTAACCCTCCCCTGCCATATTTGCCAAAAGAACATTTCCAACATTATAGGTTTAACCACAGACCTGCAAATCCCCAGAGTTCATTGGCTCTTTCCCTCAACCCTCCTCCCAGTCCCATGGATAGTCCAGCCCAACCCCACCACCACCCTACATCCCCTCACAGACCTGCACTGCCAAGCCCAATCATGTCTCTGCACCACTGTCAAGCCCATCCACTGCCCATCCACACCCTTCCACCTTATCATAGATTTTGCCCTTATGGGCATCAGCTCACCACCCTCTACTCCCTTTCTGTCTCCTGTACACCTGTCTTCTAGACTCTAGCTCTGTGAATCTGCTCAATTTGCTTAAATGCATATCAGTGAGGTTAAGTAATATTTGTCTTTCAGTGCCTGGCTTATCTTCTTCAAGATTCATCCATGTTATCCCATGTATTAATAGCGTCTTCCTTCTTAACAGCTGAGTAATATTCCATTGTATTTAAATACCACAGTTTGCTTATCCATTCATCTGTTGATGGACATTTGGGTTACTTCCAACTTTTGGCACTAGTGCATAATAGAACATTGGTGTGCATATATCTGTTCATGTCCCTGCTTTCAATTCTTCGGGGTATATACCCAGCAATGGGGTTGTAGTTTGCAGTGGGTAAGCATTCCCTTTCCTCCACATCTTCTCCAACACTTGTCCTCTGTTTTTTTTTAAAAGCCGTCAGTCTAATGGGTATGAGACTGTATCTCATTGTAGTTTTGATTTGCGTTTCCCTAATAGCTAGTGATGCTGAGCATCTTTTCATGTGCTTATTAACCATTTGTATTTCTTCTTTGGAGAAGTGTCTATTCATAGCTCTTGCCCATTTTTTAAATGGTTTGTCTTTTTATTTTGGAGATGTATGATTTCTTTATTTATGTTAGATATTAGGCCTCTATCGGATAATTAGTTGCCAAGTATATTCTCCCATTGAGTAGGCTGCCTTTTCACTTTCTTGACAAACTCCTTTGAAGCACAAAAGTTTTTAATTCTGAGGAGGTCCCAATTGTCTATTTTTTCTTTTGTTGCTTGTGCCTTGGGTGTAAAGTTAATGAAACCATTTCCTACTGAAAGATCTCATAGATGCTTCCCTACATTATCTTCTAGGAGCTTTATGGACTTGGTTCTTATATTTAGATCTTTGATCTATGTTGAGTCAATTTTTGTATAGAGTGTGAGATGGTTGTCCTTTCTCATTCTTTTGGATATGGATATCCAGTTCTCTAAGCACCATTTGTTGAAGAGGCCATTCTCTCCCAGTTGAGTGGACTTTGTGGCCTTGTCAAATATCAGTTGACTGCATATGTAAGGATCTATATCAGAACTCTCAATTTGGTTCCATTGGTCAGTATGTCTATCCTTGTGCCAATACCATGCAATTTTGACCACTGTAGCTTTGTGGCGTGTTTTAAAGTAAGGTAGTGTAATTCCTCCAATTTCATTTTTCTATTTCAATATGTCTTTGGCTATTCGGGGCCCCTTGCCCTTCCAAACAAATTTCATAGTTAGCTTTTCTATTTCAGTAAAAAATGCTGTTGTAATTCTTATTGGGATTGCATTAAATCTTTAAATCAATTTGGTTAGGGCAGACATCTTAATGATGTTTAATCTTCCTGACCATGAACAGGGAATATTCTTCCATTTATTTAGGTCCTCTTTGATTTCCTTTAACAATATTGTATAGTTTTCTGCATACACATCCTTTACATCTTTAGTTAATTTTATTCCTAGGTATTTCATTGTTTTGGTTGCTGTTGTAAATGGATTTCCTCCTCAGATTCCTCATTATTGGAATACATAAATGCTACTGATTTTTGCGTGTTGATCTTATATCCTGCCACTTTACTGAACCTATTTATCAGCTCTAGAAGCGTTGCTGTATATTTCTCAGGGCTTTCTATGTACAGGATCATGTCATCTTCAAGTAGTGAAATTTTTACTCCTTCCTTTCCAATTTGGATGACTTTCATATCTTTTTCTTGCCTAAGTGCTAGAGCAAGTACTTCTAACAATGTTAAATAAGTTTGGTGACAGTGGGCATCCTTGTCTTGTTCCAGATCTTAAAGGGAAAGCTTTTAGCATTTCACCATTGAATATGATGTTAGCTGTGAGTTTTTCATATATACCTTTTATCACATTGAGGAAGTTTCCTTCTATTCCTATCTTTTGAAGTGTTTTTAAGGAAAGGGTGCTATATTTTTTTTCAAATGCTTTTTCTGCATCAATAGAGATGATCATATGATTTTTTTCCTTTTGATCTGTTAATGTGATGTATTATATTGATTGATTTTCTTATGTTAAACCATCCTTGCATACCAGGGATGAAACCCACTTGGTCATGGTATATATAATTCATTGGATGTGTTGTTGAATACGATTAGCAAGTATTTTATTGAGGATTTTAGCATCCAGATTCTTCAGAGAGATTGGTCTGTAGTTTTCCTTTCTTGTGGCATCTTTTATTTGGCTTTGGTATTAGGGTGATGTTGGCATCATAGAATGAGTTAGACAATATTCCCTCCACTTCTACTTTTTAGAAGAGTTTAAGCAGGATTGTTGTAAGTTCTTTCCAGAATGTTTGGTAGAATTCAACCGTGAAGCCATCTGGTCCTGGGTTCTTCCTAGTTGGAAGGTTTTTTATGACTAATTCAATCTCGTTACTTGTGATTAGTCTGTTGAGTTTATCAATTTCTTCTTTCGTCAGTGTAGACTGTTTGTGTGTTTCTAGAAATTTGTCAATTTCATCCAAGTTATCCATCTTGTTGGCTTACAGTTTTTCAGAGTATCCTCGTATGATAATCTTTACTTCTGTAGGATCAGTGGTGATATCTCCATCCTCATTTCTTATTTTATGTATTTGCATCTTCTTTCTTTTTTTCTTTTATTAGTCTAACTAAGTGTCAATTTTTTAAATCTTCTCAAAGAACTAACTTTTGGTTTTGTTAATTTTTTCTAGGGCTTTCTTATTTTCAATTTCATTTAACTCTAATCTTTGTTATTTCCTTCTTTCTACTGTTTTGGGGGTTAGTTTTTTGTTCTTTTTCTAATTCCTCCAGGTGTGCAGTTAGGTCTTTGATTTTAGCTCTTTCTTCTTCTTTTTTTTTTTTTTTAAGATTTGTTTTTATTTCTCACCCCCACATCATTTTTTTGCACTCGCTGTCTGCTCTCTGTGTGTTCTTCTGTTTCTGCTTGTCTTCTCTTTAAGTGGCACCAGGAACCGATCCTGGGACCTTCCGGAGTGGGAGAGAGGCGCTCAATCTCTTGTGCCACCTCAGCTCCCTGGTCTGCAACATCTCTTATTGCCTCTCCTCTGTGTCTCTTTTTGTTGCATCATCTTGCTGCACCAGCTCTTTTCACAGGCCAGTACTGCTATGTGGGCCAGCACTCCGTGTTGGCCAGCTCTCTACTCAGGCCAGCTCACCACACAGGCCAGCTTACCTTTCACCAGGAGGCCCTGGGAATTGAACCCTGGACCTTCTATATGGTAGACAGGAGCCCAATCACTTGAGCCACATCTGTTTCCCTCTTTCTTCTTTTTTAATATAGGCATTTATGGCTATAAATTTCCCTTTTTCTGCATCTCATAGGTTCTGATATGTTGTGTTGTCATTTTCATTCATTTCAAGGTAGTTATTGATTTCTTTTGCAATTTCTTCCTTGACCCACTGATTGTTTAAGAGTGTATTGTTTAACTTCCATATCTTTATGCCTAATCTGGTTCTTTGCCCCTTACTGATTTCCAGCTTCACTCCCTTGTGGTCAGAGAAATTACTTTGTGTGATTTCAGTCTTTCTGAATTCGTTGAGAGTTGTTCTGTGGCCTAGCATGTGGTCTCTCCTGGCAAATGATGCATGTACACTTGAGAAGAATGTTTATCCTACTGTATTTGGGTATAATGTTCTGTATATGTCTATTAGTTCTAGATCCTCTTATGTATTGTTCAAGGCATCTGTTTCTTTATTGATCCTCTGCAAACATGTTCTGTCTAATGGTGATAATGGTGTATAAACCATATAAATTGTACAGATGTACAGGCATCTGTTTCTCCACTTAGTTTTTCCAATGTTTTTCCAATGTTTGCCTCATGTACTTTGAGGCACCCTGGTTAGGTGCATAAATATTTATGATTGTTCTTTCTTCCTAATAGATTTCCCCTTTCATAAATATATATTGTCATTCTTTGTCATTCTTTCTCTTTGTATATGTCTATTAGGTTCAGGTCGTCTAATGTATTACTCAGAGTCTTTGTTTCTTTATTGATTCTCTGTCTAGATAATCTGTCTAATGGTGATAATGGTGGATTAAAGTCCCCCACTATAATTGTAGAGGTATTTATGTCTCCACTTAGTTTTTTCAGTGTTTGCCTCATGTATTTTGAGGCACCCTAATTAGGTACATGAATGTTTATGATTATTCTTTCTTCTTTTAGGACCTTAACTATGTCATACTACTGCCGCCTTGCTTCTGTGGTTTCAGATGAGAATTCAGCACTTAATCTTATTGAGCTTCCCTTGTATGTTATGGGTCTCTCTTTCTCTTGCTGCTTTCAGTATTCTCTCTTTGTCTTGAGTGTTGGACAACTTGATAGGTATATGGCTTGGGGTAGTTCTAGTAGGATTTATACTGTTTGGGGTGCACTGCGCTTTCTGGACATGTACGTCCATATACCTCAAAAGAGTTGGGAAATTTTCAGCCATTATTTTCTCTGACACTCTGTCTGCTCCCTTTACCTCCTCTTCTCCCTCCAGGATGCTAATAATGCATATGTTTGTGTGTTTTGTTTTGTTATTCAAGTCCCCGCTGGATTTTTTCTATTTTTTTATCTGTTCTATCTGTCTGATTTCAGATGTACTGTCTTCAACATCACTGATTCTTTCCTCTGCCTGTTCAAATCTGCTGTTATGTGCTCCCAGTGTATTTTTTATTTCTTGCATTGTGCCATTCATCACCATCAGATCTGTTATCTTTTTATGTATGTTTATAATTTCTTCAGTATCTTCTCCCAGTGTTGTTTTAATATCCTTAATCTCATCCTTCACTTCATTAAGTTGATTCATCATATTTGTTTGGACATCCTTGATTAGTTCCACGGTCTGCATCTCCTCCTGTTTTTTGGTTTGTTTGTTAGACTGGGCCACGTCTTCCTGTTTCCTAGTATGGCTTGTAATTTTCTGTTGATGTCTAGACATCTGTTTATCTTGATTGGCTTATTTGGTTGGTTAGCTCCTCTTTCTACTCTAGGGTTTTATTTTATTGTTTCTTTGTGTATGGTAAAGTTCCTTTTTGATACTTGGTTCCTCTTATTCAATATCCTTGCAGTGTCTTTGTTCCTGTGGAGAAAAAAATGTATTAGGCTTTAGTAAAGTAAAGAGATAAGAAGAAAAAAAGAATAATAGTAAAAATTTTTTAAAAATAAATGTAGAAGAGGAACCGTCCAAGGGCTAGGAAACTACATAAGTAATACGAGTAAAAAATCATAAAAAATACAAAGGACTAAGAATTAAAAAAGGTAGAATAGAAAAAATGAAACAAGAAACAAAATGGAGAGAGAGAAAAAATAGAATGACTTAAAAGGCCAGAAGATGAAAAGAGAATAAAGTAAAGCACCAGAAGTCAAAAGATAGAAAAATGAAGGAAAGAAAAGAAATAATATAGGTTGAAAAAGTAAGTAAAAGGAAACAAAGGAAAAAGACAACAAACAAGAAATAAAACAGCAACCAAAAAACAACCCAGGAAAAACAACCTTCCCTCTTAGGCCCCTAGGGACCTTCTCAGGCTGCTGGTGCTCATCAGTTAATCACCCTGCAGCCTACCCTCCACAGGTGATGTACCCAGATTTAGCAAATGAAATAAATGAAAAAGAAAAAAATAAGGGAACCGATAAAAAATAAATAACACATCCAAAAAAAAAACCTGAAACAAAACAGTAGGGGCTCTTTAGGTTCAGTAAGCTTCTGAAAACTTATCTGGCTCTTCCTGCCCCTGTTTCCTTCAAGCAAGTTGGACTTCTAACAGTCTTCAGGGGCAGGGCTAGTTAGGCACCTGTCTCTGCCCCCTCCCTGACCTAATTCCTCTCTCCCAGGACAGCTGGGTGTGACAGCCTGCCTGAGCAAGATCCCCTCCTTCCCTCTTCCCGGTGCCACCTCATTGCTGGCTGGTGAGCTCCCGGAAATTCAAAGAGAGCTCAGTGGCCAAACCCACTGAAAGGAAACCACTCTCCACCTTCTGCCAGACCTCTCTTCCTCCCAGGGAGTGCTCCTTCCCACTCAGCTGGCTGGTGAGAGCCACGGGGTTCCACAGAGGCTATTTGCTTGAGGGTGGGTCTTACGGACCTACTGTTTCCAGCCACAGGGGCAAGCAACTCAGAGTTTTCCCTAGGCCTCTTTGTCTCTTTGTCCTTCTCCCCACTGGATAATGCTCTGCAGCCTCCTGTTCTATAGATTGCCAAAGCAGCCCCCTCAGGTAGGTTTTTGCCCTTTCTCTTCTGTTTTTTTGCGAGAGAGCTGAGCAATGCCTACCTACATCGACGCCATTTTCCCAGAAGTCTCTTGAGATTTGTTTTGGTAGCAGCTGATTTACTTGTGGGTCATCCTGATCCTTTCAATGCTTGTTTTTAAGCTTTGTTACCACAATTCTAGAATACCTTTTACTACAGGGCCAGAGTTTTCTCTTCCTAATTTGTGACCTTTCTAAGGTGTCAAGTTATTGCATGGAGTGTTCGATGAGGTCTCTCTACTTCTCTGGTTAGATTACTAGTGTCTTCTATCTTATGTGATTTTTTGAATACTCATTCAACTCATGAGTCTTGGTAATTGTTCTCTGCCAAGCCTAACAGAGGCTTGCCCTGTGTGTGCAGTGCTTAATGTTCACCCCTATGTGTATTGCTAGAGCCCTTTCTCTGTGCAGCTCCTTCTTTTCGACTACCATGTGCCACAAATTTTAGCCACATCAGCAATCCAAACTCTGATTTTTAAGGCCTGGGCACTGGGAGATTGCTGTGCTCTGCTTGGTCTCCTTTGTTTTGTGCTGTGGTATGGAATGTTCATCCAGGCAGAAATCAACCACAATCATGGCGGTTATCTTAAATACTTTTCTCTCAAGGATTTGCCTTGTGTTCATCATCTGAACTCAGTTGTTTTATTTATTTTGTCCAGTTTTAAAATTACTTACAGTGGGTTAGCTATTCTGGTAGCAGTTAACCCATCATGCCAGAAGTAGTAGTTTTTTGTTTTGTTTTGTTTTTTCAATTATTTTTTTTTAACAACAATTTCATAATAAAAGTAGTTACTTTTATAGATATGGGAGAGATTGACAAGGGACTTTGACCATATGGTGTATGTTTATTTTTAACATAAATGTATTATAACCATTGTATCAAAACCAAATGAAGTAATCAGGATGAGATGTACTGTTTTAAGCTTTTTATGATGGAGCTTTCTTTAATACAGTAAATGTGAGTTATTCTTTACAATATTGAAAAGTGATAGGAAATTTAGAACTTTAAAAGGATATTTTTAACAGTCATTAGAGGGAAGCAGCTGTGGCTCAAGCAGTTGAGCTCCCGTTTGCCTTATAGAGAACCTGGGTTCGATCCCTGGAACTTTCTGGTTAAAAAAAAAAAAAAAAAAGGTGCCCCAGATCGGTGCGGAGAGGCGCAGACCCCTGCGCATGGAAGTAATGCACCAAAAAGATGATGATGCAACCAGATAGGAAAAAAGAAAACAAAAACAGTCATTAGAACTCTTAAGTCAAGTCTCTCTCTATTTGAAAAGTCCTTTTTTACTATGTATTGTTGGTAATAAAGAATGACACACATGTTATATATTGCTTGTTGACAATTTACAAAACACTTTCACATGTATTATTTAATTATCATCTCACTCAGCTATGGGGTTATTAGACCATTAAGGAAACTAAGCCTTAATGCTGCATGACTTGTTCCAAGTCACAAAGCCAAATGTTAGAAATAAGATACAATCTTCCTGAAGCTGGTAAAACCATACTGATTATTGAAGATGAAATGAATAAGCGTTAAATATAAGTTTATATTAGACAGTAAGCACATTTTTTTTTCCACTTCAGTTGCAATACATGTGTCATTCTCTAATCTCTTGGCTCCTTGCCTAGTAAGTTAGCTAGCTGCTAAAGGAATACTATAAGGCTCTACCCAAAATTGTTCTCAGTGGTGAAGGAAGGATATATGGAAGGTGTTTCATTGGTTTTTTTTTTTTTCACCTTTTTAAATGGAAAAATATTCATTAAAATAATACTATTTTCAAAGTCTTCAAACGGTAAGATATTCATATAGTTAACATAATCTGATATAAACACATATTCCTAATTTTGGTTTGGTAAAGACTAAAGATTAAATATTGCTTTTAGCACAACTCATCAAAGCACTTAAAATTTTAAGTTGTCAAAAGAGAAAAACAATTCAAGTAATTTGGCTATTAATATAATTACGATTATAGAATATTTGTGACTATATAAAATGTTATTAAAATACAGATAAAGCCACAAAATTTTTATATTCTAGCTTACATGATATAGAGTAAAAGCAAGTCACTGCCACCTCAGTATTCTTCAGGCTCTCAAATCCATTTGTAGACAGTCATGTATTAAATTCAGATTAACCTCGGGAAGCGGCTGTGGCTCAATCAGTAGGGCTCCCGTTTGCCATATGGGAGGCCCCGGGTTCGGTTCCCGGGGCCTCCTGGTGGGGGCAGGCCCGCCCGCATGGCGTGGTTGGCTGACCCAGCGAGCACAGGCAGCAAGGGGGGGATAAATGAATAAATAAATAAAATCTTTAAAAAAAAAAAAAAAAAAAAATTCAGATTAACCTTAATGCATATGATATTGCCACTAATGAAGAATAGGCACAAAATCCTGGATAAATGTGTACTTCTGAATGAATGCAATTATTTTGTTGGTTTTGACAAAATATTGACAAAACAGTTGGTTTAAGCTTCACAGTTGGTTCAAGCTTCACCAGTCTTCAAAAATTGCTAATACATGACCAATCTTCTTTTGTCATTCCCACCCACACCATCCATTCCAATGGTATTATTTTGAAGCAAATCCTAAGTACCATATAATTTCATTATATTCTCATGTAATCATTTTTAGGGTGTGATTGTGAAAAAACATCACTTTATATTCTATTTTTTGCAGGATATTTTGGAAACTAGATCATGGCAACAATAGAAGAAATTGCACATCAAATTATTGAACAACAGATGGGAGAAGTATGTCTATTTTACATTTCATTCACTGACTCACCAAACTTTTATTATTTACACTTAATGTATATGTTAGGTTCTGGAGACACAAAGATAAAAGATATTCCTTGACTTTCAGGTAAATTTTCAATCTATGGAGACAAAGTTGAATAATCAGACAATCAAAATAGAATATGTTAAATTCTATAATAGGTAATATATACAGTGCTACAGGAGCAATAATGAAAAACAACTAATGAAGAGTTGTGGAGGAGGTGGGATCAGGAAGGGGAACTTGGTCAGGGAATGTTTTTTTGGAGGATGTTATATCTGAAGCCAATCTTGATGAACCAGTAGGAGTTAGTTCATGTCAATACAGTCAGATCTTCATTTTTTTCCAAATGGCATTGTGCTGTTTCTTAGTAAGAGCTACCATATTACAGAGGTTCTCAAAGTATTCTCTCAGGACCCTTTCAGAGATTCCACAGGGTTAAAACCATTTTCATAATAATGCCAAAATGTTATTTGCCTTTTTCACTTTCATAAATGTACAGCGGAGATTTCCAGAGGCTACATGGCATGTGATAATATTGTATGATCAAATATGTCAACATTTCAAAGATGTACATAACTCGGTGAACCAGTGTTTTCCAGAGGACCAATGCGTAATGCTACAAAACCACGCATGAGTAAAGAATTCATTCAAAGTGCAGGATAGACCAATGAATTTTTTTTTTTTTAGAAGGTAACAGAGCTTGAACCTAGGACCTCGTACATGGGAGGCAGGCACTCAGCCACTTAGCTATACCCACTCCCCATAGACCATGGGTTTTTTTGTTATGTTTTTTTTTTTTTTTTTTTTTTTTTTTTTTTTTT
>JAKSZT010036119.1:27901440-27944166 GCA_026826555.1 Tolypeutes matacus | reverse complement strand
AGCCGCCTCCCTGTTATGTTTTTTTTTTTAGGTAGCGGGGCCGGGGATTGAACCCAAGACCTCATATGTGGGAAGCCGGTGCTCAACCACTGAGCCATATCAGCTTCCCTGAGCTGGCTTTTTTTTTTTCCTTTCATGTTTTGCTTGTTGCTCATTTCTGTTTTTTGGGTTTTTTTTTTTTTTTTTTTTTTTTTTTAGGAGGCACTGGGAACTGAGCCCAGGACCTCCCATGTGGGAAGCAGTCAATCAACCACCTGAGCCACATCCGCTCCCCCCAGTGGATTTTAATATGGTTTCAGATTCCACATTGCAGCTAACTTCTAAAAAGCTACTGCATGTCAAGTTTTGGTGTAATATCAAAGAATAATTTCCACAGTAATCTGAAAAGCATATTAAAATACTCTTCCCCTCTTCAACCAATAAATATGAGGCTGGATTTTCTTTAACCAAAACAACATGTTATAATAGATTGAATGCAGAGTAGATATGACAATCTAGCTGACATCTGTTAAGCTAGATATTAAAGATATTTGTAAAAATGTAAAACAATGCAAACTTTTCCAAGTTTTTTGTTTGTTTTGATTAATATACTTATTTTTCTTAAAAATATTTTAGCTTTATTAAAATCTAATGGGTTTATTGTTATTTTTATGAATAATTTTTTTAAATTTCAGTTTGAATTTCTAATGTGGTAAATATCAATAGATATAACCCACAGAAACAAACGCCTTTTAGGGCCTTCCATAATTTTTTAGTTTATAAAGGGATCCTGAGAACTCCCATAATCTATTTACTGTTCTTCTCTATTGAGGGCCATTTGGATTGTTTCATTTCTCAATTATTATAATTATTATGCTGCAGTGAAAAGCGTTTTGCTCATCGAGGCAGTATGTTTCAACTCAATAACGTTTGCAACCTGCCTAAACCTTACACTCTTCTCTGCAAGAAATAAGTGTGACCCATTAGACTTTTGTTCAATTCATCATGAATATTACTATCGAAAAAATCAAAAATAAAACTGACAGCAGCTTAAATTATGTCTGGGAAAATTTGTTATAGATGAATTGACTCAAAATGACATCTTGTAACATTGAAAATTGCAAAACTTTTCAGGGGTAGGGTGGGGACTAGATTTGGTAGAATTAACCGCTATAAAATAAAATTGACAATAGTTAAAACTGCACCAAGGGAGTGGATGTGGCTCAAGCAGCTGAACATCTTCCCACATGGGAGGTCCTGGGTTCAGTCCCCACTGCCTCATAAAAACAAAAAAACAACAAGCAAACAAATGAAATAACCAAATCAGGGGAGCTGATGTGGCTCAGGAGTTGAGTGCCAGCTTTCCACACACAAGGTCCCAGGTTCGTTCAATCCCTGGCCCCAGTACCTCAAAAAGAAACAAACAAACAAAAAACTGCTACCAGAAAAATAAGGCCTAGTAGAAATAATGGTCACCAATGAAAATGTAAATGGTAGACCCTATAATCAGTATAATTTACTATAGACAAAAACTGGTTAATCAATCAGAACTTTGTTATAAATTTTATGTGGAAAAAACTCTTGATGAAGAAAATGAAAATGGAAGAAAGTTGGAAAAAAAAACAACCTTTAAAAATTAACCAAGTAATTAAATTGGCTTAATGAAGTTTCCTTTGTAAAACATTTGCTGAACATCACCATCAAAAGCTTTTAGTGCTGAAATAATTCTGCTTATTCATGCACTTGCTCTTCTTCAGGATGCCCTTAGTACATGGCAGTTCTCTTCTTTCAATTGCTCAGGCAACGTTTTGTAGTCACCTTTAACTTGTCTCTCTTCATATTCCATATCCAATCCAGTTGCTTTTCACCCCATCTTGGCTACTACCCTCTGTCCTAGCCACTATTATTTCTTGCTAGTATCTTTTCAATAGCATCCTTTCTATTCTTAAACCTCCACAACCTATTCTTCACAATAAATCTAGAATGATCATTTTTTTAAAAATTAAGCTCCTGCCACTCCTCCGCTCCAGATGTTCCTTGGCTTTCTTTTTTTTTTTTTTTTTTTTTTTTGAAAAAAAAAAAGACCTTTATTGTAAAATTGTAAAATAAATAGAAAAATAGATTGAAAGAAATTACAAATTTTAAAAGAGAGTGCAAGGCCAGGTTAGATTCAATACAGTTAATTATAAGAAATGATACAGCAACAAACATTTATAAAGATAAATAATAATTCTAATATAATAGAAATTATAGCATAATTTTAGTTTTTATATTACAGCTCTAACTATTGGACATAATAATTTCTAAGAATGAAATAAATTATTGGTTTAGTTATTTAATTTCCATTTGGGAATTCAAATGGATAATCAAATTCCTATTTGGGAATTCTTCACATCTTATTGGAATGAATTACAGCAGATAACAATATACCAACTAATAATTTTATGTGGCAGAAAAACTCAAAATCCTTTTCAACAGCAGTCATGCTAAATCATTACTGATCCAGATGGATTATTTTAATTAACGAGTATGCATAAGAAAGGGTTAAAGTAAAATGAGTATCCAAAAAATATATCTCTTCTCCAGTCCTCCTCAATTAAAAGCAAAGGTTTATTTTATATGAAGAAACTTACAGAATACTAATCACAGCAACAATTTGCTAGTTGCACTGAGTAATTATTATTAATATTTAATATTATTAATATTATAATTAATATAATTAATATTATTGTTATTGTTAATATGCTATAATATTATTTATCTGGCCATTTCACACAGTAGGAAATCCAAACTTGTGTGGCCTACAGAGCCCTCTGTGATTTGATCCTCAGCTATTGCTCAGGTCCCATCTTCTATCATAATATCCTTTTTCCACTGTTTCAGTCACACTGCTCTCTTGCTGTGCAAGAGATGTTCCAAACACACTCCCTTTTGCCCTAGGGCTTTCTTATATATTCTGTTTCCTCTGCCTGGGATATTCTTCCTCTGCGTAGTCCTAAGCCTTGGTTTGCTAAGTCATTCAAATCTGTGCAAAACTATCATCTCAGAGCTTCCCTTATTGCCCTCATTCCATCACTCTTTCTCACCTTACTCTGCTTTATTTTTCTTCATAGCACTTAATACACCTGATGCTGTTATGATTTACTTGTTTATTATCTGTTTTTCCCTACTAAAATGAAAATTTCACTAGAGCAGAGATTTTGTTTTGTTCACTGCTATATCCCAGAACCCAGGACAGTGCTTGGCAAATAGAACGCACCCAATTTATTTTGCCTAAATGGAAAGAAGAGGGGAGAGGGAAGAATCAAAATATTGAGGGCAAATATTCTTATTTTTTATTTATTGGCAAATTTGATTATTTCCGTAGCCTAGAATTTCATGGAAGTATAATTGCTTGTTCAAAAGATGTGTGTATGTATCATATTGAATATACATATAATAGTGTTTATCAAACTTTGTCTGAAGGTACTAGAAAATTGCTTCATTAAGGGGAAAAAGGATTGAGTTGATTTCTAATTTGACATGTTTGTTTTAGATTGTTAGTGAGCAGCAAACTGGCCAGAAAATCCAGATTGTGACAGCGCTAGATCACAGTACACAAGGCAAGCAGTTCATTCTGACGAATCACGATGGCTCTACTCCAAGCAAAGTCATTCTGGCCAGGCAAGATTCCACTCCAGGAAAAGTTTTCCTCACAACACCAGATGCAGCAGGTGTCAACCAGTTATTTTTCACAACTCCTGATCTGTCTGCACAACACCTCCAGGTAAATAACTATGAAAGTGTGTTTTCATCTTACACTGAAAAAAAAAATTTTAAAGCATGTCCTAAGTATAAGTACTGCCATTAAGACTTTACATATATGCATATTCAGTAGAAAAAAGTCTCACATAAAATTGTATGTTGTGCAGAGTATCTGTGGCTGCTTTCTCCTTTATGCCACAGTGCTTTTCATCACAAATCTTCACACCCATATATGTTGGAAGGTTCTTAGTTGCAGATAGTAAGAAAGATTCACTTTGGCTAGTTTGTCCAGTAAGCAATTTATAAAAAGAGGTATAGGTAGCTCCAAATTCTTAAGAAGGCTGAAGAAACAGTTCTCGTCCAGGCTTCCAAGAATAACTACTAGAGCTTGTTGCAAAACTAGCTTCTAAGAGACCCACTGCTTCTTCACAGTTAGGAAACTGCCAAATCTGGAGCTTCTGTAGTTGTAGTTCCTAGGTTCAGACTGCCTGTGCTACAAACCAGGTGGCTGCTGAAACAAGAAGTTGGTGCTAATCTGCCAGCTTCAGCACTGTGCCTCCTCTCCTGCCATGCACATCTTCATTGATGTAGAAAGCAGTCTCTCCCATGGTCTGCAGTGTCTTCCTCAGATTTTATCCCAGTCGGTAGTATAGATTCACTTTACATAGTTTTAATAATACATTATTCTTCAAAGAGCCAATTAAGGCTTTACACACTGCATACCTATGGTTAATGTAGATATTTTTACTCTTGGTTGCCATGATTGAATACAAATACAATGTACCCATAAATTTGCCTTCAGATACTCTTTAGGAAGTGCCCACTTAAAATTGTGTTTCAGGGAGCTAGTGTAGCTCAATGGTTGAGCACCTGCTTCCCACATATGAGGTCCCAGTTTCAATTCCTGGCCCCAGTACCTAAAAAAAAAAAATCTCAGGTTTTGTGGTGGGGAAAAAAAAAAAAACTGATCAAAGAGCATTCCTTTTAGGATTGAAAAACTCCTAATTCATAATAAGGTATTCATAAACTGTGGAATGTTACCTGTATATCGTGATAGATTCTCTTCTTCCAAAATACCATATGTATTATATTTTGAAACTACCAACATGGAAACTGGGCAGGACCATAGTTAAGGGTTTATAAGTTGCTTTATCAACAAAAGTCACCAAAAAAGTATTTATGACATTATACATACTTCTCTAGTTTTCAGTTGACTTTACTCTTTAGATTTACAGAAAAATTGAGTAAATAATACAAAGAATTCCCATCCTCCACCCACCCACCACATACACACACACCCCTTTTATTAACATTTGACATTAGAATGGCTCATTTGTTCCTGTTAATGAACCAATGCTGATACATTATTATTAACTATAGTCCATAGTTTTTTCAGCTTTCCTTAGTTTTTACCCTGATGTCCTTTTTTCGACCCAGTATCCCATTACATTTCATTGTCTTATCTCTTTAGGCCCTTCTTGGCTGTGACAATTTCTCAGACTTTGCTTGCTTCTGATGACCTTGACAGTTTTGAGGAGTTCATAGGACATGTCATAGTTGGGATTTTTTTTTTTTCTTTTAAACTTTATTTTTAAAGAAATTTTAGATTATAGAAAACTTACATCGAAAACATAGGGGATTCCCATATACCCCCACTCCCTTCCTTTCTCACATTTTCTCCTATTAATAACATCTTACATTAGTATGGAACATTTGTTACAACTGATGAACACATATTGAAGCATTGCTACTAATCATGGTCTATAGTTTACATTATGGTGTACACTTTGCACTGTACAATTTTACAGGTTTTGACAAAGTGTGTAATGGCCTATATCTGTCATTGCAATTCCAATGCCCTAAAAAGTCTACTCTGGTCCATGATTGCATTCCCCCCTTATGTTTGTTCATTTCTCAATCTTGAGGAGTTGGGGGTGGTGATGCCCACTCTGCTTCTGATTAAGAGGGGGCACAACTGAATTTGTTTAATGTTTTTCCTATGATTAGATAGGAATTATGGGTTTGGGGGAGGAAGTTCACAGAGGTGCCATTTTCATCACATCATGTCAAGGTACCTACTATCAGCATGATTTATGTCTGTTGATATTGACCTTTATCACCTAGCTGAAGTATTTTTCAGGTTTCTGTACGGTAAAGTTACTTTTTCCTTTTTTTTTTTTTTTTTTATTTTTTTAATTCCTCTACTTATTAAAATAAAGGTAACAGTGGTACCTTGCCTACTTTTTGGATTATCTCTAAGGGCAATAAAAGAGAAACATGTATAGGGTGAATTCCTCTGGGCCAGGAATCAAAAGATTTCATTTCTGATCTAGTGATCTAAGATGGGTTATGGGCAAGTCCCTTAACCTCTCAATATCTCTCCTACCCTAAGGAATAATAACAATAAAAAATCCATCTGCAATAGAAAGAGCAATACTTGTCATAGATGCTTTCAAAAGACATCTAATACTAGAAAGGTTTTTTTGTGTGTTTTGTGACTGATTTTTTGTGGTGATATAAAAAGAAGTAATAAAAGTAGACTAATTATTGTTCTAGCAATGGAAGAACTTGTAACATTGATATAAAGGCAGTAGTCACCAGAGGTTCTGAGGGGAGGGAGAAGGAAGAGTAAGGTGTAACATGGGACATTTTTGGGGCGTTGGAATTGTTCTGCATGACATTACAGTGACGGATATTGGCCATTACACATTTTGTCAAAATCTGTAATATTGTATGGTGCAAAGTATAAACTATAATGTAAACTATAGACCATGATTAGTGCCAATGCTTCAATATGTGTTAATCAATTGTTACAAATGTACCACACTAATGAAAGATGTTAATGGGAGAAAGTGTGGGAGGGGAGTACATGGGAAACCCCCTACATTTTCAATGTAACATTTAAGTAATCTAAAGTTTCTTTAAAAATAAAATTTGAAAAAAACAAAGAACTACCACATATAACATAATAAGGGACAGTCATTTTAAGGACTTCTTAGTCTTTAAAATCAGAATTATTCCTGAAGGCATTCTCACCTCTAAGTGAAGGAAAAAAGTTCAGGTAGAGGATTAACTTTGTCAGTTGTTTTATGGCAGAAAGGAAAATGTTTACTAAGTGCCATATTACATTTTTTGGATTGAATTGATAATTTATGTTTCAAAAGGTTGAAAGAAAATGATGAAATATTGAAGAAAATCCTAAAAGAAGAAGCTAGTACACCTTTGCCAGTATCATATTAGCTGGATCTAGTGATGAGCTCTTTATATGATTTAGAGAGACTTGGAATTTGCCCGAGGTCACCCTACGTAATCCAAGTTCTGATCTCTGATCTCTGACTTACTACCTTTTACTAGTCTCCAGAGTTCATGTTCTCAACAACTAACCTAAATCTTAGACCACTCAGTAATGAAAGTTTTAAACATTTGTATATCAGCCATACTTGCATAATTATAATTAACTACATCAACAAAATATTTTTCTTTAAAACTCCTTTTCTATTTATAAAATCTTTTTCATGCTATTACAGATTATTTTAGTCATGTCATTCCACTTGGAAAGGTTCTGAGCTCTTCAAAGACAAATGTCATGATAGGAAGTAATTTAATGTGTTCCATATGAATATTCAGTGCTTAAAGGGTGATGCATTGAAAAATACTCAGATGTATCTGTTTTGAACAGTGTGGTTACTTTAATGAAATTGCTATGGAACAAATTACAAATATATTCTTACTGTCTTTGCGGCTTGTAATATTTAAATTTTCCATCTATATATAAAGAAATTAAGGATAGTTTAATTTATATTGTGTGTATAATAATAGAGTTCAAACTTTCAGAATAATTCATGAAAAAGAAAGCAAAAAGGAAGACTGAATGTTCTTTTAATTGTATGACATAATGAGAGAGTGTGGTTGAATAACAACTATTTTTTGTTTTGTTTTGTTTTTTTAGCTCTTAACAGATAATTCTTCCCCAGACCAAGGACCAAATAAGGTTTTTGATCTTTGCGTAGTATGTGGAGATAAAGCATCAGGTAACATTAAAAATAGTTCTATACATGTTGTGTTACTAAAATAACTACTTTATGGGAAGCGGCTGTGGCTCAATCAGTGGGGCTCCCGTTTGCCATATGGGAGGCCCCGGGTTCAGTTCCCGAGGCCTCCTGGTGGGGGCGGGCCCGCCCGCACGGCGTGGTTGGCTGACCCGGCGAGCACAAGCAGCAAGGGGGCGATAAATGAATAAATAAATAAAATCTTAAAAAAAAATAAATAAATAAAATAAAATAACTACTTTACTACCATATTTCCTCTGCTAAAAAGAAAAAGAAAACTAAAGGAGTGTATCGTTTTTATGGTGAATATATTTATATTTGTAGCCTATGAAATTGACTGATTTTCCCCCAAAGCTATTTATTCATCAAAAGATATTTTCTGTAGTTTGATTTGATTTATTTTTATTTTCAGTATTGTTTATTAGAGAAGTTAGAGGTTTACAGAAAAGTCATGCAGAAAGTCCAGGGTTCTCATATATTCTCCCTCACTCACAGTTTTCCCCTTAATTAACCCTTTGCATTAGTATGGTATTTTTGTTACAGTCGATGAAGCAATATTGTTATAATTATGCTATTAACTATAGTCCATATAATTTGATTTTGTAATGATATAAAGTACATATTTCAAAGAATTATGAAAAAGTTTAGCTTTTTAAAAGTAAACGTGTGGAAAAACTTTTGAATGTGCAACTAGAGGCCTTGTCAAAGAAATAATTTCAAAATGTGTTGGGATCCGTAATACCATAAAATATTAAGCTGTTAACCTACCTCTTGAGCCCTGTTCTCATTTCAGGATTATGGAGTAACTTGAATTATTGAAGTGGACAAAGCTCTGATTAACCTTTACTGTTAATGCTCTGCATAGTTGAGTAGGCATTTTTCAAAGCTTATTACTAGTACACAGGGTTTTGTCATTTTAGTTCGTTTTGTTTTTTGTTTTGTTTTGTTTTAGGAGGTATTAGAGATTGAACACAGGACCTCATTCGTGGGAAGCAGGCTCTCAACCACTGAGCTACATCTGCTCTCCAATGAGAGTTGGTTTTTTGTTTCTTTTTGTTTTTGTTTTTAGGAAGTACCAGGGATTGTACCTGAAATCTTGTACATGGGAATCAGGCACTCAACCACTTCAGCTACATCCACTCCCTCATTTTAGTTTCAACCATTGTTAGTTCATGCCAGAAATATATCCCCATGTCTGCTTCTTTATTAGTATATATTTGACCACTATTCACGAATGCCAATGTGATATATTTTAAAGGCCCAGTTTGTTTTCTTTTATCTTCTTTAATTTTTTCCAAATCTTCATTATAAAAACCACCACTAGGCCTTTTCTCAGAGCACACTCAATTTGTTAATAGGTGTTATGTGAAAGAAATGGCTTGTGAAATGACAATTTAATAAAAATATAATAAATTTCTTCAGAAACTTCAAAAGTAAACTAACAATTAGAAGGGATTATTATATTTCAAATACTACCTGACATTTTATCCTTTTTTTCTGGAGCTTCATTTTCAGATTAAAATACTTACTTTACAATTTATAACAAAACTATAATTTCTAAGTGATATCAGAATTGAAAATAGTTAAGATCAATTTCTAAAATTAGAAGACTAATATTGTTAATTTTATCAGAGAATAAGATTGTTTGATTCTCTCTTTAGTAACTCCTTCCAAAAAATGTTCATGTCATAAACTCAAAAATCTCAATTTCATCTCTTATTTTTATTGTTATTTAAAGGAGTAATGGGTTTTTTCCTGTTATGAAATGTGACTTTTGTATTTTCGTAAACATTTCGTCTCTAGGGCGTCATTATGGAGCAGTTACTTGTGAAGGTTGCAAAGGATTCTTTAAAAGAAGCATCCGAAAAAATTTAGTGTATTCTTGTCGAGGATCAAAGGACTGTATTATCAATAAACATCATCGAAACCGCTGTCAGTACTGCAGGTTACAGAGATGTATTGCATTTGGAATGAAACAAGACTGTATGTATTAGCTTTAAGGAAGAATATTTTTAAAGATTAAAAGCAATTTAAAAGTGTGTTTACATTGTCACATCAAAATGTATCAAATATGTGTGCTTTTTATTTTTCTAGCTAAAAATACAGAAACATGTTCATATGTATATATTTTTTATTCATTTGACAAATATTTATTGATGACGATGTGCCAAGCATGTATTTGTAATTTGAACTTGGAGAAAAAAAAAGAAAGAAAGAAAAGCATAAATAATTAGTTAACTGTCTACTTTTGGCTAAACTACTAAAGTGATCTGTTATTAATAAGATAATAAACATCACTGACATGGATTGAGTCCTCACTATGTCTTAACACTGTGTTGAGCATATGTATTAACTTATTCTCACAGCATTTCTATGCAGTAAGTACTATTGTTACCCATTTTACATTTGAGTAAGAGAGAGGTTTGAATAACTTGCCCAAGGTTACACAACTAATAAGTGGCAGAACTTGGATTTGTCTTGGTGGATTTTTCTAGAAAATGCACTTTTGACAGCTGCACTATACTGTCTCCTAATAAGTATTTTGAAATAAAATTCCTATAAAATAAACGAAACATATTACCTATATTGTATAAATGAAGACCAAGTAGTTGGATTTTTTCTCAAAAAGCTCCCTGTCCTCAACTATAAAACAATCTATCTCTGGTCTTTTGGCTCTATGTTAGTTTTATTTTCAATTGATTATATTTAATTTCATTTTTTAGAACATATCTATAAACTCTCCTACTTCATTTCTTCCTTCTTGACACTCTCCTTTTAAAAACTGAGAGTTCCTTTGCCTTTCTGTCACTGAAAGAGAGGAGAGAAAAGAGAGTGAGAGATGCAAATTGGCCAGTTTTACTATTTTGAAGCAGCTTTGTTTAATTTGCAAATAATTTCTAAAGATTGATAATAATCTTTGGAGTTCAGTTATGGTAGCCGTGTCTCTAATTACCAGAATTGCAAACCTAGAGCTTACATTTATAATTGCCTATAAATTCTGCATTATAAATCTTGTAGCTGTTCAGTGTGAAAGAAAACCCATTGAAGTATCCCGAGAAAAATCTTCCAATTGTGCTGCTTCAACAGAAAAAATCTATATCCGAAAAGACCTTCGAAGCCCATTAGCTGCAACTCCAACTTTTGTAACAGATAGTGAAACTGCAAGGTATAGTAAACAAACAGACAACAATGTATATTAAGTAGCTGATCATTTGTTTTTCTTTCCAATGGAATTAAGGCTAAAATTTGTACTTATTTGTTACAGGTCAGCAGGATTGTTAGATTCAGGAATGTTTGTGAATATTCATCAATCTGGAATAAAAACTGAGTCAACTGTGCTGATGACACCAGATAAGGTGTGTTTAGTTCGATTAATTTAAAGCTTAACATTTTTAAGCTTTTAAAATTTTTTAATTTTGTCTCCCACATCAATTTGGTCATTGATTTAGTCTTAAATAGTTCCTGTTCCAAGTTGCCTTTTTTTTTTTTTTTTTTTTTTAAATAACATAAATTGTTAGCTGTTTGTTAAAAATGTTCATTATTCCTCTAGGACAATTATAGCTTCAATGTGAAAGTGACATTTAAAAGTCTTCCAAGTTTCTTGAAATAAAAGTCCTTAGGAAAAGAAGTTTTAACAATATTGCAAAATTCTTAATATTCCTTTTATGTTCACCTACAGATTTTGTAGTATCAAAATACTTAATATTTTAATTTCAGGTAAAAAGAAATTCTTAGCACACCTAAATCAAGACATTGACTCCAGTCAAAAGTAGAAATAGGATTGCGAGAGCTCTCATATTATGCACCCAAGTCATCTGGGTTCTCTTAGAGATTGGAGCAGGTCTTTATTAAGCAAGAGATTTGAAGGAAAAAGGTGGGTGTTTTTAGATTGAGCATGTAGAGTTTCTGTAGTTTTCAGAAACCATTATGAGAATAAAACAAATTCCTCTTAAAGATTTATATCTGGGGTTGGAGGTGGCTCAACTGGTTGAGCGTCCGTCTCCCATATGGAGGGACCCGGGTTCGATCCCCGGGACTTCCCGGTAAAAAAAAAAAAAAAAAAAAAAAAAAAGATTTATATCTGAGAACACATTTCAGGGAGCATATAACCAGGGTTTCTTTCTCTCAGCCTGTAATGTGATCTGGTTTTACATTAACCTATAAGATTATTCAACCTACTCATTGCCAGATTTATGTTATATTTGTTTGATACTTTAAAGTTTGCTAAGTTGTGGAATTAGATTTCATCTGCCACTTACTAGTAGCGTTTACTAGCTGCTAACTTTAGGCAAGTTGTTAGACCTCTCAGTGCCTCAGTTTCCTCATCTATGAAATACTAATATTAACTGCGTCTACTTTACAGGTTGGGTTTTTGTATGTAGTTACTGGAGATTTGGCCTCTTACCATACATTTAGGAATTATAAGATTTCACTTAGCCTTGTCTTCATGATTCAGGATTCAAATGATAGCCCCAATATTTCATTGAACTATTCAATCCTTTAGGAAGGGAAGGAAATTTAAAGTTTTGTTGAGAAACCACTATTTGCCCAGGTGCCGTCCTTTTATGTTTCTGTTTTCATTAAATTATTATAACAACCATATGTGGTTATTTTCTCTGACAAATGATCCCAAGCTGTCAAATTACAAAATGAGCTCTTTCCACTCTATCTTGTTGCCTAATTCTTTAATGGCAAAAACTTTAAAATCTTCTTAAATAAACTTGTTACTGGATGGAAGAAAATGTTCGTTGATTCATTTAAATGAATGCGCACCCCTTCCTTATATTCTCCATTTCCAGTAACGTAAAGTTAAAATGTTTTTTTCTTTGAAAGTTTAAGATATGACTCAAAAAATAAGCTTCCTAGTTTTAGTTGAAAATTAAAACACTTAAAAATTCTGATTATTTTCATTCATGTGTAAGCAAGCTTTTGGAGCAGTGCTTAAGAGCATGAGACTTAGAGTCAGACAGACCTGATTCCCACCCTACCTCCATAATTTACTGCCTGGAGTGACTATGGATAATTCAGTGACTATGGATAATTCTCCTGGTCAATAATATAGGCATGATGATTCCTATTTCACAAGGTGGTTGTGAAGATTAAATGAAATGTGTATAAATAGTGATCATGTAAAGCCCTCAGTGGCTGGTAGAATTATTTAGTAAATGATTCTGGAATGCTTGAATTAATTTGTGGGAGGCACAAAAATAGTTTTATTCTTCTCATCACTCACTAAAATCAATTTCAAATAAATTAACAGTTGAAATAACAAATGAAACATCAGGAAATGTATATATTCTTAAGGATTAAGAATACTAAAAACAAAAACCATATTGGAAAGTATTAACAGAAAAATATCATTAAGGGATCCCATCAATAGGCTACAGAAACTCACGTGAAGGGAAATTCACTGGGTAAGGATGATATAATTGGAGCATCAAAAAGAGAATGACTATAATGTATTGAAACACATGAAATACATAAAAGTGTGTAAATTTAAAATGATACTCAAAAAAACTCATTTGCCAACCTTTAGAGGTTGCTAAGGTACCAACTCATTACCCTGAAAAGTGATGCATATAAGGAGTAAAAATCAAACGTTTATCTGCCTTTTCTTTACAAACTATATTTCTGAGTAGTCAAAGAGTTAAGAGAAAGAATTATGGCTAATTAGTGCAGGAAGTATATACGCATCAATAATACAAATAACTGATGTAGACAAATGGGGAAAATAAGCAATGTGTAGCAAAGACCTGTATCTTAAATATATATATATATATAATTCAAATCCAGTAAGAAAAGGAATGAAAAATGGACAACTAATCGATTTAATTTTCATTTTTGTATCCTCAGTATTTTATAGAGTATCTGGTAAAAGTTGGCATCTTAGAAAAATCAATAATATGTTCACTTTTTGTTTCATTTTTCTAGTATTGATTTTATTCTGTACACATGTCTAATTTGGATCCTACGTTTCGGAAATTATAACAATATTATCAGAATTTTAATGCTAAAACTTTGAAAGATCATCTAATTTAATAAATTTTTATATAGGAAGGAACTGAGATGTGGATAGATTAGCCATTAGGGCTAATAGATAGATATTGGTTTAATGTAACTTTTTTATAAACATTTCTTAAGAAATTTACCTGATTCTTTAAAACTTGTGTTTCAAAAAAAAATAAGTTTTGAGCTCTTTGATTTCACTTTCTAGTTTTAATTTATCTTAATTAGAATGCTTTTCTTTTGGCATTTTGTAATCTAGAATTGCATGTTTCAGATTTAAAAGTTTACTAATAGCAATCCGCAAAATTTTAATACCTTTGTTCTTTCTTTAAGGCTGAATCATGTCAGGGAGATTTAAGTACATTGGCCAGTGTGGTTACATCATTAGCAAATCTTGGGAAAACTAAGGATCTTTCTCAAAATAGTAATGAAATGTCTATGATTGAAAACTTAAGCAATGGTGATACCTCTTTATGTGAATTTCATCAACAGATGCAAACCAATGGTGATGTTTCAAGGTAAGGTCTATTTTGAACTTGTGTCTTTTTGCTTAAGGTGGCCTTCAGTATTTCTTAAAATATTTTATGTTGAATACTGTTTACAGAAGTTTTAGAAAGCAAACATTTTTATTAGACACTTAGAAAATGTAGGGCATAATAAGTTTTAACTGAAAAACTGCATTCAGTTTAAAATATACAACAGGTTACATTCTGGATAATAAGAGCAATAACTGAATATTTTAAATATTAGAAATTTAGTCTTAAAATTTAGGATTTTTTCCTCCCGTAAAGATAATTTGTGCCTGGCATTTCAAATATGTCAGTTGCCAAATTTTATCTTCTGTGTATATAGAATAAAAATTTTATTACTAGGCAGTCATCTAGATTTTTCCCTCCTAATTTCTAGTCATGAAAATAAATTTAAAAGACCTAGTTAAATTAACTACACTTTTAATTTACTTCTCAGGAATCTAGTATCAGAATTCTTTTTATCATTCTCTAAATATTAATAGTTAGGATATAAAAGCCAGGTTTCTTCTGACTTTTTCCATACTCTTACATTTAAAATATTGAAGAAACTGCATTTAAGAGTCTCAATAAGTACATTGTTGAGCATGAGATTTTAAGGAACTCTTGAAAGCATCTCACTGGGAGGTTTTCTAATAATTATTTGCTAGCTTTTGTTAATTATTTATCATCCTAATCTCAAATTATTTGCTGGCTTTTGTTAATTATTTATCATCCTAATCTCAAATTATTGTTGTAATCACAAGTTAAAATTTATTCTTTGAATTTTTTAAATAAAAATAAACAAGTCTGAATTGTATAGAATACAGTAAAGTTAATGTAAGTTCTTACCCTTTTTTAAAAATATCTCCCCTATGTAAAATAAGTGTGCTGATATCTTATAGTATCAAATGTATGTTTTAAAAGCACATAAGCACATAAGCACATTTTCATACCAAAATATATGGGTTTTTCTCTCCCTAAATTAGATAAGATTTTTAAAAGAGACTTTAATACTCTGATAATACATTAATATGATAATATTTTTCGTACTACACGTTAAGTTTAATTTGTTGCTTTTGGACAGGGTCCTAGATATCACTGAAATGGAGTGATCAATGATACAGCAAAGTGCTATTTTCTAAACATTTTTTAAGGCTTAAATCTTAATTCCAGAATTTTGCATAGAATTTTAATTTTATTGTGGAGATTGGACAACTTCACAGCGTTTGGTGTCTCCTTATAGGGCATTTGACACTCTTGCAAAAGCATTGAATCCTGGAGAGAGCACAGCCTGTCAGAACTCAGTAGAGGGCATGGAAGCAAGCGTACACCTACTTGCTGGAGATACAAGCATAAATTACATCGAAAAAGAGGGGCCACTTCTCAGCGATTCACATGTAGCTTTCAGGGTATTTCCTATATATATATTTTAATTTTTATGTTGTGTTATCCTCCAATTTGATTTTAATCTTCCCTTCAAAAATTAAAGTATATTCATTGTTCTTTTAAAGTCAGAAATATCCCTGATAGAATTTCAAAACAGCAGTTTTTATATATCATAGTTATACTAGGAAATAATGGGTCCAAGTCTATAAAAGTTAGCTTATAGAATATTTAAACATAAGTTGTTTTTTTTTCCACTTTATATTTGCATTCAAGATGAGTTGAATGCACCACTTGAGTTTTTCAGTGCCTATCTACTTGTTCTTTAGTGTTAACCGTATCTAACACTAAGATAGTTTACTCTGACCATAGTAACTATAAGCAACCCCATTTATTATATATTACTCTAATTAGCTAGTTCTCAGTATTATTATAAGAAGGTAGAATGTTTTATTGAGATATATTCATGTACCATACAATCCATCTAAAGAAATTTTTTAATACATTTTAACTTTTGATTTTTAACATTTTTCACTTAACCGTTTTAGAGAAGTTAACCTGATTTCTTTTTAGCCGCCTAAATATAATCATTTCTGATAGAAACAATACATGTAGAATGCTAGAAAGCCATTGATGTGGTCATCAAATAATGTTTGAACCAGAGCTATAAATACATTGTTAGGCCCTGCAATAAGATCTTACTATTTTGACCCCTTCATCTTAACCACTCTGAATCTTATCTCTGTCAGCTCTGGGTACTGTTAGCAAATTGTATGCAAAGTGATTGAAAGTATGTAGGAGATTTCAGTTAGCAGTACAAGACACTTCTGGAATATGTAAGGGTAATAAAACTTCACTATGGACTTCTTATGAAAATATGCACAGTTATCAAATACTTATGTGTATTACTAGTAGAAATGATGAAATAAAATCTAACATTGTATAAAACTGCTTATGGTAAATTTTATATTTGTAAAATTTCACTTGGTAGAAATAGTCACAGAAAATTCAGGGTGACTTTAATAATTGCTCTAATTTGACATAGTCAAGAAAACATTATCAGTGAGACAAATCTTGATGTAAAATTTTGAATAATTTATATGGGAAAAAATAGAAATGTTTTATTTGTGCTACAGAGGAAAACAATTAAGGGTAATATAAGAAAAGGTAAGGGAATAAACAATAGTATCCTTAAAATTTAACTTAGGAGCTATGGACAAGGCTGTAGCAAGGCAAAACTGATTTGTTCCATTGCCTGCTCTTACTCTAAATAAAAGGCTTTCTTTTGTTTTCTCAGTTTTATTTTCTTTGTTTTATTTAAAAAGGGGTAGGGAGGTGGATATATTATAAATGAGACCATGTAATATAGGAGGAGGCCCCATTGCAAGGAAAAAGGAGAGTACTTTCTATAGAAAGTAGAAGTAGTCTACCTTTTTTATCATTGATGTTGGTCCTCAAAATTGTTGATTCTTTCGAATATGTGTTTTGGAATGGTGAATTATAGAACATTGTTTTGTTACTATAATTGGCTGTTTTCCCATCCATCTTTGACTTACTATACTCTGGCTGACCAGAGTCAGCACTGTAAAATTTCTTGCTTCCTTGAAAAGGATGCTTCTTCTTTGATTCTTATTTATAGCTTTTGTGAAGTCAAGAGATTTACTTTTCAGTGATTTCTCTAGAGTTTCTAGAGCCTGTACTTTCATGGTTGTTTATTTAATTGAAGTTTTCTGGTCATGGGTTTTTAAGAACCTGACACCTGTAATCAAATAATTCAGTCATCTCTTAATTACTGAGCTAAATAGCATTTCATTTTGTTCTTGCATTTTTTTTTTTTTCATTTTAAAGACATTTATTGAAGTATATCATTCATATATGAACATACATAAACAATAAGTGTATAGTAAAAGTTGTTAATATACAAAACAAGCATGCATGGTAATTTGTGGTACAGTGTGGCTTACAGCATACTTTTATGTACATTCCTTCATTTGAGCCTCACCATAATCTGTTGATGCAGTTAGGATTTTTATTCTCATTTTGTGGATAAGGAAAGTGACTTGGAGGTTTTCTGTGTCTTGCTCAAAGTAATCCAGGTAGTAAGAAGATAGAGTCTAATAATGAAACTTGCATTTTGGCTTTGGAGAATCTAGGACAAAAGTAATATTTAACATTTTTACTAAATTTAAAAGTTTTTGGTGAGATTTCATATACCTTATTTCACTTGGTGTGTGTGTGTGTGTGTGTGTGTATAAGAGGTACCAGGGATTGAACCCGGGACCTTGTACATGCGAAGCAGGCACTCAGCCACTGTGCTACACCCACTCCTGCATCTCACTTGCTTTTTACAATTGCCTTATAGTAAAAATCAAGGTAGATAGTATTTCCATTTTGGAAATAAGCATATGAGACAGAAGTAAGGTGATTTCTAGACCTGTTCTTCTCTTACGTTTACTACCTCAATGTTGGAATCACAGTATTTCTAGTGATCATGTTTGCAAATCATAGTCATCCCCAGAGTCCCTATTCTTCTCTCTCATCCACTCCCTAACCAAATCTAACTACTTCATTGGTTGGATTTCTCCCTATCTCTCCTCTCTATTTCTGTTGCTGTGTTTCAGCTGTTTTTCTCTTTCTGTTTCCAGTCTGTCTTCTCCATTTTGTCCCCCACACTGGTACCACCAGAGTGATACTTGTTTAAAACCCATGTCTCTCTGCTACTAAAAATTTCAAAAGCTTTCCATTGCCCACAGGCCCTATGGGATCAAGACCAGTCTCCATAGAATGACCTTTTAGGCCCTCCACATTCCTGTCCCACTGGCCATCATTTCTCAGACATGCCATTCCCTTTCTTAGCCCTTTCTATAACTTATTCTGTTCTCATTTTGTTCCTCTTCTGAACTTACAGCTTTGAGCTTCATGTGGTTACAGTAAATAGTTATTGAATGAATGACTAACCCAGGGTCACACAAATAATTAATAAGTTGAGAGTAGAATCCAGATCTCTTAACTTAAATGATTTTTTAAAAAGCTATATGATGCAGCTTGTTATTAAGATCACATATACAAACTTTGTTCTAGAAAGGTTATTGCAGAGGCAAGTAATAACTTCCAAAATCAGTAGTCACATGGAGTTTTTTTTTTTTTTTGCTTTAAGATATATTTATTTATTTTTCTTTCTTTATCCCCCCTCCCCTAGATGGTACTCTCCTATGCTCTTTGCTAGCCTTCTCCAGGAGGCACCGGGAACTGAACCCGGTATCTCCCCCGAGAGGCAAGTACCAACAGCCTGAGCCACATCTCTCCCCACGGACTGCGGCATCTGCTAGCTTGTGGCATCTGCCCGTTGCAGTGGAAGCGGCATCTAGCTTATTGCGGTGGGAGGGTGTCTAGCTCACTGCGGTAGGGGCAGCATCTGCTCATCTTCCTTTAGGAGGCACCAGGACCTCCCATGTGGTAGGCAGGTGCCCAACTGATTGAGCCACATCCACTTCCCCACGCTGAAATTTTAACACTCTTGGGGAAAAAGAAATCAGCTCATTATATATATATTTTTTTATTTTAATTTGAAAAATGTGTATAATTTAATCAGTAAACCTAAGGGTCACAGGCATTTTGGGGATACTTGAACATCTTTGTAGCAGAAACTTAACTTCTCTATATAAGGGAAGAAGTCTTTGTCTTTCAATCTGAAAGGTTTGTTCAGTAGATTATTTCATCTTTGGCCAGAATCATTTTTCTAATTCATAATATTAGAGGTGTATATTGCTTTAAGAACATTAAGTACATAAAACAGATAAACTACAGGGAATTTCCTCTCTTTATAAAATAATCCAACACAGTATTCTTTTAAATAATGAGTTCTTCTAATGTATGTTACAAATCATTTTAATTTTATGATAAAGCAGCATAAAGTTTTCAAGGTTATCACCACTGTTGTAAGAATTAAGGTACATATGTATCTTTTAGCCCTTATATCCAATTTTTACATATTACAAGTATTTTATTTGTTTAAAGACAAATATTATAATCTGTTTAGCAAAGGATATTCTTACCCCTCCCCCCCTAAAACTAGTCATATTTGGTAATTCCCTTAATTTTTCAGAAGTTTTTTTCTTCCCCAGTCACCTTGGGCAAGTTCTGAAAAGATTAGTTCCCAATTTGTTTTTTATATACTTATGTTTAGTAACAGTTTCAGCCTAGTAATAATTATGTTTAAGATGCTTGATATTTGCTTGCCTACAAATCTCTTAAAAATTGTCTTAAGTTGGGGAGTGTGTATAGTTCAGTGGTTGAGCGCCTGCTTCCCATGTCAAGGTCCCAGGTTCAATCCCCATCAGCTCCTTAAAAAAAAAAAATTGTCTTAAGTAATTGTATTTTAACTTATCGCTCCACCCGAAATTTCTCAAATATTTAAAAATTATTCTTCTCATAAGGAAAATTTCAATTCTTAATTGCTCTGTTTGAGGTCTTGGACACCTTTGAGAATCTGATGACAGCTATATGTTGATTCCCCAGAAAAAAAACAAATGAGTGCATCCATATAATCCCTGCTCTGTATAAACTGTTAACCCCTTTAGTCAGTGTCACTAAAATCAAGAGTAACATGGCAAAGACCCTCATCCATTATATATTTTCAAATATACAGGTAGAATCCCATTTTAAAAGCTCAGTAGGATAGGATATCAGAAGAGCTATGTGGTTTTCAAACTTTATTGTGATTTCTTTTAATAGTTCACAAATATGACTCCCTAATAAAAATATTATTGACATGACAATAGAGCCTTCAGCCATCCTGTTATATCCTTCCACATAAAATTTCCATAGTAAATATTTGTTACCCAAGAAATAGCAATTTAATTTATTAATATTTCTCTTTTCCAAGATACTTGTTTACAAATATTCAGTGCCTATAAAGAAGACTGGTAGGAAAGGACTACACCAAACAGTTGTTAATAATAACCATATATTGGTAGTTAGGGGTATGGATGATTCTCACACCACTTTCCAAGGTTTCTTCAATGAATTGTTTTTGCTGATGGATTTTTTTTCTAGTTGGAAAAAATCCATCATTTAAAAGAATGATTAGTTAAGGCTTTTTTTAAACTGCCTCCATTATCATTCTTTTTAAATTATTTTTAATTTTGTTTGCAAGTAATATATGAAAATGTTCTTAATGACAAAGATTCAAGGAATACATAAATAAATAGAACAAAATGTGAAAACCCTACCTATCCCATCCCAAAGGAAACCACTATTACCTGTGTGATGTCTTTTTTTTTTCTGTCCTTTTTATGTACATAAGTGTGTATATACACACACACTTTTTAACATAAATTGAATCATCTATATGTTCTGTAATTTTTCCCACTTAGATGCCTGTGAGATGTCTTTATGCTATTACATATCAGTTTATCTTATTAATTTTAATGCCTGTAAGATATTCTATAATATGGCTTATTCATTCCCCTAGTGATAGAAATTTGGGCTGTTGCTGGTATTTAACTTTCAGTGTTAGAAGAAGTGCTACAGTAGGAGGTGCCAGGGATTAAACCCAGGACCTCATGCATGGGAAGCAGGCTGATGAGCTACATCCACTCCCTGGACATGTCTTTTTATACATGTCTTTTTGTGCATGTGTACAAGTATTTTTCTAGAATATTTAGTGCATTATTAGTTAAGAGAATATACTCATTTTTTTTTAATTAAATAAGTGTGTGTGTATTTGTTTTCCTATTTCCTCACTTGCATTTAATATTATTGATCATTTCAATAATTTTAAAGTAGAAAAAAACGTTTCTTATGGATGACTTTACATTTCATTTATATCAATGAAAGTTCTATTTAACAGGGTTTTCAAAAATGATTTTAGAAGTATTTTATTGTAGAAACTTTTCAAGAGTAGTCACACATATTTTAAGGTACCTATCTAAGTCAGCAGTAGAAACTGACAGCCTATGGGTTGTACAACCCCAGACATGTTTTATATTATCTGAACATTTTTTAAAAAATATCTTTTTAAATACTACCAACTTTTTTAAATGGGAAGATTTCACACAGACTCTGTGCTTTGAAAAATTGAAAAGATTTGGCAATACTGAGCCCAGATTCCCATACTGCTTTCAACATGCAGAACTTAAGTCGCAGCTGTCTCCATTAGCTTGGAAACATACTTTCCTTAGCTGGCACCATCAGGCCTGCTTCACTCATTACTCTCCTGGCTCTATAACTGTTTGAATTTGTGAACCCTCTACCCTATAGGAAAGGATGATTTATCATATAGGATTGCTCTTTAAACTGAGTTTTTTGTATGGTATTATTAATGAAGGAGGGAGGGTAAAAGAAAAGCACACTGATAGATCAAGACAGAAAATAATTTTTAAAAAAATTATTACAACCAGATAATATCATGGTTGGTATTTATTAAGTGGGGTTCTCCTTGCCTGAATATTGCTTTGTTAGAAACTATGGTCTACTAATTTATTCTTAGCCTTATTGCTAGCTATAAAATCCAGTGACTTGGATTATTTTAAGATTTGCATTTTTTTGCTGTATATATTTGAAAGCCTCATTTCATGTGTTATGTTTACATTTAACTTTTTCAAAGAAGTGATAATTTGGAACTTTCAGTCCTAAGATAATTTACCTAAATCCCTGTTCACGCTAGCTCACCATGCCTTCTCCTATGCCTGAGTACCTGAATGTGCACTACATTGGGGAGTCTGCCTCCAGACTGCTGTTCTTGTCAATGCATTGGGCACTTTCGATTCCTTCCTTCCAGGCTCTAGGGTGAGTGTTTTCAAGTCCTTGGGTATAAATATGATTTTGTCACAAATGTATATTGAGCAAAAGCTTTTGTTTTGTTTTAGGAGGACTTGTGGTAAAGGAGAAAATGGTATAACATCATAACTTTAAATTTTGTCGTTTACGTGACAAATCGTAGCAACTAACTAGCATTTTTATAAACTCTTTTTATGTTATCCATATTTCATAATTTGGCTAAGTTAATAATTTGGAAGGAGTAGATGCAGAGAAGCTAATTAATCATAATTAGCATCTGCAGTAGGTCATCTTTGATTTGCTCAAAGATGAGGCAATAGGGATGCCCAAATGTGGTTGTCTCCCACCCATCCCCACTTCACTACCAGTGTTTCATTGTTCATCCCAAGTATGTTACTGAGGAGCTAAAACCTGCTTTCAGTGAATATGTTCAAACAGATATTTGCCAATCTCCCAATCTTGTGATTTTTCTTTTTTTCTTTTTCTTTTTTACAGAAAAGAAGGGGGGGAAATGGCATATCCCATAGTACCATTACAATAATCTAGAGATTTGGTCCCATCACAAAAGAGCACATCTGTATTCTCCTCTGAAGTAATCAGATGATGTGAGAAATTATCTACTTTAAGTAATCCAAGTTTTACCCAAAATTTGCCAGATTTATTTAGAAGGTGCTTTAAGGTAGCTGGCATCAAGAAGTGAAGAGGTCGTTTAAAAGAAAAAAAAAGTTGGGCCCATAGTCAGAAAATTATTATTCTAGTCAAAGGAGCACTACTCAACCAGTATGAGTCAGTAGAAAATTCACTTCAATATCCTGTACTTCTGTTTTCCCATTTGCCAAATGGGAATTAACTGCCCATGTCTTATCCTTAGAAAATATTTTGAGCATAATAAGAAAACATTTATCTGAATCATGACTGTAAAAGTCATATAGAGAACTCCACTCTAATTATTTAAGCAGTGTTGGATATGCATGCATTAAATCTTATGCATAAATAATAGTTAGACTAAATGCCTGGTTTAGAATGGTTGACTTTTAAAAGTTAGCCCTTTCTCCCAAAATAACATTTAACTTTCAGAATTTCTCCAGTCTTTTTTTTTTTTTAAAAGAAAAAATAAAATACACTATAAATTTACGTTAGCAGTTTGTTACTATTAAAGCAATAAATGTAGTTCCCTAAGCTTATAACTGGCAATTTTGTAGTGGCAGTCACATTTCTCCATAATCTGTCTAGAAAATCAGTTTCGATGTATCAACCACGGGATAATTACAATTAGAAGTACAATATAGCATTCAAGTACATTAATTGCTACATAAACTCTTATTTCTTATCCCTATCTAGATAATTATAGGTCTTACATGTTTTTCTTAATCAAGTAGATGAGGACTAAGTGCTAAGGACAGAGAAAAATTCTGTTCCATGGTAATAAAAGCTATTCTCTGTTTCCTAGAAACTGGTATTGTTTGCATTTTTTCTCTAGATACAAAGCTTGCTAACAAACCCCTAATTTTATATAGAGAAAGAGATAAACAACATTAATCATTTTCTAACAGTCAATTTTGTTTTAATCACTTACTTTAATGGAGGAAAACAGTAGCTTAAAGAATTGTAAACAGGGCATGGTTGATATTATTTCTATTTTGCTTCTGTATTTTACAAGGGCAAGCAATACTCAAAGAAATTCAGTTGTTGCCTTTAAGTTCTTCTTGTATAATTTAGAGAAAGTATTAGATTACTGGATTCAATTTCAGGGTGCCCGGCATGATTTGCCTGGAGTAAGTATGGCAAGAGTTCTCTCTCTCTAGATTCTTATAATATTACCAAAAATTCCAGGCCACCAATATTTGCCATAGGAAAATTTATTTATTGAATCATTTATGAAACCTTCTACTAAATGCTAAGCCTGAAAAGATGAATCTTTTAAAATATTATTTTAACAAAGTAATGTTTCCTATAACTTTTTGGGTTTGAAATCAGCTCCAGTACTATATCACTGATTATTTTCCCTTAAGTACCTTGCCTTCAATTCAACAGATGTTGCCAGGTAAAGAAGAATGTCTTGAGCTTGTTCAGGTAGATGACAACTGGTTATCCTCTGGTATGGGTGGCTGAGAAGATGTATTCTTTTTATCAAAATAAATAGTATAAACATTGATCTAATCTCTAATTATGAATACTACAGGCATATTTTACCAAACATTGACAATATAGTGTAGTACTTTAAAATACCTATACAGGGAAGCGGCTGTGGCTCAATCAGTAGGGCTCCCGTTTACCATATGGGAGGCCCCGGGTTCGGTTCCCGGGGCCTCCTGGTGGGGGCAGGCCCGCCCGCACGGCGTAGTTAGCTGACCCAGCGAGCACAAGCAGCAAGGGGGGGATAAATGAATAAATAAATAAAATCTTTAAAAAAATAAATAAATAAATAAAATAAAATACCTATACATTTATGTGAAAAAGAAGTCAACATATTTACTATTATGCAGCTTAATGCCTTTTTTTTTTTTTTTTTTCCCTTTTAACCAACATTCTCTGGATGTCTGATTCATACTAACTACCTTCTCTACTCCGTTCCTTTTCTTTTTTTTTTTTTTTTTTTATTTTACCGGGAGGTCCCGGGGATCGAACCCAGGTCCCTCCATATGGCAGACGGACGCCCAACCATTTGAGCCACATCCTCCCCCTACTCCGTTCCTTTTCATCTCAAAGGAAAGATATGTTGAAAATAGTCGTATAATGTGACTGCAATAGTCATTTGTTTTGTTTCCCTAACAGGAAAAAACTGGTAGCCAACATGCATTTACCAACACAAAATATTAGCCTTAAGTGGCAGTCTCTATTGAGAAATTTGCCTTTTGCATTTTACTTGCTAGATTTTGTAATAATTTATAAAAGAGCCTATTTGGACAAATTTTGGTTTTATCCACCTGCTGGTATTCTGTCCTTGGACCGTTGTATTTAACCTCACTGAAGCTCAGTTATGCATTTGTTAATTAATGGCAGAGAGTGACTTCTGCCACTTAGGTAAGATAATGAACATAAACTTATCTGATTCAGTGCTTGCTACAGAGTAGATAATAAATAGTAATTTTCCTTCATTTCTTTCAGGAACCTTCTTAAAGGGAACTTGTTTTTTCTTTCCTAATGCACTTTGAAAAAGAAACATTTGCACATAGTTATTTATACAATGTGGTGGTGTTGGTTTTGTTTTTGGCGTGGTTTTTTTTTTTTTTTTTTTTTTTGGATACATGTGTGAATAGATATCTTTCAGTGATTGATTTCTACATTAAGCTCTTTCAACTTTTCCTTAACACAGTTTTACAGCTCTTTGGGTTAAGGTTTAAAATGGAAATAAAAGAATCTGACTGTTTATTCCTCAATTGCCACTTTTCATCTCTTTTCCTTAAAGATACTCTCAACTGTTTTTGGTATTCCCTCATCTTCTATACTGATATGCCTTCTTAACTTTTTCTCAGAGTCTCCCCCAACAATGTCTAGGCACTTTCTTGCTACTAGATGTGACAGATAGACCAGTGAGAGCTCTGATTTCTTTCTAGTTGTTTCTTTTTTTTCCTTTCCTGTGTTTACTAGTTAATTACCTTGATTAGCAAAACCTTAAGAATCAGAAGTTAAGGTGAAAATTGACCTCTTCATGTTTGCTTTAAACTTTTTCCTCATGCTTTTACAATTTTAAATAATACTAAAGTATGTAACTATACAGCAAACCTCACTCTCCAGGCGTAACTAAGCCAACTGTTAACAGCATAGTGTCCTACCATATCTTTTCCATATCATATTTAAACAATCAAATATACACAGACACATACATTTACACATCCTGTTCTTTGATTTGGTTTTTACACTTAGGTAGTAGTATTCTTCCTATATCAGCACATGCATATTTACACTATTCTTCTTAATGGCTACTTAGTATTCCATTTTATGAATTTATTTTAATTAACTTAACAAACCAAATGCCTATTAACAATGTTATTAGACATTTGGGTTGTTGCTGGTTTTCTTTGTTATTATGTTATAGCATTAAATATATATCTTTGCCTACTTGTCTTAGTAGTTTTATAAAATAGATTTCGACAAACCAAATTATTGGGAATAAAGAATGTTTATTTTAAATTCTGATAGGTACTACCTTTCATCAGCATTGTATTTCTTACCAGGATGTTCTTATCAACTTAAATCTCTTTAGAGAAATGAAAAGAAATTTTATAATTTCATTATCTTATTTATAATAAAGTTTGTAGTTTTTGGTTTAAAGATTACTTACTTGTGAAAGGGCCCATACCCACATCTTTGCCAGCTCTGTCTTTTCTAAATCCTTGCTTCTGCCTATTCTTTCACCCCAGTGACCAGAAATCATTTGCTGAATTCCTTCTATATACCATGTACTCTTATTTATTGAGACACAGAAAAGAAAAAGGGAGTCCCTGCCTTCAGTGAGGTTTTAATTTAATTTATTATGAAAGCAGACCCCCTAAATCAATTAATTTAGACTTCCATGAGATAAGTACAAAATATAAGTGTATACTGTACAACCAATGCCTGGGGCTGTATCGAGCAAATAGGCAACATGTATATAGCATTGAAGTAGCAAAAGTCTGTAAATACATATAATAAAATTATAACATGTTTGAATAGCAGCATTACGGGTGATTTTTTTTTGTTTATATTTGTTTCTCTACAATAAACCCATTTAACCTTTGTGGAAAAAAAAATGTGTGTGTGTGTGTGTGCATGTGTAGTAAAGGTAGCACTAAGGTGGGGGGGGGAATGATTAACTAACTTGGGAGAGGCATGTGGTAAGAGAATATTTTTCAAGAAAGTGAGCTCTGAGCTATATCTTTAAGAAATGGATTAGGAATTTACCATAAAAACAAGGTGGGGAGAGTACATTCCAAGAAGGGAGAACAACATTTAGTAATTCAGCAACAATTTTTATTGGACACCTACTATGTGCTTGTTCTTACCTCACCAAGTTTGCACTTTTTCTTCCTTCTTCCTGGAGTACTGTTCCACTAGATGTTTTTTATAAAGATATCTCCCATCTTTCTCTACTTAAATCAAATGTCACCTGCTCTAACCACCTTAGTTAAACAGTCTGCCTTCCCCATTTTCTAATGTGTCATCCTACTTTATAATAATGTATAATTTTTATTACCTGAAAACATTTTTGTGTATAACCGTATGTACCTATATGTGTATAATATTTATATAAAATATTTGAAATTATGTATTTGTTTACTTGTTTTTTATGCTTCCCTTGTTTCATGAAGGCAGACCTAATCTAGTTTATTGCTAATTCTCCTGTGCCTAGAACAATGCCTGGCATATGTACTTTATGTCATAGTTTGTTTACATAATTCTTATATTTGCAACTCATAATAACCCTGAGCAAGATACAGGACATACAGTCCCTCTGCATCTTACATAGTAAGCAGCCTGAGACCTGGGAAGCTATTTTGCCTAATTTCAAATGGATAATAAATGGATGATCTGGGTTTAAAACCTTGGTTCTTGACTCCTGACGCTCTTTGTACTCTCTCATGCCACTGAGATTTATTACTCAGAAATTCAGGAAAGGACCTTCGCCCTTTCTTACCTCTTATTACTACTAGTAAATTCCCTGGGTGTCTTATATTGTATACTAATATCTTATCTGAAATATAGAATAAACCATTTCTCCCAGCTTGCTTACCTGTCATCAAATAACTCTAACTGCCCCTTTAAAAAAAAAAAAAATGTATTTACACGAAGGCAAAAGAAACCTTTGCAAAGAGTTTTTAAATGTATGCTTTAAAAAAAAAAAAAAAAAAATTCTTTATTCCATCTGTCTGCATGACATGAGATTAAAGCCCTTACTTTTTTATTTTGAAATATTACTTGCAACTATTTTTATATACTAGCTGAGTGATTAATGAGCTAGCTAATATTTAAATTTCCTAAGCATTTCCTCATGAAATGCTATCAACTATATAAAACACAGAATTGACCAATGCATGCCCAGTTGGCCTATCTGGAATAATTTTAATTCACTATATTTTATTTTTAGATATGAGTGAGTTGTAAAGTTTATAAAATTTATTTTAATGATATCAGATTTGTGTTTTTGTGTTTTGTTTTTTGTTTTGTTTTGTTTTGTTTTGTTTTGTTGAATAGGCAAGAAAACAGCATATCGTTGGTGAAAGCTTATTGGAATGAACTTTTTACTCTTGGTCTTGCCCAGTGCTGGCAAGTGATGAATGTGGCAACTATATTATCAACATTTGTTAATTGTCTTCACAGTAGCCTTCAACAAGGTAAAATCAATACCTTATTTATTTCCTTTTCCAGGATTTAGGAAGGGGAATCAGTTTGTATAAAATATTATGGTTAAAGTTAGATATCTTATGATGGTATTAATGTTTTAGGTACCAACACCCTTTTAATTTTGATAAATTTCACAATTTGATAAATTAACGAATTATCCAGAAATATTTTTAAATATTTAAAACAAAATTGAAACAAGTATATTTAAATCTGGATGGCTCTTCCTGTCCAGGCCATATGAATTGTTGCCCTTTGGTAGGGGTACAAAAGAATCCAGGGTTAGCTTATGTAGAAGTGATCAGACATTGAAAAATGTATCCTTCCCACCCAATTTTTAAACTATATTTCTTTATTATAGCCCTTTGAATCCCAAGATAGGCTGATATTGGTATCAATTCATCAAAGTTTACCTTTTCCCTAAACAGTACTGAAGAGTCACAGAAAGATTCTTACCCTTTTTTCTTTTCTAGATGGCAAAGTGATTACAAGTCTCATTCATTTGAGGAGGCACTACTTATTTATAACGCTTAACTTTAAAATGGCTTGTGAATAACCAAGAGGATGGCTGTCCTCAACTACAGAGAGCTGCCTTTTGAGCTCAGGAAATAATTTATAAATTGGGAACTACTTTTTATTTTCTAGCATCCTCCATTTCCCATTATTTTACATTATTTTAAATGATCTGCTGCCTCCTGATATTTAAGGGCAGAGGAATCACCTTAATCGCCATCAACAAAAGATGTCTAGTAGAAGGTAGCACTACATTCCCATCTTACTTATGGACTTCTAACCCCGATTTGTTTCATTTTAATATACTTGCAGTGTGTTATAAGGCCTACCTTCAGTAAAGCTATAGCTGACTAATCAGATAAAATCCTACAACCAAGATTTGAGTCCATTGTACTTTGGTTAACCAGTTTTTCAGGTGGTTGTGTTTACAGCTTATCTTCTCAAAGGTGTATCTTGAGAAAACATTACATTTATGGCTCTTTATACTGAAAAACTTGTTTTATTTTTTCTTGAATTAAGAATTCATGAAGATAATTAGTTAGTTTCATCTATAATTGGAGAGATCCTGGCTTTTAAACATAGATTGGTTATGTTGAAAGCTGGAAATGAGTGAGAAGAAAACACTGGATGAAAATAGTTATGCATTTTAGACAAAAACTGAAATGAACTTGTTTTTTATTAGTTCATTTTAAATAAAAGATAAAATGTCCACAGAAAGAAGAAAATTATTGATGGAGCACATCTTCAAACTGCAGGAGTTTTGTAACAGCATGGTTAAACTCTGTATTGATGGATATGAATATGCATATTTGAAGGCAATAGTACTCTTCAGTCCAGGTATATAAACATTTACTTTTTTTTTTTTTTTTTAAACAAAATTTTATTGCAGTATATCATTCATTCATACATGAAAATACATAATAAATGTATAGTAAAATTTGTGAATTTACAAAATATGTGCATATCATATACACGGGTCCCATACAACCCACCGACACCTTTCATTGTTGTGAAACATTTGTTACGAACTATGAAAGAGCACCATCAAAATATTACTCCTAACCATAGCCCATATCTTACATTTGGTGTATTTTTCCCCCAACCCACCCAATTATTTATTTATTTTTTGCCTTCCTTTTTTTTTTTTTTTTACTTTATTTTGTACATTTAATAATTGAAAATATAAGCAATTAAAAACTAAAAAGTAAACCCAGATGAATAAATATATACATTTCTCAATTAAATGTAATGGATACATATAAATTTTTTTTTGGAATCAAACAATATGTTACACAATGTATTTGGTTCATAGTAATGCATTCATATAGTATTTGTCCTTTTGTGTCTAGCTTGCTTCACTCAACATAATGTCCTCCAGGTTCATCCATGTTGTCATATGCTTTACAACTTCATTTCTTCTTAGGGCTACATAATATTCCATCGTGTGAATAAACCACAGTTTGTTTATTCATTTATCTGTTGATGGACACCTGGGTTGTTTCCAGCTTTTGGCAATCCACCCAATTAATTATTAACACCCTTTTTTAGCATTATATATTTGTTATCATTCAGGAGAAAACATTCTCATATTTATCCTGTTAACCACAGTCCATCATCCACCACAGGATTCCTTGTGTTTTACAGTCCCAAGCTTTGTATAGTCCATTCAAAGTGTATACTCAGTGGCTGTCATTTTCTTCTCAGAGTTGTGCTGTCATTCACCTCAGTCAATTTTAGGACATTTTCATTACTCCAAAAGGAAAAATTCCTATCCCCTTATACTGCCCTATTGTTGTCCCTGAGTATTGAAAAAATATCTTCTTGCCCTTGCTGAAAAATATTACTATTAATTATCATCCATAAGTTACATTAGTTGTAGTCTTGTGTATAAACATTTACTTCTTATTTAAAAATACAGTGTTTGAGGATGTGGAGAAATGGAAACACTTGTACATTATTGGTGGGAATGTAAACTGGCACAGTTGCCTTGGAAGACAGTTTAGTAGTTACTCAGTATTTCACATAGAGTTACAATATAACCCAAAAGTTCACTCATATGTATTGGCTCAAGAAGTGAAAATATATGTCCACACAAAAATTGTACATGAATATGTGAAGCAGCATTATTCATAATAGCCTAAAGGTAGAAACAGCCCATATGCTCACCAACTGATGAATGGATAAACAAAATGCGATATATCCACACAATGGGATATTTGGCAATAGAAAGAAATGAAATCCTGATACATGGTATCACATGGTTGAATCTTGAAAACATGTTAAGAAACCAGTCATGACCGACCATATATTATATGAGTCCATGTATATGAAATGTCTAGAAGAGGAAAATCTATAGAGAAATAAAGTTAGTGGTTTCCAGGGACTAGGAAGAGGGGAGATTGGAGAGTGACTGCGAAAGGGTGCAGAGTTTCTTTTTCGGGTAACAAAAATATTCTAAAATTAGATTGTGATTATGTTTGCACACCTCTGTGAGTACACTAAAAACCATTAAGTTGTACACTTTAAAGGGATGAATTTTATTATATGTTAATTGATCTTAATTTTAAAAATACTATGTTCTTTGCAGATTTAGTAACTAAAGAGTTTACTATTACATTTATCCTCCCTCTGTTGCATCTCACTCTGATTTTATATTGAGTATTCAATCACTTGGTATACTGGGGCTACTATTTGTATATATCATGGCCTCTTTGCCTAATGTGAACCAATACCTCAATGTTAAAAACTGATCTGGCTATGAATAAGGAAAATTGAAAAAAATGACATCATAAACTTCTAATTCTGTTGTCACATCAACAATTGAATTCTTAGGTATATTTTGTTAGAAATCATTAAGAAGCAAAATGAGAGACAGTACTGCAGTATTAATATGTTAAATTCCCAAACATCTTAGAGTTACCAACAAATAGATATGGGTCTCTCATTTGCAGTCCTGTTTTCTAGTTTTCACATAGGAAAATGACAGTAAGCTCAATGATCAATTTCTAAATAAGAGAATTGACTTTTCTCTTAGGTTCCTGTACAGCATAAAATTATCTCAGCATTCCTATTTCTTCTCTTCCATGATATCAACAAGATAATTAAAGTTTTTATACTATTTCTTCTGATGTTTCATATGAGTCAAAAACATGTATCTCCATTTTTATCACAACCAATTTGCCACCTTCATTTTCTTTAAATATGAAATAGTTTTGAAGTTAGAAGTATAATGTAACTATTTTATTAAATATTTCCAGTATTTTATCACTTATTTTTTTACCTTTACCTGCTTTTTTTTTTTTTTTAAAGATACTTAGATTACATACATGTTACACAGAAAATATAGGGATTCCTATATGCCTGTCCCCAAACCTCCTACACCCTCCCACATAAACATCATTAGTGTGGCACATTCATTGCAATTGATAAGCGCATCCTGGGGCTTTGCCACTGAGCATGGACCATAGTTCACATTGGAGTCTACACTGTCTCCCACACAGTTCTGCATGTTATGTGACGATATAAAATGGCCTATATTTGTTGCAGTGTCATTAAGGACGATTCCCAAGTGCCGAAAAAGCCCCTGTATTACAACTGTTTTTCCCTCTCCCTGCCCTTAGAGCCTCCAGTGGTCACTGCCTCCCCATCAATGTTATAATTTCTTCCATTGCTAGAATCACAATATGTCTATAGTTGAATACCAGTAAGTCTACTCTAGTCCATAGTTCATTCCCCAATACTGAGGATTGTGGGATGGTGATGTCCAACTCCACCTCTCATTGAGAAGAGGCTTCGATCCCATATAGCCAATGGATGGGACTCTCTTGCTTGCAATTGTCGGCTCTCTCATTTCCTTGGTATGGTGGTTGTCAGTCCTCACCTCCTTGTTAGTTGTCCTGGGTGAGTCCAATGAAGTGGAGAGTAGGTGTTGCAACTCTGCTGTGGTTCCGGGCCCAGCTGGCACATGGACAGCCCAAAGACTCCAGTCTCTGGACATATACCTACAAACTCCAGCACCAAGTATAGGTTTAAATAGAAGGGACAGATGAGTCATGTGTAGGGAAGCCATAATTGAGTCAAACTCTTGTCACTCTCAGGAGCACAAACTCCAAAGTAGGGCCCACTGGCAAGGCACCAAACTCCAGAGCTATCTGCCTTGACCATAGGACCTGGGTGTCTCCAGAGCCCTCAGGAGCCCCCACTATTAGGGGTTGTATCCACTTTGGCAGTCTATGAGATCCTGCTGAGATGTGCCATAAGCATTACCTCTGGGATGACCTCCCGACTCAGTTTGAAGTCTCTTAGCCATATAAACTCATTTGTCTTTACCTTTTTCCCCTTTTATTAGAGGTCTTTTTCCAGTTGCATTGCTATTTTATCACCTTTTAAATCTCTTCAGTTAGTACAATTTTCCATATTTTTCAACATTTCTTAAGTTAGGCATAGTGTTTATGAAGTTATTTCATACCATTGAAACGTTTGTATAGATTATTTCATGTGATTTATGATATCAAAATTTGTCTGGGAAGCAGATGTGGCTCAAGTGATTGGGCTCCTGCCTACCATGTGAGAGGTCCTGGGTCAGTTCCCAGTGCCTCCTGGAGAAGGCAAGCTGACGCAATAAGATGACTTGACAAAAAAGACACAAAGAGGAAAGACAAAGAGAGGCACAACAAACCAGGGAGCTGAGGTGGCTCAGATGATTGAGCACCTCTCTTCTACATGGGAGGTTCCGGGTTCAGTTCCCAGTTCCTCCTAAAGAGAAAACGAGCAGACACAGTGAGCGCACAGTAAATGGACACAGAGCAGACAGCAACCGCAAACAACAAGGAGAGGGGTAAATAAGTAAATGAATAAAACAATAGTGTGGTTTTTTCCCCTTATAAAATACAGTATAGAATATACTCTGCAAATATGTTATTGGAATTTTTTTTTAATCAAGCTGAATCATTTCATTTTTTGTTCCTATTGAAAGCAAAAATGATCAAAATCCCTTCCACCCTTTTTAAAATAAGGAAAAAAGATTTTGGTAGGACCCAAATATCTGATTATTTTATTAGATGTTAGAATTTATATTATGACATGAAATAATTTCAAGTTATTAATGTTTCAGATCACCCAGGCCTAGAAAACATGGAACAGATTGAAAAATTTCAGGAAAAGGCTTATGTGGAATTCCAAGATTATATAACCAAAACATATCCAGATGACACCTACAGGTATAATAGATGTTAAATAACTAATTGAATTCATTTTAAAACTTTTTTGTGAATTCATTATTTCATTATTTTCCATTCCAAAAGTAATTGTTTCAGTCAACCTAAATGTTTAGACATAAATAGCTAATTCTAGTGACAGCAGTATTGCACTGTTGCAAGCACTTTACAGGTAATAGTTCATCCAGTTCTCACATTTTATATGAGGAGACTTCAGCACAGAGAGTTTAACTAACTTACTCAAGGTCACACAATAAATGGCAGAGCCTGAGTAAGAATCCAGGTGTCTTAACAATAGAGTCCAAACTCATTTTTCTTCAGATGAGATGAATTTTATTAGTAAAAAGGGGGAAATTTTAAAGAACTAATGAAAAGGTACCATTAGACAATATTTTATAAATAATTTTGAAATGTGGTTTATGATATTTCTACTAAGTTATTTCTTGCCTGTCCTTTGAAAAAAAAATTGTATTTTTTATAAGATCAACTCAATTTTGAAAGAGGGACAGGATAGCAGGATGGTTAGGCACGTGGATATCAGGTCCAAGTACCTGGGTTTGAATACCAACTCTACCACTTACTAGCTTTATTGCCTGCACGTTATTTAACTTCTCAGCCTCAGTTTCCTACCTATAACATGGAGATATTCATAGTACTTACTTTTTACAATTATTGTAAGAATTCTGTTAATATATGCAAAGTGCTTAGAACCGTACTTGTTAGATAGTAAGGGCTGTATAAGTGTTTGCTAATATTATTATTATAGCATACTCAAACTAGTAAAAGGATACTTTGCATGTAATTTTATAAGCCAGTTCCATCATGAAAATTAGCCTTAGTTTATCTAACCAGTGTTCCTACCAGTTCTGTAGATGCTCTTCTGTTGGTGGGAACAAAAAGGAGCAGAGTACATAGCTACAGGAAGATCAGTTAATCCTGGGGGCTGCTGGTTTCATTTGATCTCAAGTGTTAGGCTTTTGAATAGCAGAAAGAAAAATACCACAGGTGTTTTGGAAAGGTGGATTTTTTGTTGTTGGCTGCTGTTTTGTTGTGATTGTTTTTCATTTCTTTAAAGTTTAAAAAGTTGCTTTTTACTTCATTATACAAATAAATGCTGTATTTAAATGTTTCCTCCTTTTTGAAATACAGTTGTTTGCTGACCTCCATTCCATCAGGTTGTGGGTGCCTTGACCTATGGAACTCTTCAGTTTTTCACATTCCTAGTTATTTAAAATTAATAAATTATGGTTGGATAGCAGTTTCAACTTAAAATATGTTTCACAAGACAGTCTTACCTTAAAAATCTCACTACCTAGTAGAGAAACTGTCAGGAATCTTTTCATTAATCTCCACAACAGCACTGTGAGAGAGACTAGGAGTAAGTTGCTTGCACACATTCACAGAGCTAGGGGGCAGCTGAATGAAGATTTGAACCCAGTGGTCTTGAGTCCATATTCTGTGTCCTTCCAAGTAATGACAAGAGTGCCTGTTTTACCATTTCCAGTAAGATTTTTTATAAAGCAAAACCAAGAAAATTGTTATAGTTGAGCCTCACATGTCCTGATAACACAAAATATTACTGCTCTTAAAACCTCAGATGAATTCCTAAGACATTCTTAAATGTACGACTTGATCTGTGGTTACTCCATAGTTTAATAACTTGTGTTCCATGGTCCATACAGCCAAGTGGATGCAGCACAGTATAGCAATTAAGAGCAAGGCATTGCTATGGAGTCTGTCAGACCTGCATTTACATTCAGAGTAACTTAAAGAATAACTTTAAGGCTTGAACATACTTTTTTCATTTCAGCTTCTGAAAATTAGATCTTCGTTAAATTAGACCACAGAAATTACTTTTTTTTTTTTTTTAACTGAATCTTTTTCTGATTTACAACTTTGTCTTACCCCCACACCCATTTTTTTCTTTAGGTTATCCAGACTACTTCTCAGATTGCCTGCTTTGAGATTGATGAATGCTACCATCACTGAAGAATTGTTTTTCAAAGGCCTCATTGGCAATGTACGAATTGACAGTGTTATCCCACATATTTTAAAAATGGAGCCTGCAGATTATAACTCCCAAATAATTGGTCACGGCATTTGAAAGCTGGGATCTCAGTGCTGTAAATGTGTTGTTCTTTCCCAGAACACAAGAAGACATCAAATTGAACTCATTTATTTCAGAGTTTCTGGAAATTTTGACTTTAAGGGTAACCAAAATCCAAAGTGTTTATTTTAACCTCCTTAACGAAGAATTTTTGAAGTGACTAGACAGGTAGCAGGAATTAGAATTTCCCTTCCTGTCATATTTAAGTGAATATTAAGAATTGCTATGAATCTGTTCTTGGTGAAGCTATCACCTCTTGGCTATCTAAGATCTCTCATGCTATTTTATTTTATAAAACAAATAAATTAGTCTCTTTTTTTGGAATTGTGTTCTATTCATATTTAACTCCATTATGAACTAGTACAAACACATAATGATCAGAAATCCATGAGGAGGATTTTCTCTTCCATAATTGTTTTCATTTTGATTACCATGTCAAAAGAAGATTAGTTTATGCTCAATGGTATACTGATAACATTAGAACTATAGGAAATAATAATTGAATATATCTATTTTTTGCCTTTTGTAAATATCATGGTGCCCCTTATTATATACCATTCTCATTGCTGGCAATGAGACATAAGCCATTTGTGATCTTAAGAGTTGACACTTTTACTGTTATATATTATTAGTTACAAGCAGTTTTTATTTATGTAGCAAAAAAATTGTTTTTGAGAATAAAATAGGGTTTATGTTTTAATATTTCTGGTTTACTGCTGTGTTTCAAAAAGTAGTAGATACTGATTGAGCCCAGAAGTTTCAGTATTTCAAAAGCGATATTAAAATTGTTGCCCTTTCATTCCACAAAAAGTATTCTGATTTCTCTCCCCCTTTTTTATGACCTGCATTATAGCTTCCTGGCTCTGCCATGGGATTTACTTTAAGGCCATTAGAAAAACTCATCCAGGAGCAGATGTTGCTAAAGTGGTTGAGTACCTGCTTCCCATGTACGGGGTCCTAGATTCAATCCCCCCAGTATCTCTAAAAACAAAATAAAACAGACAAAAAAAATAGTTCTCATTGGGGAGCAAATGTAGCTCAGTGGTTGAGCGCCTGCTTTCCGTGCACAAAGTCCTAGGTTCAATCTCCCGTACTGCCAAAAAAAAGAAAGGAAAACTCATCCAATTTGTTAAATAATTTATCATAGCCAATCCACGCTTTCAAGGTGAGTTAGATAATTACTTAAAGCAACTTGATAACTTAAAAAAAAATTTAAGTTTCTTTAAAATATAAAGTAATATGCACTGATTTTTCTTTTTTTACTGTAAAGGGGAGAGAGAGCTATTTTAAGTGTAGTAAACTGAAACCTTGCTATTGCCACAACAAAAGCATTTTAGACCCTCCTTTGATGTCTTCCATAGTAATGTTTTTCTTACCAAACCTAATTCTGATAAATATTTCTTTGCTCTGATTTCATGATGAATTATTTTGGTATGTCTATTTGTTGATTGTTAAAAACAAATATGAAGATTTTATTACACTCAAAGTACATTTTTTATAAAAGTTTTTGCAAACAAGAGAAGCTGACTTTTTTTGGTATGTGGATTTTACTAATTACTAGGTTATAGGTAAGTCAAAAAAGTTAAAAGTTTATCAGCTTTCAGTCTTTACCAGTTTACTAAGGGAGACTTTTTTTTGCCTATTAAAGATTTTTGTCAACAGGTTTATTTATACGTATTAGCTGGGAAAATTACATTTAATATAAAGGACTCAAATGGAAAAATCAGCAGGTTTATACCTTTATAAACTCAATGTAGTAAGTCAAGGATTCCAGAAAATAATTCCTTATAATAATGTACTAATGGTTAAGATACATGTTTCTTTCAGGTATTTTTCCTGATTAAATTTGTAGTTACATTTGGAAGTGTTTTAAATCCTATATTAAAATGTGACCTGCATTACAAATTTCCGTATCCTGCCAATATATTTGATTTCAGTGTCCGATTTTTCAATGTTTGGCCATCCTCTTTATATGTGAGTGTGTGTGTGTGTTTATTGTTCTGTTGTGTTTTTCATCTTAAAGTTTAGGGCTGCTATATTAAGAAAACACTAGTAAAAATTATTACTGATAGAAAGTTCTAAAAATTCCATTTTTTCTGGTGGGTGGTATAAGCTCCCTTTTTATCATATAAAAAAATATTTGCATTTATCCCCAAATTTCTTTCCTGTATTCTGCTGAACCCAGTCTCACCACCTTTTACATCATTTGGATCTGGAAGCTGATCAAGGAGATTTGTTTGCAGATACAGCGAGATTTGCCTCTTGTGTATATATTTTTGGCTTTTAAGCAGGATGGTTATAATTGAACTTCCTAAAAGGGAAAAACATGGGAAACATTTCATGTCCTGTATTTTAGGATTATCTACTATTCAATTTGAAAATTTCAGCTAAATATTGCAGATTGACCATTAATTTCTTTTCTTTCCTACCTGAAATCTCAATAAAATGATAATAAAGTGTTAGCTACACAAGAATAAAACAGCAGGAAAGAAGAGATGAAATTATTTAAAAAAAAAAAAAAAAAAAGTGAATGAATCTTTGGAAGATGAAAAGCAGATGGAAGAAAACAGTGCCTTAGCAGAGCCAAAACCAAGGAAGCTCTACTCTGAGTGCCTGCAAGAGGCATTGTAATGAGAAAAAGGCCAGTGTACCTTACAGTATCCAGAAAAGATGCTCAGTACCTAGAGGCACTGGGTACTCAAATTCAGAGATAGTGTATGGGCCATAAAAAAGAAAGGACTGGTTGCAAGTCTGGATACAGAATAGTTGGACAGTCTTTACCCCTGCTTGAGTCAGGTGACCACTTTCCATCTTCCCATCCTTCCAGGAAGGAGGCCAGAGGTTTATTCTCTTAAGAAACTAAACTGGAAGATCATAGGACTTATGGTATAAAAGGACATTAACAGAAGCATAGTGTAGAAGTTTGGCAGTTTGATACAGTTATGAATTTCAAAAATATAATGGATTATGCTTGTACACTGGTCTGTTCATCTGGGCATGATTAAGTTATGATTAGGGATTTGATTGGGCCATGTCGGTAGGATGTTGAGCCCCGCCCCTTGGTGGATGGGGTCTCAAAGATAAAAGACATGGCAAAGAATGGAGTTGGAGACTTTTGTGTTGGAGTTCTGATGCTGAGTTTTAATGCTGGAGCCTGGGGAAGTAAGCATGGGGGAGCTTGGTTGTGAGGAAGGAGAGAAGGCCCCAGGAAAAGAGACGAGCCATTCGCCTGGCAGTTCACAGCTGACCTTGTGGAGAGAGGCAAAGCCTAGAGAGCCTCATAGTCTACAGCTGACCTTGTGGAGGAAACAGAGGAGCTAAGCCCGGAGAGAAATGGAGCCCCTGGAAGAGAGGAACCCAAGAAGCCTGAACCCTGGCAAACTTGGGCAGCTGCCTTGCTCCAAAATGTAGCCACAGACTTTGGTGAGGGGAAGAAACACTTTACGGCCTGGTAACTGTAAGCTTCTACCCCAAATAAATACCTTTTATAAAAACCAACCGATTTCTGGTATTTGCATCAGCACCCCTTCTGGATGACTAATACATATGGATAAAATAGGCGATTGAAAATGGAGATGAAGTGAAAGTCCACATTCTGAATATGGGCCCCCTAACCTTATTCGCAGAAGGCTGGTAGTCAGGTATGACTTTATCAGAATTTTTTTCCTTTGGAGAAACTAATTGACCCCACATTTGGAAACCACATATCCGATAAGATTTAATATCCAATAGATATAAAGAAATCCTACAACTCAACGATAAAAAGACAACCCAATTTAAAAAATGGGCAAAAGACTTGAACAGACATTTTTCCAAAGAGGAAATAGAAATGGCAAAAAAGCACATGAAAAGATTTTCAACATCACTAGCTATTAGGGAAATGCAAATCAAAACCTCAGTGAGATATCACTTCACACCTACTATAATGGCCACTTGAAAAAAAAAATACAAGTGTTTTGGAGAGGATGTGGAGAAATAGGAACACTTATTCACTGCTGGTGGGAATGTAGAATGGTGCTGGTGCTGTGGGATATAGTTTGGTGCTTCCTCAGGAAGCTAAGTATAGAATTATGATCTGGCAATGATGCTACCCAGAAGAAATGAAAGCAAAGACATGAACAGACATTTGCATACCAATGTTCTTAGCAGCATTCTTCACAATTGCCAAAAGATGGAAGTGTCCATCAACCTTTGAATGGATAAAAAATATATATAGATGATGAAATACTATTCAGCTGTAAGAAGAAATGATGTCCTGATGCATGCAACAACATGGATGAACCTTGAGGACATTATGTTGAGTGAAATAAGCCAGACACAAAAGGACAAATATTGTATGATCTCACTAACATGAACTAAATATAATGAGCAAACACATGGAGGTATCTAGAATATAGGTTTTCAGGAGATAAAATGAAGGTAGAGATTGGGGAACTGATGATTAATTTGTGCAGAATTTTTCATAAGGCTGATTATACATGTTTAGAAATGGATAGAGGTGATGGTAGCTGGCACATTGTCACAAGTGTAATTACCAGCTGAATTGTGAGTGTGATTGTGGTTGAAAGGGGAAGTCTAGGGTTGTGTGTGTCACTAGAAGGAAAGCTAGAGGGTGAAACATGGGACTATATAACATAGTGAACCCTGTTGTGGACAATGAATATGGTTAATAGTACAAATAAAAGAATGTTCTTCTATGAACTAGAATAAATGTATGTCACTATTACACAGTGTTAATAGGGTGGTATATGGGAAAAAACACACTTAATGCAAGCTAAAAAAAGAAGTGATAGCTAAAGCAATTCATTAAAAGGGTTGGAAAAATAAGGTTGAGGAATTCACCTTGCAAGTATAACCAAAAGATAAAGAAATGGAAAATAGGATAGATTAAATAAATTAGAGAACCAGGAGGTCTAACATTTTAATAATAAAAGAGTTTAAGAGAAGACTTAAGGAGGTAAGGGAATTATTAAACAAATGATACAAGAAAAGTACTATAAAAAGACAGGCACCTCTATTTTGAAAGGGCCCAGAACTATAAATTTTTAAAGATCCATACTGAAGTCCATCATCTTGAAATCTCAGAACAATACAGTCAAAGAGAAGATACTTGTGGCAGTATAGTGGAAAGATACTCTAAAGGCCTTCCCATACAAGGTAGCTGGGTTTTGGATACATTAAAACAAACCTTTAAATCTATTGCTGGGCTCACAAGAAATCTGGGATTCTCAAAGGCTAAGGTTTATTTAGGTCACTAGCACTACCACTCCCTGGTTCTGGCAGAAGCAAATGTAAATATTCTCTGGAGAAACTATAATTTCAGTCAGTAACTTTTTCTGTAAAGGAGCAAAGAATAAATATATTTGGCTTTGGTGGGCGAGGGGCAACTTGTGGAAGAGCATGAGAACCAAAAATAATTGCCTTACTAGAAACCAAAGGTAAAGAAGTGCCCTATCTCAGCAGATTTGGAGTGTGGCTTTGTCTAATGGAGGTGTTTTTAAATTGATTTATAAGAAACTTTTTTAAGAAGTTAAAAGAATTGTATCACTTTGGACTAAAAGTTACAGAGACAGTACAAAAGGGCCTTCAACCTTCTATGGGCACTCAGTCACAAACGTGGGCTCCATTTTATGGAAAACGAAGGGTAATTTCCATGTGACTTCTTGGATTCCTCATAAAATAGTAGCTTAATTCAAGGCAAATGGAGGGGGGCGGGACAATAAGAGAAAGAGAGGGACAGAAACCATAGTCTTCTAACCTAGCCTCAGAACCCAAGCAAGGTTGCTTCTGTGCCAATTTATTCATTAGGGTAGACACAAAGCCTGTCCAAATTCAAGGAAAGGTAAAGCAGACTAATAGACTATACCTCTTAATGGGGGCAAGGGGTGACAGTCGACATTCTGGAAGAAATGTGAGAAGCAGAATTTTTTTTTTTGGCATCCATTTGTGGAAAATACAATCTGTCAGTATGCTATACTACAGATAATCTCTTTAAACTGGTTGTAAACCATTAAAGTGAAATAGACACTTTTGTATGTATATTTCACAATATTTAATAGAGAAATAATCGTTGGGGGGGTGCACTTAGACCATCAGTTCTCCGTAATTCTCTGTTGCTA
>JAKSZT010036119.1:27871379-27889283 GCA_026826555.1 Tolypeutes matacus | reverse complement strand
TCCTATAACTCCAAAAATATAAAACCCCAGAACTCATAGAACCTCTTTTTTTTTTTTTTTTTTTTTTTTAAGATTTTATTTATTTATTCATTTATCCCCCCCTTGCTGCTTGTGCTCGCTGGGTCAGCTAACCACGCCGTGCGGGCGGGCTTGCCTTCACCAGGAGGCCCCGGGAACCAAACCCGGGGCCTCCCATATGGTAAACGGGAGCCCTACTGATTGAGCCACAGCCGCCTCCCCTAACATTTCTTATTTTCCATTTTATTAATAGCAACCATTCTAATATGTAATTTTTTATTCTGATGAAGTCTCATTTATCTACTTTTTCTTTTGTTGCTTGTGCTTTGGGTGTAAAGTCTAAGAAACTATTGCCTAACACAATGTCCTGAAGATGCTTCCTTATGTTTTCTTCTAGAGGTTTCATAATTCTAGATCTTATATTTAGGTCTTTGATCCATTTTTTTTAAAACAATTTATTGAAGTATATCATTCATACATGAACATACATAAACAATAAGTGTTCAGTAAACATTGTGAACTTAGAAAACAAACATGCATGACATCATACAGGGCTCCCACACATCACCCCACCACAAATACTTTGCATTGTTGTGAAACATTTGTTAACAAATTATGAAAGAGCATCATCAAAGTATTGCTACTAACATCCGTATCTTACTCCCCTATACTTTTTTTTTTAAGGATTTATTTATTTTATCCATTTTTGCCACCCTAACCCCCCGTTTTTGTTGTTTTTGTGTCCATTCACTGGGCAACTCTTTGTATCCGTTTCTTGCCCTCTCTTCTCATCCTTCTCCTCCTGTCTTCACTGGGATTTGATCCTCAGAACCTACGATATGGGAGAGAGGCGTCCTACTGCCTGCACCACCTTAGTTCCTGTTTTTTTTTTTGGCGTGTCTCGTCTTGGCTCTCCCTTGTGTCACTCTCCTGTTACATCATCATCTTGCTGCGTGGCTCACGGGGCCTGATGGCATACCCATGCATGGGGCCTGGGGGACACACCCGCTTGTGGGACCTGGCGGCCCCGCACATCTTCCATATTTTTCTCTTTTTTTTAAATTTTTACTGGGAGGTCCAGGGGATCAAACCCAGGTCCCTCCATATGGGAGATGGATGCCCAACCATTTGAGCCACATCTTTCCCCCTGCTATATCTCTTTAGGTTGACCAAAGATACCTAGAGTTACAGTCATTTCCCCCCTACAGGATGGTCATATAATAAATCAGGCTTAGTTTATCACCAGCATTCTAAAAACCAGACCTAGGGAGAAAAACTTGGTCTGGGGACACATGCATGGTTTCTAATATAGCAAATGTTTAGCCTATTCTGATTATCACAAAATCAGGACAGCGAGAATATTTGCATGGTCTTTGATCCATTTTGAATAGATTTTTGTATACAGTGTATGGTAGGAGTCCTCTTTTTTTTCTTTTTTTTGCAAATGGAGACCCAGTTTTCCCAGCACTATTTGTTGAAAAGACTATTCTTTCTCATTTGGGTGATCTTTGTCTCATTGTCAAAAATCAGTTGCCCAAAATGTGAGGGTTAATTTCTGAGCTGTCAGTTATATTCCATTGGTCTGTATGTCTGTCCTTGTGCCATTACCATGCTGTTTTGATTACTGTGGCTTTGTAATGATTGGCTTTTCCTTTTCTGCAGAGGGTTGTTGGAATTTTGATTGAGATTGCATTGAATCTAAATTCCTTTGGGTAGTATTGACATCTTAACAATATTCAGTCTTCCAGTCCATGGACACAGAATGTCCTTCTATTTATTTAGGTCTTCTTTCATTTCTTTTAGCAATGTTTTGTAGTTTTCTGCATCCATATCCTTTACATCCTTGGTTAGATTTATTTATAGATATTTGATTCATTTAATTGCTATTATGAATGGAATTTTCTTGATTTCTTCTGATTTGTTCATTGCTTGTGTATAGAAACACTGTTGATTTGGGGGTGTCAATCTTGTACCCTGACACTTTGCTGAATTCATTTATTAGCACTAGGAGCTTTGTTGTGGATTTTTCAGGTTTTTCTGTATATGGGATCATATCAACTGCAAATAGGGCAAGTTTTACTTCCTACTGCCTTTATTTCTTTTTCTTACCTAACTCCTCTGACAAGAACTTCCAGTACAATGTTAAATAACAGTGATGACAGTAAACATCCTGGTCTTGTTCCTGATCTTAGAGGGAAAGCTTTCAGTTTTTCACCATTATGTAAGATGTTAGCTGTGGGTATTTCATACATGCCCTTTATCATGTTGAGGAAGTTTCTTTCTATTCCTTGTCTTCTAAATGTTTTTTATCAAGAAGGAGATTTTGTAAAATGCCTTTTCTGCCCCATCAATTGAGATGATCATGAGGTGTTTTTCATTAATTGTGTTAATGTGTATTACATTAATTGATTTTCTTCTGTAGAATGAACCTTTCATACTAGGGATAAATCCCACTTGATCATAGTGTATGATTCTTTTAATATGCTGTTGGATTCAGTTTGCTAGTATTTTGTTGAGGATTTTTGTATCTGTATTCATTCATAAGAGATATTGCTCTCTAGTTTTCTTGTGGTATCTTTACCTGGCTTTGGTTTGAAGGTGATGTTGGCCTCATTGAATGAATTAGGGGGTGTTCCCTCCTCTTGAATTTTTGGGTAAAGTTTGAGCAGAATTAGAGTCATGTCTTCTTGGAATGTTTGGTAGAATTCTCCTGTGAAGCTCTCTGGTCCTGGAGTTTTCTTTGTTGGAAGGTTTTTGATTAGTGATTCAATCTCTTTTTACCATTAATTGGTTTGTCGAGATTTTCTATTTCTTCTTGAGTCAATATAGGTAGTTTGTGTGTTTTTAAGAATTTGTACATTTCATCTAGGTTATCTCTGTTGTTGTACATTTGTTCACAGTATCCTCTTAGAGTCCTTTTTATTTCAACAAGGTTGGTAGAAATGTTCTTCATTCACTTCTGATATTCATTATTTGTATCCTCTTTTTTTTCTTTGTCTGTCTTCCTAAAGGTGTGTCAATTTTCTTGATCTTTCCAAGGAACCACCTTTTGGTTTTGTTGACTATTGGTTTTTTTTTCCTATTTCATTTATCTCTGCTTTAATCTTTATTTCCTTCCTTATGCTCACTTTGGGTTTAGTTTGCTCTTCTTTAGATTGCTGGATCATGCAGCAGTTCTATATTTAGCTTCCTGAGGAACTGCCAAATGTTCTTCCACAAAGGCTGCACCATTCTCCATTCCTACCAACAGTGAAGGAGTATTCCTATTTCTCCACATCCTCTCCAGCACTTGTTCCCAATCTCAATGGAAAAGTTTTCAATCTTTCACCTTTGAGTACAGTGTTAGCTGTGGGTTTTTCATATATGCCCTTTATCATGTTGAGAAAGTTTCCTTCAATTCCTATTTTTTGGAGTATTTTTATCAAGAAAGAATGTTGTATTTTGTCTAATGCCTTTTCTGCATCAATCGAGGTGATCATGTGATTTTTCTTCATTGATTTATTAATGTGGTGTATTATGCTGATTGATTTTCTTGTTTGAACCATCCTTGCATGCCTGGTATAAAACCCACTTGATCATGATGTATAATTTTTTTAAATGTGTTGTTGGATTCGATTAGTGAGGATTTTGTTGAGGATTTTTGCATCCGTATTCATTAGGGGAATGGGTCTGTTTTTTATTTTATTTTATTTTATTTTATTGTATTGTATTATCTTTATCTGGCTTTGGTAGTAGAGTGATACTGGCTTGGTAGAATGAGTTTCAAAGAATGGTGAAGTAGCCACTTTAGTTTTCCCCATTTTACAGATGAAGAAACTGAGTCATTGGGAAGTTAAGACTTTTTCTTAGGTATACATAAACCATGTGTGTTTCCATCAGTTGCCATTTGGTTTACTAGAGGTAAACAGCAATATCTTAAGTGTTCAATTACAAGTAATTTGTTTAATATTCTTAAAATTTCAGAATTTTACCTGAAACAGATTATCTAAAAACTATTGTTTTATAGATGAATAAACTGAGGACCAAGGAAACGTCTTAACCAAAGACTTAAATCAAATAAAACAACTAGTTAGTGGCAGAGCACCAGGCCAATAATCTTTCCACATCATCACTTTGTTTTTACAAACTATAACAAATTAAACTTCTTTTCCTTCTTCCCATCTTCCTTTCCTCCCTCTCTTTCCCTTTCCTCTTTCCTTCCTTTTCCCTTTGAAAAAGAAATGTCTTTCTTTTTGCTAATTTTAAAAAGACATATGCTGTTGTAGAACATTAAAATTTAGCATGTGAATTTAAAAAATGAAAATTCCCTCCCCTTGTAATTTTACCCTTCTTTAACAGTTCAGCATATATATATTTTTAAGATTCTTTAAAAATGTGTGAGCCTAAACTTTCTTCCTTTTTTAATTCTCAGACTTATATTATACCTATGTTTGTAATCTTAAATATTTTTACTTAATAATCATTGGCCATTTTCCACATTAGTAAGTTGGGTGTATCTACAGCATTCTGTTTGGTTGGTTGGTTGGTTGTTTTTTCTTATTTTAAAAAAATATTCACAGCATTGTTTTTAATAGCTATACACAGTATTCCACTGTATGGATGAACCATAATAGGTTTTTCAATCACTTCTCAATTGATAGACATTTAGATTGCCTTCACCTATTTACTGTTAGAAACTATGCTACAGTGAACTTGTAACTGCATCCACATTCATTTGTTCATATAGCCTAAGAATAAATTCCTGGAAGTGGAATTGCTAAGTGTGAGTATGCACATTTAAAATTTTGATATGTATTGTGAGACTGTTAGGCCCTGCTCTATTTTCATGGTCTAATTGTATGAAACCTTTTCCAAGTTCTCTTCTGTCTGCCCGTCATGTTCTCCTGACTCATTGAAATATAGTTTACTTTTAGCTATTTATTCTCAAGATTGGTTTCTCTAATAGACGAAGCAAATTTTGTTTAAAATTTGTATTTCTTTTAATAGATAAGGTCATGTTTAATTGCATTTGTTGATATTTGTTGAGTGTTTGTTTACCTAGGAAAACCCTGTAAAGTAAATTCAGATCCCCTGTTGCTTAATAGTGTAAAATCTATTATAGGGACTAATTCAGTATTCCTATTTGGGGAGTGGGGATCAGTGAGGAAGAGGTAGAAGGAATGATCATTTATTGTGCACTTATATGCCAGAAGCTGAACTAGTTGTGTGTGTGACATATTCTTATTTAATTTTCATAGCAATTCTAAGATGTAGGTATAATTGTCTACTTTGAATAGATAAAGAAACTGAGGCTTATAAAATTTTCCTAATATCCACTGATAATAAGAGACAAAGCCTTGATTTACCCAGGTCTATTACTAACTTAAGGACAGGTTGGTTTTTCGGAACCCAGAATGTATTTTTCCCCAATAGACACATTTTGTAAATAGTGATTACTATTCTGATGACATAACCTGTCCTACTAATTTAACCATCATTTACAATGTTTGCTTATTATGTATAATTTACTAATTTCCAAAAGGTTCTGAGATGGTTTTTTTAAATTATTTTTATGGAAACCTATCATTCCAGTCTGATTGCTATGGATATATTTCTCCTGCACCTGTCTCGGGAGGAGCACTTTCTTTTTGACTAAGTGTTCTAACAGCTGGGAACACATCCCCCTACCCTCTCTCTACTCTTTTGGCAGGGGCTATCGGAGAAATGAGAGTTCTCCACTTGGGGAGAGGCCCCAGCTACAGCCATGTAGTAAGTTGTTTCAGTCCCTGGCACAGGAATTCTCCTGTGATGGCCGCTTCAAGAAACACACTTCCTTGAGCATGCTTTCATTTTTTACACCCAGGGTGTTATTCCTCTAACATTTCTCTTATATAAGAGCATATAGAAGTCTTTTCTTAATACAGAGGTTTTCTTCTTTAATATTATGCAATTATGTTTTTTTTAAAAAGAAGGTTGTCTTTATTTCTCATGTCTTTCTAAATGATCTTTCAACCCAGGCCGTCACCGATGGGTTATATATACTACTGAAATGAATGGCAAAAACACATTCTGGGATGTGGATGGAAGCATGGTGCCCCCTGAATGGTAAGCTAAGTCAACATTTTATTTGACTTATCAATATTTATTGAATACCTGTGTGTAAGGCATTCAGTAGTGTTCTGAAAGCATCGTTTTCAGTTTCAATGTCTGCATAGCAAATTGCCCTAAAATTTTGTGGCTTAAAGCAACAATTATTATTTATCTCATGGTTTTTGTGTGTTAGGAATTCAGACAAGATACAGGAGGTATGGCTTATCTCTGCTCTACCATATATGGGCCTCAGCTGGAAGGTCCAAGGCTGGCCTCTAGAACGGGTGCTTAACCAGGGGTCCATGGAAAGATTTCAGGGGGTCTGTGAGCTTAAATTGAAAATTCAAAAAAATATTATTCTTGTGGGATGTGTTGGTGCAGTTGTGATATATTTATTAAATAATACACAGTATAGTGTGGACTTAGGAAGGGGTCCGTGGTTTACACCTGACTGGCAAAGGGGCCCATGGAATAAAAAAGGTTAAACACCTGCTCTAGAATCATCTGAAGACTTACTAATTTGTCTGGCAGTTAATGCTGGCTGTCAGCTGGGGGTACATAGCTGGGGCTATGGGTAAGTGCCCTGAGAGAGCAAGTCAGACAGAAGCCATCTTACCTTTTCTGACTTAGTCTCACAGATCATCCTGTATAATTTCTTCTGCATTCCATTGGTCAAGACAGTTACGTCCTCTGCCCAAGTTCAAGGGAAGGGGACATAGACCTTACCTCTTGATGGAGGTGTGTCAACATCATATTATATATAAGGATGTATAATGGTGGAGCCAGCTTTGCGGGGAAAAGTCTGTCACATTATCACCTGACTATGGGTGGAAAGGAAGAGCAGTAACAGTGTAGCAAAAAGAACACTGGCTCTGATCTTATTTGGTAGTTTGACTTTAAGTAAATTCTTTACCTCTTTGGGGTTTAGTTTCCTCATCTATAAAATAAAAGCTCTAAAATTCCTTGGGTCTATAAAAACTGTGGTTTTGAAAAATTCATATTTTGAAATAAAATTCTAAATGTACTTACTGACTTACCAATTTTTTAATTCTCTTTTTTATTATTTTTAATAAAAATTTTTGAAGTATATTATTCATCCATGAACATACACAAACAATAAATGTATAGTAAAATTTGTAAATTTATAAAACAGACATGCATATTATCAAACAAGGCTCCCATACATCTCCCCACCACCACCACCACCTTGCATTGTTGTGAAACATTTGTTACAGACTATGAAAGAGCATTGTCAAAATATTTATAAAATATATATATATATATTTATACTTATAGTAATATTAATATTTAGCCCATATCTTACATTTGGTTATTTTCCCCCAACCCATCCAATTATTAACACCCTACTTTAGTATTACATATTTGTTCGCATTCAGGAGAAAAGTTCTCATATTTGTCCTATTAACCACAATCCATCATCCACCACTGGATTCCCTGTGTTATACAGTCCCTTGTTTTGTATAATCCATTCAAAGCATACACTCGCGAGCCTTTATTTTCATCTACGGAATTGGGCTGTCATCACCTCAGTCAATTTTTGAACATTTTCATTACTCCAAAAGGAAAAAATCCCATACTTCCTTATACCCCACTATTGTTGTCCCTTAGTATTGAAAAAATATCTTCTTGCCATTGTTTCAAAATATTACAATATTACTGCTAACTATCATCCATAAGTTAAATTAGTTGTAATTTTCCCATGAATCACCATATTCTTAGCACTTTATAAAAGAGCATTCTTCTATTTATAATTTACCCACAATCTTCATCCACCACCAAATCACTGTTATACATACCCTAGATTATTCCCTAATTTCCTTTCCATTGATATTTACTTCCATAGACTATCCCTTTCAGCCACAATCACATTTATGAATCAGCAGTGTTAGTTATACTCATTATAATATGTTCCTCTCAGCTCTATTCATCTTCACACTTTTACATTTAACTTTATTAATAACGCTACATGCATTAAGCATCATATCCTATTCTCAACCCACTTTCTATTTCTAAGTAACCTGTACTCTAGAGTTTACCTTTGTGAGTACACACATCATATGTAGTTCATATTAGTGAAACCATACAATATTTGTTCTTTCGTGTCTGGCTTATTTCACTCAACATAATATCCTCAAGGTTCATCCATGTTGTCCTGTGTTTCTCCAGTTCATTTCCTCTTACAGCTGAAAAGAATTCATTGTGTGTATATACCACATTTTATTTATCCTTTCATTGGTTGATGGACACTTGGGCTGGTTCCATATTTTAGCAATTGTAAATAACACTGCTATGAACAATGGTGTGCAAATGTCAGTTTACATCCTTGCTCTCAGTTCTTCTAAATATATACCTAGTAACGGGATTGCTGGGTCATACGGCAGTTCTATATTCAGCTTCTTGAGGTACTGCCAAACTTCCACAGAGGCTGTACCATTCTACTTTCCTACCAACAGTGAAGGAGAGTGTTCCTATGTCTCCACATCCTTTCCAACACTTGTAGTTTTCTGTTTTGTTAATAATGGCCGTTCTCTAAGCTGCATTGTAGTTTTGATCTGCATTTTCCTAATAGCTAGTGATATTGAACATTTTTTCATGTGCCTTTTGGCCATTTCTATTTCCTCATGGGAGAAATGTCTAGCCAAGTCTTTTGCCCATTTTTTAAATTGTGTTGCTTGTCTTTTTTTTTTTAATATATAAACTTTATTTTTATAAAGTATAAGGGACTCCCATATACCCCACCCTTTCCCCTCCCACATCTTCCCCAATTAATAACATCTTACAATTGTGTGTTACATTTGTTACAATTGATAAATAAATATTGAAGCATTGCTACTAACCAAGGTCTGTAGTTTACACTGAGGTTTACACTTAATTCAGTGCCCTAAAAATGCCCTATGTTCTACCTATTATTCCTTCCCCCTCCCCTGAGAAGCTCTGGTAACCATTATCTTTGTAATGCTGTTACATATTCTTCCATTACTACAATATTCATAAGTTTACTTTGTCTATGTTTGCATTTCTCACCTTTTGTTTGTTCGTTCCTCAACCTGGAGGATTTTGGGATAGTAATGCCTGCTATGCCTCATATTTAAAGGGGCCTTAGATCTTATTGGGCAGATAGAAGGAACTGTTTTCCTTGCAGTTGTAGATACTCTCTATTTTGGGGGGATAGGGGTTGTCCGTCATCATCATTTTGTCAGTTGTCCAAGGCAAGTCCATGATCTGGAGAGTAGGTGTTGGCCACAACTCTCCTGAGATTCAGAGCTTGACTGGCATATGAACAGACCAAAGATTTAAGTTGCTGAGATATATATATATATATAATGAGTATATTGCTAAATATAGGCTCAAATAAAAGGAGTAGAAGAATCATGCGTAGGGAAATTATAAATGAGTCAAATTCTGTTACATTGGGGAAATAAGTTGTCATATATTTCAAGGTAAGGCCCATTGACAAGGTGCTCATTTCAAGGGATTCTGTGCCTTGCCTATAGTGTCTGGATGACTCTGGAGCCCTCAGGAGCACCTCTATTTGAGGCTTGTTCACAGTGGCAGTTAATGAGATCTGCCTGAGACATGCATACTTGTAACCTCTGGAATGACTTCCCAACTCATTTTGAAATCTCTTAGCCATAAAAACTCTTTTGTATTTGATGTTTTCCCCCTTTCGTTAAGGTCTTTTTCCAAATGCATTGCTAGTTGGTGCTTGGTATTAATTCCTCAGTGCCAGGGAGGCTCATCCCTGAGAGTCATGTCCCACACTGGAGGGTAGGTAGCACATTTATTTGCTGAGTTTGACTTAGAGAGATGCCACATTTGAGTAACAAGGAGGTTTTCAGGAGGTAGGCAGTAATACTTATTATTAGGTTAAGTTTCAGTTTTACAAGAATAAGGTTCATAGTTAGCAAGCATTAATATTGACGGCTTGACATATTGATCTGTTTTCTTTTATTAGGCACTGCCTATGTACTCAAGAGATTCTTGCCCCTCTATTTGAGAACATAGCAGGACTCCCCAGGATGAGAGTTTAATATTTTGTTGTTTATTATGTGGGTTTCAACCAACTAAGATAACACCCTATGATAAGATGAACACATTCATATTCTGTGGAAGCATGCCCCAGGTGCACCCTTTCCCACACATTCCCCCACCACTGATACTTGCTTGTCTTTTTTTATCATTGTATAATATGATCTCTTTATATAACATGGATATCAAACCCTTAATAGATACATGGTTTCCAAATATCTTCTCCTATTGAGTAGGCTGCCTTTTGACTTTCTTGACAAAGTCTTTTGAAGAACAAAAGTGTTTAATTTTGAGGAGGTCCCATTTATCTGTTTTTTCTTTTGTTGCTCATGCTTTGGGTGTAAGGTTAAAGAAATTACCACTTACCACAAGATCTTGAAGATGTTTCCCTACATTTTCTTCTAGTAGTTTTATGGTTGACACTTTTATATTTAGGTTCTTGATCCATTTTGAGTTAATTATTATATAAGGTGTGAGATAGTGGTACTCTCTTTCTTTTGGATATGGATATCCAGTTCTCCCAGCACCATTTTTTGAATAGTCTGTTGTGGCCCAGCTGGGAGGGCTTGATAGCCTTGTCAAAAATCACTTGTCCGAAAATGAAAAACTGAAAAATAAAAAAAAAATAAAAATAAAAATAAAAAAAATCACTTGTCCGTAGATATGATAGTCTGTTTCTTGATTCTGTTCCATAGATCAATATGTCTATCTTTATGCCAATACCATGCTGTTTTTTACCACTGTAGCTAAGTAATATGCTTTAAACTCAGGAAGTGACAGTTCTCCACCTTCATTCTTCTTTTTTAAAACGTATTTGGCTATTTGGGGCCCCTTACCCTTCCAAATAAATTTAATAATTGGCTTTTCCATTTCTCAAAAAGAGACTGTTGGGATTTTTATTGGAATCTTGACATTTTAAAGTTATTTAGTCTTACAGTATGAACATGGAATGTCCTTCCATTTATTTAAGTCTTCTTTGGTTTCTTTTAGCAATATTTTGTCATTTTCTGAATACAGGTCCTTTATGTCCTTTATTAAGTTTATTCGTAAATGTTTTGTTGTTTTAGTTGCTATTATAAATTGAATTTTTTTTTCTGATTTCCTCATCAGTAGTGTACAGAAACGCTACTAATTTTTGCATATTAATCTTGTATCCAGCCACTTTGCTGAATTCACCTATTGGTTCTACTAGCTTTGTTGTGGATTTTTCAGGATTTTTTAGGTATACCATCATAACATCAGCAAATTGAAAATTTTACTTCTTCCTTTCCTATTTGGGTACCTTTTATTTCTTTATCTTGCCTAATTGCTCTAGCTAGAACTTCTCCCACAATATTGAATAACAGTGGTGACAGTGGGCATCCTTGTCTTGTTCCTGATCTCAGAGGGAAAGCTTTCAGTCTTTCACCATTGAGTACAATGTGAGCTGCTGTAGGTTTTCCATATATACACTTGACCATATTGAGAAAGCTTCCTTCTATCCCTGTGTTTTTATTAGAAAGGATGATGTATTTTGTCATACGCTTTTTCTGCATCAATGGAACAGATCATATGATTTTTCTTCTTCAAATTATCAGTGTAGTTTATTGTACTAATTGATTTTCTTGTGTTGAACCACCCTTGCATACCTGGGATAAAACCCTCTTAATCATGGTGTGTAATTCTTTCGGATATGGTTTGCAAATATTTGTTAAGGATTTTTGGATCTATATTCATTAGAGATATTGGTTTGTAAGTTTCTCTTTTCATAGTATCTTTATCTGGCTTTGGTATTAGAGTGATGTTGGCTCCATAGAATGAGTTTGTAGAGTCTTTCCTGTTCAATTTTTTGTAAGGACTTGAGCAAGATTAGTATTAGATCGTCTTTGAATGATTGGTAGAATTCACCTGTGAAGCCATTTGATCCTGGCTTTTCATTTTTGGGAGGTTTTTGATGATTGTTTTAATCTCAACATGTGATTGGTTTCTTGAGGTCTTCTAAGGTCGTGTGTTTCAAGGAATTTGTCCATCTTGTCTACGTTTGTCTAGTTTTTTTGGCATACAGTTGTTTATGCTATCCTCTTAGGACCTTTCTTATTTCTACGGGGTCAGTGGTAATGTCCACCCTCTCATTTCTGATTTTATTCATTTGCATCTTCTCTTTTTTTCTTTGTCAGTCTAACTAAGGGTTTGCCGGTTTTGTTGATCTTCTCAAAGAATCAACTTTTGTTGTTTTTGTTGATTCTCTCTATTGTTTCTTTGTTCTCAATTTCATTTATTTCAGCTCCTATCTTTATTAATTTCTTTCCTTCGGCTTGATATGGGATTAGTTTGCTGTTCTTTTGTAGTTCTTCCAGGTGTGTAGTTAGTCTTCGGTTTTAGTTCTTTCTTCTTTTTTAATGTAAGCATTGAAGGCTATAAATTTCCCTCTCAGCATTGCCTTTGAGGTGTCCCATAGGTTTTGATATGTTCTGTTCTCATTTTCATTCATATCATGATATGTATTGAATTGTCTCTCAGTTTCTTCTTTGACCCACTGATTACTTAAGTGTTGTTTAATCTCCATATAATTTTGAATTTTTCCTTCATTCGTCTGTTATTGATACTGTTGATATTGTTTCATTGGGTTATGATCAGGGATAGTATTTTGTATAGTTTCAATCTTTTTAAATTTATTGAGAACTGTCTTGTGACCCAACATTTGGTCTATCCTGGGGAGGATCCATGAGCGCTTGAAAAGAATGTATATCTTGCTGTTTTGGAGTGTAATGCTTTATAAATGTCTGTTAGGTCTCGTTCAATTATCATATTATTCAAGTTCTCTGCTTCTTTATTTATCCTCTGCCCAGATATTCTATCCAATACTTAGAGTGATGTATTGAAGTCTCCAACTATTATTGTAGAGACATCTATTTCTTATTTCAGTTTTGCTAGTGTGTGCCTCATGTATCTTGAGGCACTCAGGTTATGTGCACAAATATTTAGTATAGTTATTTCTCCTTGGTGAACTGCTTCTTTTATTAGTATGTAATGACCTTCTTCATCCCTTATAACAGTTTTGCATTTGAAATCTCTCTTGTTTTGTCCGATATTAGTATTGCTACTCCAGCTCTTTTGGTTCCTATTTGCATGGTGTATTATGGTTCTCTAGGAAAACAGAATCAACAGGAGATATCTGTAAATGTATGAGATTTTATAAAATTCTCTCATGTGACTGTGGGGATGCACAAATCCAGATTCCGCAGGCAGGTTGCAAACCAGGAGCGCCAATGAAAGTCCAAAGAAGGTCCTTTATGAGCTTCTGGGAGACATTGGCTGTCCAAAGACAAGCTGGGAAATTCTCTCTGAATGCTGAAATCACTTCCCCTTTTAAGGCATTCAGCTGATTGCATAAAACTTCACTCATTGCTGAAGGCAATCTCCCTAGTTGATTGTAGATGTAATCAGCATCTATGCAGTAAACTCACTGATGACTAAAGTCAATAAATGTCCTTGTATTACAGTTAGCCCAGTGCTTGCTTGACCAAACAGCTGTGCACAGTTACCGGCTGAGTTGACACATTAACCTAACCATCACAATCCATACCTTGTCAACTTGGCAACCATACACATTACCTAGACATTACTTAGTCTCTAAGTAAAAACAATAACAGACATGTATATATATATTTCCGCCTAAGAATGTTCAACTGTCCTGTGTACAACTGAAAACGCATTAATTCCCTACAGAATAGGGTGCAAGTCGTTGAGTAATAGTCACTCCTAAACTTGACATCCTTAAATATTATGACATGAAACTAATACAGCTTATAATATGATAAGGGAAAGGATTGGGGAAGAAAACAAAGATACTCGTTTTATGTTCATATGCATTCATACTCATAACAAAACAAGAAAGAAAGATTCGTGACTATTACAGTCCTCATTTCTGTAACTGGTCACATATTCGAAGTTCATATTTGTTATTACCTACTTCTACTACCCATTCCATGTTCCTCCTACCCTCAGCAAGTACCTCAGCTGGCTGTGGTTCTTTGCCTGGTGGGGTAACCCAAACTTTTATTCTGGGCCATTGTTAGTCCTGCTTGGATTGGGTTGTTGCAATTTTTCATTGACTTTAATCACAGGGCATGGCAGAACTAAGAGACGCCCTAGAGATCTCTTGTATTCCAGGCAAACTCTTCTTCACCCCCATTATGTAGATGTAGTCCTATTTCCCCTTGATAGTCAAGATCAATCACTCCAGCCAGTACAGTAATTTCCTTCTTTGTCTGTTGATTCAGAGGTAAGAGGAGCACAAAGTGGCCAGGTGGCAGTCTTAACTTCCAGTTCTGTGGAATCCTTGTTGTGTTCCCCAGTGGCAGCACTCCTCCTTTTGGAACTAAGACCTGTAAGACCAGCAGAGCTTAAGGTTGCAGAGACAGGAAGCAAAAATTTTCTAGTGGATCACTAGGGGAAATAGTGAGTGGTGCTACTCCCATTTCCACCCCTTGATTCCTGGACTCATAAATCCTGACTATGGGAGAAACAGCACCATGAGTGGATGCTGATTTAGAACATTTCCCCAGCCCTGCAAGGTATTGCCACCTAGTTGGCGCTGTAACTGAGTCTTCAAAAGGCCATTCCATCGTTCTATCTATCAATCCAGCTCCTTCAGGATGATGGGGAACATGGTAAGACCAGTGAATTCCATGCATATGTGCCCATTCCCACACATCATTTGCTGTGAAATGGGATCCTTGATCAGAAGCAATGCTGTGTGTAATGCCATGGCAGTGAATAAGACATTTGGTAAGTCCACGGATGGTAGTTTTGGAAGAAGCACTGCGTGCAGGGAACACAAACCCATATCCAAACTATGTGTCTATTCCAGTTAAAACAAATTGCTGCCCCTTACATGATGGAAGGGGTCCAATGTAATCAACCTGCCACCAGGTAGCAGGCTGATCACCTCAGGGAATGGTGCCATATCGAGGGCTGAGTGTGGGTCTCTGCTGCTGGCAGATTGGGCACTCAGCAGTGGCTGTAGCCATGTCAGCTTTGGTGAGGGGAAGTCCATGTTGCTGAACCCATGCATAACCTCCATGGCCACTTTGTTCATGAGCCTGTTGGGTAATGACAGGAGTGGCTGGGAAAAGAGGCTGAGCATTAACCACAGATTTTATTAAAATCTTCCTTTGCTGAAGTCACCATCTGGTGAGCATTCATGTAGGACACAAATATTTTAATGTTTTTTGCCCACTCAGAAAGATCTATCCACATAGCTTTTCCGCAGACCTCTTTGTCACCAATTTTCCAATCATGTTCCTTCTAAGTCCCTGACCATCCAGCCAAACCATTGACAACAGCCCATGAATGAGTGTATAAACGCACGTCTGGCCATTTCTTCTAAGCAAAATGAACAACCAGGTACATTCCTCAAAGCTCTGCCCACTGTGAGGATTTGCCCTCACTACTGTCCTTTAGGGATGTCCCAGGAAGGGACTGTAGTGCTGCAGCTGTCCACTTTCAGGTGGTACCTGCATATGATGCAGAACTATCTGTAAACCAGGCCTGAGTTTTCTCTTCCTCAGTCAACTGATTGTAAGGGACTTCCCAAGAGGCCAAAGCTGTGGGGTGGGAAAGAGAAGGCTGGGGTGGTGACCATGGGCATTTGGACTACTTCCTCATGTAACTTACTTCATGTAACTTACTTGTGCCTTCAGGGCCCGCTTGAGCCCTATGTCGTATTTACCACTTCCATTTTATTATGGAGTGCTGCTGTGCATGCCCAACTTCATGGTTTGGCAGGTCAAACGATACCCAGCTCATGATAGGCAACTAAGATCTCATGGTAATTTGATGGCCCATGGTTAAGCATTCATCTCTACTAAGGCCCGTAGCAGGCCAAAAGCTGTTTCTCCAAAGGAGAGTAGTTATCTGCAGAAGATGGCAGGGCTTTGCTCCAAAATCCTGAGTGTCTGCATTTTGATTCTCCTATAGGGGCCTGCCAAAGGCTCTAGACAGCATCTCTATTTGCCATTGAAACTTCCAACACCATTGAATCTGCTGGCTCATATGGTCCAAGTGGTAGTGCAGATTGCGTAGGGGCCTGGACCTGTCACAGGGCCTCCTCTTGTTCTAGTCCCCAGTCAAAACTAGCAGCTTTTCTTGTCACTCAGTAAATGGGCTGGAGTAATGTGTTGCCTCCAAAATCCAAAGAGACCAACTAAGCATTTGCCTCCTTTTTATTGTAGGAGGGGCCAGATGCAATAGCTATCCTTCACTTCAAAAGGGATATCTCGACATGCCCCACACCACTGGACACCTAGAATTTCACTGAGGTGAAAGGCCCTGTAATTTTGTTTGATTTGTCTCCCATCCTTTCTCACGCAAATGCCTTACCAATAAGTCTAGAGTCTTTGCTACTTTTTGCTCACTAGGTCCTATCACCATGATATCATCAGTATCATGGACCAGTGTGATGTATTGTGGGAGGGAGAGACGATCAAGGTCCCTGTGGACAATATTATAACATAGGACTGGAGAGTTGATATACCACTGAGGCAGGTCCGTGAAGGTATATTGCTGGCCTTGCCAGCTGAAAACAAACTGTTTGTGGTGATACTTACTAATGGCAATTGAGAAAAAAGCATTTGCCAGATCAATAGCTGCGTACCAGGTACCAGGGGATGTGTTGATTTGCTTAAGCAATGATACCACATCTGGGACGGCAGCTGTGATTGGAGTCACCACCTGGTTAAGTTTATAGTAATCTAATATCATCCTCCAAGATCCATCTGTTTTCTACACAAGCCAAATAGGAGAGTTGAATGGGGATGTGGTGGGAATCACCCCCCCTGCATCCTTCAGATCCTTGATGGTGGTACTAATCTCTGCAATCCCTCCAGGAAGCCAGTATTGCTGTCCTTTACTAGGCAGGGGCAGTTCTAGTGGCTTCTACTTGGCCTTTCTTACCATAGTAGCCCTCATTCCACAAGTCAGGGATCCAATGTGGGGATTCTACCAGTTACTGAGTATGTCTATTCCATACAGGAATATGGACCTGCAGGACCTGGCCTCCTCATTCAAGGGGCTCTGGGTCTGTAAACTCTTACGTCTGGGAATTGATTAAGGGGCCATGATTCTTTGTGTCTGTAATTCAAGTTAGGGTTTTATTCACTCGACCTAGAGCTCTTCTGCTTATACAGATCCAGAAGGAATTTAGTAAACTGCCCATCTGTTTCACTTCTAGGTGCCCCATGATCTATTAGCCATTGCCATAACTATGCTACTCAGACTATTTTGATTGCTGCTTTGAGTCTGCCTTTCACTGCGGTAGCCACACCTACCTTGTCTTTGGTGATTAACCACAGATAGTTGACTTTTACCAGCCTGAGATCCGATCATCTCTATAATGTTTAAGGATTCTAATGCCATCACAGCCCTCCCTACAGGAATATCTGGATAACAGAGAAGAGCAACCACAGAGCTCTTCCGGAAAGATGAAGTTAGTCTTACAAATTTATTCCTCACAGTCCTGGTTAAAGGTATGTCCTCTGGACATTCTGGGGTGGGTGGGCAGGTCTTAAATGGTAAATCCACTCTAGCATTCTAATCTTTCTAAGCCTTTGAATTCCCTCTTCTACTGTATACCAGGGCAAATCAGGCATCTCAACCTCAGACATGCTAGGCCATCTTTTGGTCCATGTTTCAGTCAGCCACTGAACAAACTGTTAGAGCCCTTTCTAACCCCTCGAGTTACAGCATTGAATCCAGAATTCAATCCACTAAGCAATTCTGCTTAGT
>JAKSZT010036119.1:27161968-27250621 GCA_026826555.1 Tolypeutes matacus | reverse complement strand
GTTCTACTACAAGGAGTTAAGAATGTGGTGATACATGGGAAAAATATAACTAATGTAATTTATAGACTGTAGTTAACAACATTGTAATGATTTTTGTAACAAAAGCAAAGAAGGTGCTATATTAATGCTAAAGGTTAAAAAAAAAGAATATGGAGTTTGGTTTTGTGAGATATGAATATGATTAAGTATTTTTTCCTCTTCTTCATTTTTTCATCAATAAGGAGACCTGACTATATCATTTATCTAATCTGTGTTCATCTGTGTATGTTTTTCAACAGTAGAGGAACAATTGAGTTAGTTGTTGGAATTAGATGAGATAAAAGTGTCTGGACAGAACTTTTTAGGAGTAATGCTTCCATAATTTAAGCTGCCTTTTACTGTTTTTTTTTTTTTTCAATTTGAGATAAAGTTTGAATAAAAAAAATAAATCTCTATAATCAGTGGATTAATGTGTTTTGCAATAATTGAGAGACTTCCATGAATGGAATGAAAGCTGAATGCAAGGTATTCTTCAGGTATTGCAAGTTTATTCTTTCTCTTTAGAGTTTAATGTTACAGATGAAAGTCAATTTTTTTTCCTAGCAGATGTTCTGGAGACTTTGGGTCTAAAACCTACATCAAGAATTAATGCTGTTCTTCATTTGTAGTGTTACTGTGGCTAAATGCCTTTCCAAAATACCTGTCTTCTGTTCCTTTACTCCTTGCCCAGTTTCCTTTTTGGAGAAATAAAATTTGTTGCTGGTTTTCAGTTCTTCAACCTTATAGCTATACCTTTTTGCTAACTGTATATGAAATTTAAATGGGAAGTTTTTAATCATTTAGAGCCTATCTTATAAGAACAGGGTGGAAGACATCTTTTTAGTTGACAGTTGTTTTTTTTTTTTTTTAACCGGGAAGTCCCAGGGATCGAACCAGGTCCCTCCATATGGGAGACGGACACCCAACCATTTGAGCCACATCCGTCCCCCTTAGCTGACAGATTCTACATACTAATATACCAGGCTGGAATATCTTTGGTATTTTTATCTTATTTTATTTATATTTTATTGAAATATAAATTTAATAACTTTTGCTGTAATAAACCCTCTTGTTTTTTGTTTTGACATTTATATGTAATGCTGATTTTTAAAATATAATAAAAATTTCAATTACAAATACAAGTTTCTTTGTATTTAATGAGTTTTCTCTTTGACAGTACCCATAGTTGCAGCAAAAGATAGAATTCTCTTTATAATAAAAATTTTGTGGACAGATATATTAGTGAAAAAACTGAGAAAACTATTAACACCTAAGATGAAAAGGATTTATTTTTCTTGGTGGTGTACCTTGTAGGACACAAAAAGTCAATTTAATTTTTATCCTGTCTGGCTGTTTGGCATAATTCTGAACCCATATTCCTAATATTTAGGCTGCTGTTGGAGTGCTTAAGGATATCGAGTCATCTACCCTGGTCTAAATTTGCCTGAAATATATGATCTGGTCTAGGTCCAGGTTGAGATCGATCCTACTGTTTTGAAAGGCATTGAAGCTGTGATGGGTATGATGTACAATCTGCCATGTGTGGGGATTCTGAATTAAACTGACTAATGCCAAATCTTGAGTGAGGTGCCGAAAAGTTACTATGAGTTCTGATACCGTAGGATGTTCTTTTTCTAAGATATGGAATAAGACTGTTGGCACTTTTCATTATCTTCCTCTTTCCTCCTCTACCCATTCCAGATTATAAATTGTTTTTGCTGTACTTGTGAATTTTAAGAGTTTTGGTTTTTCTCATTTCTGAGGTATAGTCTCAGGATATAAATGGATGAAGAACCCTAGCTATTCTCTCTATCTGACTGGCAGATAAGATTCTTCAAGAATAGACAGGGTGTTAAATATGTTGATGTTTATAGTCCTTATTGGAACCTTGTGTATTTTCTTCAGAAATGTGTTGTTTAATTTCTAAATGTTTGAGATTTTCCTAGATATCTTACTGTTACTGATTCCATTGTGGTCAGAGATCATATCTGTATGATTTTAATTCTTTTAAGTTTATGGAGACTTGTTTTATGACCTAGTATTTGATCTATAGTGGTGAAAACATACCTAGCACTTGAAAAGAATGTATATTCTGCAATTGTTGGGTGTAATATTCTAAAAATATCTGTTAGACAAGGTGATATAGTTCTTAATAGCACTGTCAGTGGAAATTTTTTATTTTCAAACATAAGTATTAAGGTTTACAAATGAAGATTTCATTTCGAGTACCAAATGAAGTTTTCATCCCTTCTGAAAAATATGTAGACATTCAATACCATATTGTCTTAAAATCTCAGTAGCAGTAAATCATCAGAGTAATTGTCAACATTTGAAAAAACCCAATTGTTTTTGCCCCGTTGTTTTTTTTTTTTTAATTTGCCCCATTGTTGTTGTTGTTTTTTAATTGATTTTATTTACAAACACTCCATCTCCAACAAATCTTTTCACCCTGCCCCCATCCCCTGGTAAATCTCTACTGTGGATTTGCTATTTCTAGGCATCTCTTATAAGTGACATCATATAATATTTATCCTTATGTCTTGTTTATTTCACTGAGCATAACGTTTCAAGGTTCTTCCATGTTGCAGCATATCTCATAACTTCATTCTTTCTTATGGCCAAATAATATTTTATTGTGTTTCATCTGTGGATAGACACTTGGATTGTTTCCACATTTTGGCTATTGTGAATAATGTTGCCATCAACATTGTTGTGCAAGTATGTGTTTCAGACCCTATTTTCACTTTCTTTGGGTAAATACTTTGAAGTAGAATTGCTGTTCTATATTCTATATTTAACTTTTTGAGGAACTACCATATTGCTTTCCACAGTGGCTAAACCATTTTACATTCCCACCAACAATGCCCTACAGTTACAGTTTCTCCACATCTTTTCTAACACTTGTTATTTTTCATTATTTTAATAATAATCATCCTTGATGGTATGAAGTGTTGTCTCATTGTGGTTTCTTAAGCTTACTATTTGTAGCCTATATCTTTTTGTAGCCATTTACTTTCTTCTCGCCTGTTTTTAAAAAGTGCCTCTCTTATAGTCAGCATATAGTTGGGTCTTGCTATTTATAATTTATTCTGATTATCTCTGCTTTTTTGTGGTGTTTAGACCATTGACATTTAAGTAATTAGTTTTGTAATTTTACTATGTTTTTTTTTTTCCTTTTCTTTCTGTTTTGTGTTCCTTTCTTCCCCTTTTCCTTCTTCCTTTTAGTTTATTTGAATATCTTTTAGAATTCTATTTTATCTATTGGTTTATTGGTTATACTTTGCATTACATTTTTTTTTTTTTTTTTTTTTTTTTACATTTCTGGGAATTACAAAATGTATTTGACAGTCTTTGAGGTTTGTACCACTTCATGTAAACCGTGTAAACATAAAAATCGCCCCCCTCACTGCCATTGTTTGTGCTCTAGTTGTCATATGTATCATATCTACATAAATTATAAAATCCTTAAGACAAAGTTAAAATTTTACTTTGAACAATGGTATATTTTAAGGAAATTAAGAGAGGACAAAAGACTTTATATTTATTTGGATATTGACCATTTTCAATGTTTTTCATTACTTTCTGATGATCCTTTAGTTTCCCTCATATCATTCTGTCAGCCTGGAGAACTTCCTTTGGCATTCCTTGTAGTATAGTTATTGACAATGTCGTCTCTTAATTTTTCTTTATCTGAAAATGTCTTTATTTCACCTTAATTCTTGAAGGATAAATTCTCTTCTTCTAGCCCAGTGGTTCCCAGGGAGAAGGCTCCAGTCATTCGTATCATTATTCTCATGCATGTAATGTATTGTTTTTCTTTGCCTGTTTTCAATGTTTTTTCTTAATCTTTCGTTTTCAGCAGCTTGACTGTGTTATGCCTAAATGTGATTTCTTCAAATATATCCTGGTTAGGGTTCACTGAGCTTCTTGATCTGTAAATTTATGTCTTTCAGTAAAGTTGGTAGGTTTTTGATCCTTATTCCTTTAGATGTTATTTTATCTGCCCCATTTTAAAAAGTCTCTTCTGGGATTCTAATTACATGTATGTTATGTTAGACCTTTCATTTATCACAGATCTCTGAGACTCTGTTCATTTTTTTTCCCAATCTTTTTTCTCTCTTCTCCTTCAGGTTGGATAATTTCTAATCATCTGTCTTCAAGTTCATAGACTCCTTTTCGCTGTCATTTCCATTGTTTCATTAAAGCCTATTTCGTGAATTTTTTTGAATTGAAATATTTCTTATTTACTTATTTGCTATATTCCATATAACTTACAGAATTATAGTATTAGTCCTTCCCAGAAAAATTATGATGACTGGAAACAATAAAAAGTGCTTCTTGGCAGGTGCTTTTCCCATTTTATCCCCGTTTTTATTGTTGTCCCAAATCTTTATCCTTGAAAGTCAGTTTTCCTTCTGGCATAAAATGCTGATGAAAAGATTGGTGATAATATACTTTTCTTTTTCCTATAAATTGCATCTTCTTTTTGCCTAGATACTCAAGTAAATTTTTCTTTTTCTTTAAAATTCTTAATTTTACTAGAATATGTTTTGGTGCAGGCTTGTTCAGAGCTGATATTCTTAGGTACATGGTTTGCCCTTTCAGTATGTACTTTCAAAAAATTTTTATTTTGGAAAGTTTTCTTGACATGTAGTTCTTGGTATTTGTTCTGTTTGGTTTTTGTCTTCGGGGACCCCTACTATGTGTGATTTAGACACTCTACTTGTCTTCAATATTTATTACTTTCTCTCACATAAATTTTATCTCTTTTTTTTTTTTTTTTCATTTCTTTTTGACTTTAAAAAAATTTTTCTCCTTTTCACCTTCTATTTCTCTTAATATTTGCCTTATTCTCTCTTGTGTTCTTCTAATTTAGTCTTCATTTCCCAAAGGAGTTTTCCCTTTCTTTCTAATTCTGAGTTCAGACAACTCATTTCTGAGTATTTCCAATTTGACTAATTTTGTTCTTTAATGTTTTGTATCATTTTCCTGAGCATTTTAAACCATTTTGCAATGGCTTGTGTTTTTGGTGTTTTTTAGCATGCCTTTCTATTGCACTTTAATTTTCTGTAGGGATATTATTCTGTTCCTGATTCTCCTTTTTCTCTATCATAAATTTGTATGTGATTTGTCCTTGATGCAATGCTGTTGCTTAGATGTATGTGAATTTAGTTTTCCTGAACTTTTAGAATGAGGCTTGGTTCTCATTACTTTTCTAGCCCCACAAAACTCTCTCTTCTGGTCTTTTGGTGTGGTGTTTTAACATAGTGTGGATTGCTTTTTCAGATTTCTTGGCTGTTTTCCTCTCTTCTACTTTACCTGTACCTTTTATTCCCTTTGTCTCTAATGTCCTTGTTCTGGTCAACTTTGATTCCATGCCTCGTTTCTCATTTTGTGGGACCCTGTCTTATGAGGGAGTGCTAAGAGCCAGTGGGCTGGGCCCTATTCAGTAAATTTTTATTAAATATATTTATTTTTCAGTTCTTACCTTTCCATGTAGTTATCCTTTTAAAAATATTTTATTTTTCTTTCCTGAGATTCCTGACCTTCATTCATTATGAGAATAGCTACTTTAAAGTCCTTGTCTGATAATTCCAATAACTAGTCTTTTTTGAGGTTGACCTCAGTTGGTTGTCTTTTCTGTTGAGAATGGGTCACCTTTTTCTGGTTCTTTGTATATCAAGTTATTATGGATTGTATCATAGCCATTGTGAATGTTATTTTGTAGGAACTTTGCACTCTTTTGTATTGTTCAAAGAGTATTGGTGTTTTTGCTTTAGTAGCCAATTATCATGGTAAGATTCAAACAACATACTCTTATCTTCCTGAGTGTGCAGTAGTTCACAATTCATTTCAAACTGCTTTTTTTATGCCCTGTACATGCATTTTTTAGGGGCCAGCCAGAGACTTGGGAACAATTTATGTGCAGAATACAGAATTCCTCTTCTCTGGCTCTCTCCTTTCTGGAATTTCCCTCTCACTTCCCAGAAGGCTTGATTGCCCCTGACTCCTTCCTCCCTCTCTGCTTTGAAAGATTATGTGCTTTCTACAAGAATTTTAGCTTCCTGTCAAGTGCTGACTGCAGTTGTATTCAGGACAAAACACCTGAGAAACAGAAAATCTGTTCTAGGCTGGGTGCTTCCTACACGTTTTGAGTCTTCTCCCAAATCTGTTTGCTTTTTGCCCCCTACTCTCTAGAGCCCTTAGGTAATTTTTTGTTTTTGTTTAATATTTTGTCCGTATCTTACAGTTGTTATCTATCTGTGGCGGTTTGGTTTCTTGGAGCCTTACTCTTTCATTCTGGCAGCAAAAGTCCCATTTTTGTTTTGTGAATGCTATGATGGTAATAGTTTATTGGGTGTTTAAGGAATATTGCTTTTTGTTTTAAATTTAGTTGAAAATGATAATTTAAAGTTTTATTAGAGTTGTTGAAATTGATTTTTTAGACACTATATAAGGATTTTGTAAATAACGTGGGCTTTACTTTTTTTCAAATGGCCCAGGTAGTACTATGACAATTTTAAGAAGCTATGCAAATTCTTTGATTGTATTGGATCACATACAAAAATTGCTTAAGATCAATGGACTTTGTTCAAGACTTTGAAATATTTTTGTTTACAGAGGTTTTTTATAATCATATTTCGTTTTCATAAATAATCCTGAGAGTAAGATGTTTCAGTGAATTCAGAGGTTTTTTTTTTTTTTTTTTTTTATTTCATTGCTTTTATATAAGAAAAATACATTAATAGATATTTTTAGGTAATAAAAGAATGAATCAAGACACAGACCTTGACTTTAAAGAGATACCTCAGGGTAAGGGGGTGAGAATGGGAGAAAATTAATGATAATGAAACAACTTAGGTGCAGAAAAAGTTAAAATGCAAGGTAATAAAAACATAAGATTTTAAGATGTTATGGATTTCAGAGAGAAATCAGATCCTATTCCATTGGAAGAATTAGAAAGTTTCAACAAAAAGGAGGTAGCCAAAAATGACTTTGAATGAATTACACGAATAAATGTAATAAATGAATGAATTGGATTGGCTGTTTTCTTTATATACAGTATAATATTGCACCTTTTGCCCCATACATTCCTAGTACCTCGACATCTTAGAGGTGATAATCACCTAATTCTCTTTTCTATCCAAAGCAGAATTCCTTTTTAAAACATCAGTGACACAGGGCTGTTTGTTCTCTGCTACAGTGCTAGAGAATTTAGTGAACTTTTAAAAGAGATCCAATTCCATATGTGGATTGGGGTAAGTTAAACATGTCTCTTTTATTGAAATGAAATCATCCTCATTGTAACCCACATGTTGGTTCTTGTGCTGTGTTCCTTGGAGGTACACACAAAAACCTTGGATTTTCCTCATGTAATAACTTGCCAAATGATTGCTGATGACTAGAAAAATGTATCTAGTTAGGCTTCTGTTTTTCTAGATAAACCTATATGGTTTCTGGCAAAAATAGGCTGAAGAAATACATTGTTTATACATACACACACACAAATTGACGCAATTTAGCTATTTGCTTTAATGGATGCTTGAAATTTTTACAAATGTAGGTTAAATAAGTTCAGCCAAGCAAGATAAAAAATATTTTAATGGAGGTTTATGAAAGATGTTTTTTTAAAAAAATGCACATGTATTATATTATCTACCTGCAAAAATACCTTTTCTGAGTTAAGAATGTCATCCTTTTGGCTTTTATAAAGAATATGTTAAAGACATTCACTTGAAGAACATTTCTGTATCACTTGTGTAGTTCTAGTGAATGGGAATAATAGTAGTGCTTAACTCATAGGTTGATTGTGAAGATGAAATAAGACAATGACTAGAAATTGTTAGTACAGTACTTTGATGTAGTAAGTGGTCAGTAAAATTTAGCCATTAGTATTATATTGTTATTTCATATGCACAAGGTTAGCAAAACTTCTTTTAATATGGGCACTCATTTGATATATTTTTGACAGAAATAAAAACAATTTAATTTACCAAACATTTATTATATTCTCTTATCACCAGGCAATGAAAACTATATAACCCAATATATTTGGCCTACTAGGAAGGTCAGAGCAAAATTTATTACTCAGTTTCAGTCATGAATTTATTTAAAAAATTTTGGCACAGCAGTATTTGTCCTCTGAAGTAAAAATTTTTTCTACAAGATTTTCTACTTTTATTATTAATATGGCATGTGTTGGGTTGTTAAAGATTTATTTTTATAGATTTAATGTATGTACTGTCACATAGACTATTGTATGAGAAGGTATTTTGTAATTTTCTTTCAGTAGTGGCAATAGTCCATAAGAAGTCTAAGACACAAGCATAATTTCTCTTAAAATGGGATAAGGAAAATCCTCTAGTTCTATGTCTTCGTGTATGTATGCTTTGAGAGAGACAGATGGGGGTGGGGAGGGAGGAAGAGTGAGAGACAGAGCGGGAGAAAGAGAAAAGAAGATATATATTGTTATGTGTATGCTTGTTTTTAATAAGATTACTGGGAAATAAAGAATAAATCCTCTTGTTAGAGACTCTTTAACACAGTTTCCATAGATCAGAAGGCTCCTAAATCCTCCTGTTAGGGGGTCCAGGCCAATGGTGAGAAGTACACTGTTATAGGATTTAAAGCATGTTTCCAAGAGGTACCTATGATGTAATTGAAGATATATTAGGAGGTATGTAGATATTGCACAGCTGCTTCAGCTGTACAGGGTGTATATTCTACCCTGTACAAGTGAAGACAGGTCAGGAGATTTCTCTTGCTTAGTCCTGTGCCTTCTGTAGGTTATTTGTCAGCAAAGTTTTCAGGAGATTAATTACCTTGAGAAGACAGAGCCCCTGATAGTAATTTCCCTTTTTTGGGGACAGTCAAGTCAATATTGGTGTTTTTAATCTGTAAAATAGGGATAACGTGACGATTAGGAATACTAAACATAAGACACTCAAGCACAAGGTTCAGCATAATTGATAAAATATGATTCTTACCCTTTTAAGAGCTCACAATTAGTGAAGAGGAGCAGACTATATAATAACTAATAGAATGGTAGAATATAAGTGAATGGAGCTTTTCCCTGCAAAGTAGTGTCCTAAGACATCCCTTTACGTGTCTTCATATTTATTTAAAAAGACTATAATCAGTATGTTAAAAATGATATGTTGTAGGGAAGCAGCTGTGGCTCAATTGGTTGGGCTCCTGTTTACCATACGGGAGGCCCCAGGTTCGATTCCCAGGGCCTCCTGGCGAAGGCAAGACGGCCCGCACTGCGCAGTGAGCTGGTGCAGCAAGATGACGCAACAAAGGGAGACAAGCAGACACAGAAAAACTCAAAGCAAATGGAAAACAGTAAGCACAAACAGCAAGGGGGAGATAACTAAATAAAAATAAATCTTTAAAAAAATATATTCCCTTAAAAAAAAAATGCTATGTTGTAGTTAATTTAGTTTAGGGTTTAACTAGGGTTACCTGGATAACTCTTTGTGCTTTGACTATTTCATTGTTCTAAATAATGAAAATCTCTAGCATTAATAAGTTCTAAGAGCATGTGAAACAAAACTGAATCCTTCTTTGATAAAAATGGATCTTATGTATACAGTACCAATATTTTGATTGTATACAATTCCATATGTAGAGGATGCAAGTGATTGTAATACAGTTTTAACCCTCAAGACATTCCTTATAGATAATTTTTAAAAAAATCCATTATGTGAACTTAACTAGACACAATTAAGAGTTACTTAGTAAACAATGAGCAGACAATGAGCAAAAACAACAAGCAGATGAGTAAGACAACAAGCAAACCACGAGTAGACAATGAACAAAAAAACAAGCAGGGAGCGGATGTGGCTCAAGCAGTTAAGTGCCCACCTCCTACAAGGGAGGTCCAGGATTCGGTTCCCTGTGCCTCCTAAAGAAAAAAACAGACATGGAGCAGACAACAAGCAAAAACAATGAGCAAACAGGTGAGGGAGCCATCTCAGGGTGGGGGTGGGGGAAAGGGTTACTTAGCGTGCCTGGATTATTTATGGTTCTGATGATTTGAATACTTGAGTTTGATAGTTCAATGTATGCATGCACCTTATTCTTTGATTTATAGATTTTTATTTTCAGATTTACTTAGGGTTTATGAAAACATTAATTTATTCATTCAGCTAATAGACTCTCAATATATGTTTCAATGTTCTTTAAGAAAATTTACTTTATGTTCTTCTGTCATTTATTCTAACCATAACTTGCAGGGTATTGAATTTAAGGTTGATAGAGTTTTTTTTTCACCCACTGCTTAAAAGATTTTGCCCCACTATCTTTTATTTTTTTATTTTTATTATTATTTTTTTGTTATTTATTTTTCTTTATTTTACTGAGAGGTCCGGGGATCGAACCCAGGTCCCTCCATATGAGAGATGGACACCCAACCATTTGAGCCACATCCGCCCCCCCCCCACTATCTTCTTATGTCTTTTCACATAAGAAATCTTGTTATCCTTATCTTTGCTCTGTGTATGCAGTATATCCTTTGTTAAGATTTTGTCACAGTTTTTGAGCCATTTGATTGACATGTCAATACTTTTCTTTATGTTTCTGGAGCTTGAAGTTTCTTGAGCTTCTTGGATCTGTAGGTATGTAGTTTTCATCAGATTTAGAAAATTTTCTACCATTCTCAAAATATTTTTTCTGTTTCCTTGTTTTCTCTTATGGGGACTACTACACATATATTAGGTCACTGATGCTCTGTTTGTTTGTTTATACTTAAAAAAAAATGGTAGATAAAGGAGTTGAGAGTTTATTAAGAAACAGGAAAAGAAAAACAGTACACAGCCCTAGACATGGTTGCGGGCCTGTTATGGGGCCCCAGGTTAGACCTTTTAAAACAATTCCTTTTCGCCTTTCCTAATGTTGGGGAGGAGCCCCTCTTTATAGACATTTTTTATCTCTCTTTTTCACTTTGGATAGTTTCTTTTACCATGTCTTCAGTCAAGTTCACAAATTTTTTCTTCTCTGTTATCTAATCTCCTGTTAATCCCATGCAGTGTATTCTGCAGTTCAAAAATTATAGTTTTCATCTCTAGAAGGTCAATTTTGGTCTTTTTCTATCGTCTTTGTCTTTTCTTAACATGTCCAATCTTTTCTAAGCTTTTTTTTTTTCTTTATCATTTGACTTTAGCTTTGAGTTGTTCGTGCAACATGTATTTGAGGATACATTGCTTTATTTTTTGAGATAGATAATTCTCAGAGTATCTCTAATTCTGATGTTTTTTTACAAATCGATTTTATTGATATATACTAATAAAGCATAAATCCATCCAAAGTGTATAATCAGTGGTATTCAGTATAATCACAGTTGGGCATTCATCACTTCATTTGTTTTTAGAGCATTTTCATTATTCCAATAATAATAATAATAATAAACAAATAAAACTTGTCACCTCTCAATCTCTCTGTGCTTCCTCTGCCATACATAGCTGTTATTCTATTTCTGTGTCTCTAGGTTATTTGTATTTATATTGTGTAAAAACAGCCTTATATATTCAATATCACTCATTTGTATTTTACTTGCGGTTTCACTATGTTGTATAGTCCCATGTTACATTTTTTAACTTTCCTTCTAGTAATATACATGTACTTAGACTTCCTCTTTCACCCAGTTATACCCATATAATACCTTTGCTAGTTACAAACACTATGATGTGCTTTCACCATTTATATTCATTTCCAGAGATTTACAAGCAACCTTTTTACCAATTCTGCACAGATGAACCCTCAGCTTTCCATTCTGTACCATCATTCTATTTTCCAGTAACCTATATTCTAATTATTAACTCCATGAGTTTACTCAATACATTTAGTTCATAATAGCATATCATACAGTATTTGTCCTTTTGTGCCTGGCTTGCTTCACTCAGCATAATGTCCTCCAGGTTCATCCATGTTGTCATATGCTTCACGAGTTCATTTCTTCTTACTGCTGCATAATACTCCATTGTGTGTATACACCAATTTGTTTTTCCATTCCTCAGTTGATGGACACCCGGTTGTTTCCAACTTTTGGCTATCGTGAATAATGCTGCTATGAACATCGGTTTGCAGATGTCTGTTTGTGTCACTGCTCTCAGTTCTTCTGAGTATATTCCTAGTAGTGTTATTGCTGGGTCATGGGGCAAGTCTATATTCACCTTCCTTAGGAACTGCCAAACAACCTTGCACAATGGGTATACCATTCTACATTCCCACTAACAGTGAATAAGTGTTCCTAACTCTTCACATCCTCTCCAACAGTTGTAGTTATCTGACTTTTTAATAGTGGCCAGTGTAATAGGTATGAATTGATATCTCATTGTAGATTTTTTTTTTTTTTTTTTAAGTTTTATTTATTTATTTATTTCTCTCCCCCCTGCTTGTCTGCTTTCTGTGTCCATTCACTGTGTATTCTTCTATGTCTGCTTGTCTTTCTCTTCAGGTGGCACTGGGAACCGATCCTGGGACCTTCCGGAGTGGCAAAGAGATGTTCAATCTCTTGTGCCACTTCAGCTCCCTGGTCTGCTGCATCTCTTATTGTCTCTCCTCTATGCCTCTCTTTGTTGTGTCATCTTGCTGCTCCAGCTCTCTGCATGGGCCAGCACTCCTGTGCAGGTCAGCACTCTGCATGGGCCACTGCTCCGCGCGGGCCAGCTTGCCTTCACCAGGAGGCCCCAGGAATTCAACTCTGGATCTCCTATATGGTAGATGGGAGCCCAATCACTTGAGCCACATCCGCTTCCCTCATTGTAGTTTTGATTTGCATTTCCCTAATTGCTAGTGATGTTGAACATTTTTCCATGTGTTTTTCTATCATTTGTATTTCTTCTTTGGACGGTTGTCTTTTCAAGTCTTTTGCCCATTTTTTAATCAGATAGTTTGTCCTTTTATTGTTGAGGTGTGTGTTCTCCTTATATTTCATGAATATTAAACCCTTATCAGATATGTGATTGCCAAATATTTTTTCCCATTGAGTCAACTGCCTTTTTACCCTTTTGACAAAGTCCTTTGAGGTGCAAAAGTGTTTAATTTTGAGGAGGTCTCATTTATCTATATTTTCTTTTGTTGCTTGTGCTTTGGGTGTAAGTTTTAAGCAACTACTGCCTACCACAAGATCTTGTAGATGTTTTCCTACATTTTCTTCTAGGAGTTTTACGGTTTTTGCTTTTATATATAGGTCCTTGATCCATTTTTAGATAATTTTTATATAAGGTGTGAGATGGGGGTCCTCTTTCTTTCTTTCGGATATGGCTCTCCAGTTCTCCCAACACCATTTATTGAATAGACTGTTCTGGCCCAGCTGGGACAGCTTCATAGCCTTGTCAAAAATCACTTGACTGATGTGAGGGTCTATTTCTGAGTTTCAGAGTTCTCCATTTGGTTTCATTGGTTAATCTGTCTGTCTTTATGCTAGTACCATGATTTTTTTTTTTTTTTTTTAAACCACTGTGGCTAAGTAATATACTTTAAATCAGGAGGTGAGAGTTCTCTTACTTTTTTCTTTTTTTTTTTTTAAATTTTTTTTTTTTTTTTTATTTTTATCATTTTAAACCCCCCCCCCCCGCCCCGATTCTGATAACTTTTGCTGTTTTGTGTCCATTTGCTGGGTAGTTCTCTATGTCTGTTTCCTTCTCCTCCTATCTTCCCTGGAATTCGATCCTGGGAACCTTGGATGAGGGAGAGAGGGGTTCTGCTACCTGCGCCACCTTAGTTCCTGGTTTTTCAGCATGTCTCATCTTGGGTCTCCCTTGTGTCACTCTCCTGTTACGTCATCATCTTGCTGCATGGCTTGGCCGGGCCTGACGGCATGCCTGCTCACCTTCTATATTTTCTCTTTTTTACTGGGAAATCCCGGGGATTGAACCCAGGTGCTTCCATATGGGAGACAGATGCCCAACCATTTGAGCCACATCTGCCCCCTGTTCTTTTTAAAGACATTTTTGGCTATTTGGAACCACATACCCTTCCAAAGAAATTTCATAAATGGCTTTTCCATTTCTGCAAAAAAGGCTTTGAGATTTTTATTGATATTGCATTGAATCTGTAAATCAGTTTGGTTATAATTTACTTCTTTTTTTTTTTTTTTTTTAAAGATTTATTTATTTATTTATCCCCCCCTTGCTGCTTGTGCTCGCTCTGTCCATTCTTGTATCCCTCTGTTGTGTCATCTTGCTGCGTCAGCTCACTACGCTGCGCGGGCCGGCTTGCCTTCATCAGGAGGCCCTGGTTATCGAACCCAGGCCCCCCATATGGTAAACGGGTGCCGAACCAATTGAGCCACAGCCGCTTCCCATATAATTGATTTCATAATGATATTTAGTCTTCCAATCCATGAACATGGAATGTCCTTCCATTTATTAGGTCTTTTTTTGTTTGTTTCTTCAGTAATATTTTATAGTTTTCTGAATAGAGGTCCTTTATCTCCTTTGTTAAGTTTATTCCTAAATATTTTTGTTGTTGTTGTTGTTGTTGTTTTTTTATTTTATTTTACCAGGAGGTCCTGGGGATTGAACCTAGGTCCCTCCATATAGGAGACGAATGCCCAACCATTTGAGCCACATCTGCCTCCAGTATTCCTAAATATTTGATTATTTTATTTATTTTACTTTTTAATTTTTTTAAAGATACTTAGATTACATAAATGTTACATAAAAAATGCAGGGGATTCCCATATGCCCCATTCCCTTTCCCTCCCACACTTTCCCACATTAACAACATCCTTCATTAGTGTGATACATTTGTTACAATTGATGAACACATATTGGAGCATTGTCACTAAAGTGTGGGTAATAGTTCATAGTTTAAACTCTCTTCGGCACAATTTTGTAAGTTATGACAGGATACATAATGGCCTACATCTGTCATTGCAACGTCATTCAGGACAATTCTAATGTCCTGAAAATGCCCCCATATTACACCTATTTTTCCCCTCTCCCTCCCCTCAGAACCTCTGGTGCCCACTGCCTCCACATCAGTGATAAAAGTTCTTCCATTGCTAGAATAAGTCTATGGTAGAATAACAGTAAGTCTAGTCTATTGTTATTCCCCAATCCTGAGGATTTTGGGATGATAAGGGCCACTCCACCTCTAATTGAGAGGGGACTTAGATTCCATGGGGCAGATGGATGGGACTGTCTTGCTTGCAGTTGTAGACACTCTCTGTTCCTTGGGATGGTCATTGTCCACCATCATTTCCTTGTTACTTGTCCTGTGTGAATCCATTGAATTGGAGAGTCTGGTGAACTGGAATTGAACTGGTGTTGCAACTCTGTTGAGATTCAGGACCCAAATGGCACATGGAAAGCCCAAAGCTCAAGTATTTTGTACATAAACCTGTCAAGTCTAGTACTAATACTAGAGTTCAAATATAAGGGGCAGGAGAGACATGTGTAGGGAAAACACAACTGAGTCATACTCTTTCACATTGAGGAACATAAATTGCAAAAAAACTTGTGAGCTGTCAGCTCTGCCTATAGTGTCTGGATGTCTCCAGAGCTCTCAGGAGCCCTGCTATTTGAGGTAGTATTTACTGGGGCAGTCAATGAGATCTTGCTGAGATGTGCATAAGCATAACCTCTGGAATGACCTACTGACTCACTTTGAATTCTCTTAGCCATATAAATGCATTTGTCTTTACCCTTTCCTCCTTTGTGTCAAGGTCTTTTTCCGGTTGCATTGCTAGTTGGTGTTTGGTAGTAATCCCTGGGTGCCAGGGAGGCTCATCCCTGGGAGTCATGTCCCCTGTGGGGGGCAAGGTAATGCATTTATATGCTGAGTTCGGCTTAGAGAGGGGCCACATTTGAGCAACAAGGAGGCTCTCAGGAGGTAACTCTTAGGCAGCCTATAATACTAGGCTAAGTTTCAATTTCAAAAGAAAAAGGTTCATAAGTACAGTCATCAATATCAAGGGCCCGTCAGTGGTCCATCCTCCTTCATTAGTCACTGCCCCTGTATTTGGGGGATTCTTGCTGTTCCATTAGAGAATGTGGCAGAGCTCCCCAGAATGAGAATTCAATATTCTTTCCGTTATTGTGTGGATTTCCACCCTCTGTGACAATGTACCATAAACACTTGAACTCTTTTATATGCTTTATAGGTATGCCTCAGGTGAACTTCCTCCCATGCATCCTCCATCACTGACCCCCTGCACTAATGATCCTCCCCTGCCACAGTTGTAACCCTTCTGTGATCCAAATCTTCAAAAATGAAGCCAACAAAATAACTGAATAAAATTAATAAGAAAATGGCATAATAATGATAGGTAAAAATGACAAAATATAAAAGCTTAAAAAGAATTTGAAGTAAAAAATAAAAAACAAAAAACAAAAAAAAAAAATTTTGGCATTATGTCTTTGATCCCTGTAAGATCTGTTGTCTTGTATGTACAGTGACATTTTCTTCCATTCCCCCAGTGTCTTATTTTTTTTCATTTTAAGTTTAAAGATACTTTAGGTTACAGAAAAATCACGTACAGAGTATAGGGGATTCCCATATACCCAACATCCTCCCCCTTTTCCCCTTTCCCCTATTAACTTTTTACATGTGAATGGTACATTTGTTACAATTGATGTACAAATATTGAAGCATTGCTACTAACCATTGTCAGTGATTTACATTATGGTTTACATTTTGGACCATACACTTTTATAAATTTTGACGAAATTTAACATGGCCTGTATCCATCATTGCAAGATCATGTAGAACAATTCCAGTGCCCCCCAAAATGTCCCATATTCCATCTATTCTATTTCTCAGGACCCATGGCCACCACCAAGCTTCACTCCTTGAAAACGAATATTTATAGTTACTTGCAACAACATTGAGGGCTTGACATACTGGCCTGTCCTCTGTTCAGTGCTTCCTATGCTCTCGAGAGACTCCTGCCCCTCTATTTGAGAACATAACTTCTGAGGATGGGAGTTCAACACCTTCCATTCATTGTGTGGGTTTCCACCCACTGATACAATGCACTATGACAGGACGAACACTCACATACTCCCTGAAAGCTTGCCCCAGGTGTGCCCTATCCCTCATGTCCCCCACATCCAACACCCTAAACCAGACTGAGGTGAGTCTCTAGTAGATAGCATATAGATGGTATATGCATATTTTTTATCTATTCTACCAGGTTATGTCTTTTCATTGGAGAGTTCAAGCCATTTACATTCAATGTTATTACTCTAAAGGCATTACTTATTACATTTTATCCTTCTACTTTCTGTTGTCATATATTACTATTGTGTGTCTTTTTACCCTTTAATTTACCCTTCCTAGTAATATTCATTTCTGCACTTTTCTCTAAGTCTCTCACCCTTGGTTTTTTTTCCTTTCAAGCTGCAGCACTCAATTTAGTATCTCTTATAATTTTGGTCTTTTGGTAACATATTCTATCAATTTTTGTTTATCTGTGAAGATTTTGAACTCACCCTCATTTTTGAAGGACAGTTTTGCTGGATACAGAATTCTTGGCTGGAAGTTTTTCTCTTTCAGTACCATAAATACATCATACCACTTTCTTCTTGCATACATAGTTTCTTATGAGATGTCTGCATTTTATCTTATCGAGGTTCCCTTATATGTGATGTTTTGCTTTTCTCTTGCTGCTTTGATATTTGGCATTCTGAATAGTAGGTGTCTCGGGGTAGGTCTCTTTGGATTTATTTTGTTTGGGATGTGTTGTTGTTCTTTGATATTGATATTTATGTCCTCATAACAGTTGGGAAGTTTTTGGTCATTATTTCCTCAAGTATTCCTTCTGCCCTTTTCCATTCTCTTCTCTGTCTGGGACATCGATAATGCATATGTTTGTGTATATCATATTGTCTTTCAGTTCCCTGAGGCCCTGTTCCTTTTTTCCATTGTCTTCTCTTTTTGTTCTCCTGTGTTTTCCAGTTTGTGTGCTCTTTGAAATCACTAATTCTGTCTTCAAGCATTTCATATCTGCTATGTGACTTCAATGTATTTTTAATCTGATCCATCATGTCTTTCATTCCATAAGCTCTGTTACTTTTCTTTGCAGGCTTTCAGATTGTTCTCTATGCTCACCCAGTGTCTTAATATCCTTTATCTCTTTACTCATATTTTCCTTTGATTCTTTGAATTGATTTTAGAGTTTTGTGATTTATCATTGATTATTTGTCTTACATCCTGTATCTCTTCAGAATATTTAGTCTGTTCCTTTGGCTGGGAAATCTCTTCCTGTTTCCTACTATTTGTAATTTTTTACTGATGTCTAGGCATCTGTATATGTTGGTGAATTTACTCTCATGGGCAATTTTTCTCTCTTCCCTATTGTTTTTTTCACAGCTCTTCTTTGATATTTGGTTCAAGTTATTCTAAGTCTTTAAAACTGCCCAGCTTAAGTTATCAGAATCGGGCCAGTGGCTCACTATTGGGGCACAGATTTTCTCCCTGGAGTTTGGGTTAAGAGAGATCTAAAAGGAGTTTTTTTCCGTGCAATTTCTAGACCTGCTAGTATTTGGAGCTAGTTCACGCACTTTTCTATGGAGGTGTTTCTTTCAGTCTCTGCTTTCTTGTGTCTTGGGTAGCCAGGGTCATGATTCAGTGTGGGCTCTGCTGGCCGAGTTCCCTGAAGAGAAGTCCTGCCTCTCCATTTGACTCCCCTTCCCTTTCCCCTTGTAACAACTGACAGGGAGGAGGGCGTCTGTTCCCCTCTCAATTGGCTCCAGTGAGCCAGGGGTTTTATCTAGGCTAATATGTTGGGGATGGGGGATGGGAACCCTTCCCTGCCCCTGTAGGGTTTTGGTAACTCATGTTTGTTATTTCATCTCTCTGTCCTTTGCCTTCTTGGGAGTTTTATAGCTCTGTCCTAGTCTGCTGATCCCCAAAGCCAGTCCCTCAGACAGCTTTTGGCCCCTTCTCTGTTGTTTTGTGAGAGTGTTGAGCCCTGCCTGCCTACTCTGATGCTATCTTCCCAGAACTTCCCTTTTCTAAGCTTTTTCACCTTGTTTAAGTTAAAATAACTGATTTCATGTCTTTGTTCATTCTAACATTGGTGTCACTTTTGGGTCAGTTTTGATTTTTTTTCCCCTGCTCATAGTGGGTAGAAAATACAACTTGCTTCTTTATATTTCTGACTGGATGCCAGACATTGTAACTTTAGTTTGTCAGGTACTAGATAATTTTATATTCTGAAATATTTGTGAGCTTTGTTCTGGGACACAGTTAAGTTGCTTGAAGACAGTTTGATATTTCTGATTTGTTACGATTTGTTAAGTGGGACCAGAGTAGCATTTAGCATAGTGCTAATTGTTTCCCATTGCTGAGGCAAGACCTTTCTGAGTACTTCTCCCCATTTGTCTATGAATTATGAAGTTTTTCAGTCTGACTTTTGGGAACAGGAACTATTCATAGCCCTGTGTGAATATTTTTCCCTCTGATTGTTTTTGGTGGTTCTTTTCCTTGCCTCAGGTATTTCCTCATATGTGATATGCTTATCAGTACTCTGCTGAATACTCAAAAGGGACCTTTGTAGTTCTTTATAGTTCTTTTTCTGTATCACTCTCCTCACTACTACTCTAGCTACCATGTTGTGTCTGGATTCTCCGTTCCATATCCTTAAGTACTTGGACTCTGCCTGGGTATCTCCTCCTATGTCATGGCCTGGAAACTCTATCAAAACTCATCTTGTTAATTTTCTTTCTCCCAGTGGCCTTTGTCCTTTGCTTCCTTATGTTCACTATCTTAAAAACCATTGTTTAATTTTTGTCCTTTCTTTGTTTCAGGCAGGAGAATAAATCTGGATTCTATTACTACTATTATTTTTAATTGGCTGCTGTTTCTGGAAATCTCAAACATGTACAAATCTATGGAGTGTTGTACCCATCACCCAGCATCAAAAATTATCATTTTTGATAGTCTAGTTTTATCTACTCCCCCTTCCATCACATTCTCTCTTAACCTCTCTGGATTATTTTGAAGCAAATCATATTTCATTTATAAATATTTATATATCTCTATTATATATCAAGACAATGCCTCTTTTAAAAGCATAACCACAATACTATTATCATACCTAAAAACACTTATTCTTTAGTGCCTTTTAATATCCTGTCTTTGTCCAGATTACTCCAATTTTCCCACACTTTTGCCTATTTGTTGTTTATTTTTAAAGTTGGTTTGTTTGAACCAGGATCCAAATAAGGTTTGCCTATTAACCTCTTTCTTTTAGTTACCACTCCTTCTTAGTATGGACTCTTGATACCATCACTCAAACTTTTGATGCCACAACCTTGATTATTACAGGCACTTTCTGTCTTGTTTCTCCAGCCCCATTCACTGACTCTCCTCCCCACAGCCACCACCTCCCCTCACCATTGATCTATCTTCTTTCTAAAACATAGATGTGGTGACATCATTCCTAAGCTTAAAAATTTTTCAGCAAATAAGGAAGGTATAGAAAAATGTGTATAACATGCTTTTGTTAAGGTAAATATTAAAGGTAGGTGCATATGCTTTTATATATCTATAGATTGTTTTAGGAAAAATGAGTACGATCCTTTTAGTAATGGTTGCCTCTGTGGAGGAAAACGAGATGACTGATGTGAGAGGAAAACTTACTTTTATAATATTGTATTTGTTTTGTTTGAATTATTTTATATATGTAATTATTTTTATTCATTTTAAATAAAATATATATTTTTAAAGTAGATGCATAAGTGCTGGTTTTGTATTGAATAGCGAGTAAAATATGAGAGGCTGAACCATGGTATTTGGCTCCAATCTGTCTTTCTCTTTTTGTTCTCAGCCAAGGTACAGCCCTCGTAGGTGGCGTTTGGAAGTGTGTCACCATGGCCTTGGTTGGTCGCAGTGTCTGGAGATTGCTCAGGGAACCAGAATTCTAAATTTATTGTCTGCAGTGTTTAGTGTAGTCTCATCCAAAATGCCTTTAGCTCACCTTTGAGAATCACTTTTTTTCTCATACATTACCTGTAGCCCCAGGCAAACAAAACTTTTAACCATTCTTTGAGTTTGTGTTCTTCCTAAGCTTCTGTTTTCCTGTTCTTTGATGTACAATTCTTTCTATCCTGAATATCTTTTCCCTTTGTTTTCACCTGTCTGGTAAGCATGTGTTGCCTAGTCTTTTTAATAGTTATTTGTGTGTATGATACACCAGTGTTTGAACTTCTTAGGGGGAAAGATGTGCTTTACGTGAGTGTTTGTGATCTTTAGAAAGGTATTTACTCTTTTTTTGTGCCTCAAGTTCAGTAAAAAGGGGATGATAATGTATATATTTGTTGTGGGTATTAAACAGATTAATGCATGTAAGGTATGTAGAACACTGTGTTATGTATATTATAGTATATTGCAAAATGTTTTTTATGTAGTAGGTATTCAGTAAAATATTTGGAACTTTTGAAATAAAATATTTGGAATATTGAGTAAATGAATGAAGTAAACTGAACATTATTCTCAACTTTCATAGAGATTAATATAAGTACAAAGTAGATTTTTCTGCATCCGGTATTTGTACACTTGTTCGTTGATTCATTCACTCAAGAAATAATAATTGAGTGCTTCCTGTCAAGTATTGGGGATGCAATCGTCACTAAAGACTATGTCTTTAATGCCCCATAAGGAGTTTACATAAGTATTTAATTACAAATTGGAGAGTAGAACAGGAAAGAGCCTGTGACAGTTTTAAGTTATTTTATGAATCCCCAAAAGAAAAAGATGATAATCTAAAACTAATCAATTCCTGTGGGTGTAGGGCCCTTTTGATTGGACTATGTCAGTGAGACAGGACTCAAGTTGACCCTCTTACTGGAGCTTTATATAAACAGAGACAAAGAGAGAGATACACAGAGAAGGGAAGCCTCCATTTTTGACCCTGCCATGTGAGAGAGGACTTGAGGATCACTAGTAGCCAAAGCTTAAGCGGGAAGCCCCTAGGAGACTGCACTCATGGAGCAACTCAAGGCTGGAGAGATGAACCATATGCCTGATAGCTCACAGGTGACTTCAGGAAGAAAGCTGAGACTGAGAAAGGAGGCTCAGAAAGAGACAAGCCCAATGCCTGGTTGCCTACAGCTGAGCTTCAGGAGGCCATAGATTCTGTAGGGGAAGGCAGGGATATTGGCAGAGATCGGTGGCCATTTTGCTTTGCCACGTAGCAGGACCCCAGAATCACCAGTAGCAGACTTTGGTGAGAAAGCATTTCTGGTGGTGCTTTGATTTGGACATTTCATGACCTCGGAACTGTAAGCTTTTACCCAAAATAAAACCCCCATTATAAAAACCAACCCATTTCTGGTACTTTGCATTAGCAGCCCTGTGGCAAACTAAGACAGAGCTTATATTAGTTTTGGTGGTCAGATAAAAAAAAATAAGCCCTTTCTGAATGAGAATAAGTCTGAAGAATACTATTTGGTAAACTACATTATTGCATCTTTACTTTTCTTCATTTAGAAAATAGCCTTAGCTGCCAACATTATTATTCTTAATAATAAGCAGCGACTGTCTCTATATCATATTAAGGGAGCAGATGTGGCTCAGGCTCTTGGGCACTTGCCTCCCATGGTAGGAGGTCCCAGGTTCAGTTCCTGGTGTCTCCCGGAGAAAGTGAGCAAACAATGAGCAGACAGATGAAAGAACCATCTGGGGGCGGGGGGGATAAATATCAATCAATCAATCAGTCAATCAATCTATATCATATTAGTGGAATTTTGACATCTCTGAAATCTGAAATTCAAGTATTATTTGAAGCAAAGTATTTCAAATTATTGTTCTATTTATATAGTGGTTTCTGTAAAATTAGCTATACTGTGAAAACTATGAATTGAATTTCAATGCTATAACTGGGAAATGAAGGCTTTGAAAATTCTTGATTTTAATATTGGTGATTTCATATTTAGACTTGTTTGTATTTCTCTGCACATTAGGTATTAACTCCACAAAAATTGGAATTGTTAAGAGCCCAAATACAACAAGAATTAGAAACTCCAATGCGAGACCGTTTTCGGAATCTGGATGAAGTAAGTGATTTATATAGAGAAAAATGCATATATCCATATGTGACCATTAAGGCTTGATGAAAAGCATAATTTCCCTACTCAAAAATCCTATCATAGCTCCTGTTCTCACTCACAGTCCTTACAATGGCCTTTAATACTCCACGCAATCCGGCCCCAATATTTCTCTAACCTGCTTTCTTTTCCTCCATCTTTGTTGATCTCCTTGATGTTGCTTTGGCCTGCCAGAAATGGTGTGGTTCAAGAACCTTTGCTCTAGTTGTTACTTATGTCTTGATCACTTTTCACCCACATATCTGCCTGGCTAATTTCCTTATGTCTTTGAAGTCTTTGCTAAAATGTCACCTTTTCAGTGAGCCCTACTTTTGACTCCCTTGTTTATTTACTACAGCAACCTGCCTTTTCTGTCACTGCCTAGACTTCTGGATCTCTTTTACCCTGCTCTACTTTTATTTTTTTCTCTAGTACCTATATTTTATGTTATGTAATTTATTAATTATATTTATTATTTTCTATTTTACCTTCTCTAGAATGTAAGCTCCATGAGAGCAGAAATCTTACTCTGTTTTACTCATTGTTATATTCCAAATACCTAGAACAGTTCTGCCATACAGTAGGTGCTCAATTAATATTTGTTGAATGAAAAAAAGAGAATTTCCTGCACCCTCAAAAAAGTAAAAATTTATTACAGTTTTATTTCAGGTTGAGATCAATCTCCTTATATGAAGTGTTAGTAAAATATGACTTTAAGTTAACAGAGGTGGCTCAAGCAATTAGGTGCCTCCCTCCCACATCTGAGGTCCCAGGTTCAGTTACCGGTGCCTCCTAAAGAAACAAGGAAGATGAACAGACACAGCCAGTGCAAACAACGAGGAAGTGGGGAGAAATAAAATAAAATAAATCTTATTTTAAAAAAATATGACTGTTTAATAAAGGAAACAGGAAAAGATTGCTGAGGTACAGTGCGTATGTTATCTTATTTAACAAATTTGGCAGGCCTTAATTGAGTATTGTCTGCTTTACTGTGGACCCCTTTGGGAGGAGGTTGTAGTCTAGTGATATTGCCATTGCACAGAACAGTTGTGAAATTCCTCTTTTATAATAATGGCTTGCTGGGCTTGCTGTGTTGGTAATATCTTTTGAATATCCTCCATGGTGTCAAAGCATTATACTTTGGGAGTAGATTTTATTTTTGGAAATTAACAAAATCACTCAAGGTCAAACTAAATAAAAACTTTTCTTTGGTCAAAACAAATTATGTCTCTAATAAAATTATGGAAACCTTTTTCTTGGATTGTAAACCAGCTTAGAAAAGAACTCTTTCAACTTAAAATTTACAGTGACTACATTTTTTAGGAGACATGCTTTCCTCATTACCTAATTTCTTGATGCATGTTGAAATAGTGCCGCCTACTGCATCTTTCTACTCTATTACCTAGGTTGTCTTCTTGACTATTCAGGATATGAACAGTTTTTCAGAGTGTTAGGAAGCAGGAAAGGAGCATTCTAGAGAATTGCATGTGATCCTGGTTAGTTAGGAGAGTTAGTGCTATATATATTCTTGAGGCAGGTGTGTTAAGTTGAGTTCAACTGTCATTGTAATATTTAATTGAATGTTAGGTACTGTACTAAATATTCAAATGATCCTTATCTACTTTGAACTCATCTTGCCCAACATTTAGGAGGGTATTTAATACTCTATAAAATTACTTTTTACTCTAACTATTAAAAGGTGTGATGCATTCTTTTTTTTTTTTTTTAACTGGGAGGTCCCAGGGATCGAACCCAGGTCCCTCCATATGGGAGACGGACGCCCAACCAGTTGAGCCACATCCGACCCCCGTGATGCATTCTTAAATATCATTCTGTTAAGCTCAAAGGTCAAAACTTGGCATGCTATATATTTTTTTAATAATTAGAATCAGAGAGGAAATAAGGTTAATTGAATAGTAATTTGTTTTCGTATCTTCTGAGGAATATACTAATTCTATATCTAGGATAGTTGTCATGAGAAGTTTCCCAAGGATTATTTATGTTTCTGTTAAATTTTATTTTTTCCATTTATATATACATTTATATATATATAATGTAATTTGAAATTATATTTGCAAAAAGTGGTTTTTGGAGCAAGTATACATTTTGTTTATAAATTTGTGATAAACTTCAATCTCCTTTTAATTTAGGAAGTAGAAAAATATAGAGCTGAATATAATAAGCTTCGCTATGAGCATACATTTCTCAAATCAGAATTTGAGCACCAGAAAGAAGAATTTTCTCGTATTTTAGAGGAAGGAAAAATAAAATATGAATCAGAGGTAAGTGATTGATGATACTAGTCTAGACATTACTGTTCTAGTTAATAAAATTTTTGATTATGCCTTTTTGTAAATTCCAAGTTAGAGTTAATTGTTTTAAGTTTTATTAATTAATGGTAAAGTACTCTGTCATGATTTACATCTGCTCTATAGCCACATATTTCTTGTGAATGTTCTTTTTTGTCTGTTAAATTTTCCTATTCCTTTCCTCCTTTATTTTGTCCCAGCCAATGAAGATAGATGACCGTGGGAGTTTCTATTATACAAAGTGTCTTTTCTCCCATAGCCACAGAGACAGACTTATCTTTGCAAATATGGTTTGCTTGTGCAATTTCTAACATATTGAACAATCATGGAACAGTTTATTCACTTATGGGAATAAATCAGTCTGATCCAAATGATGCCTAAAACACAATAAGTATTTAGCAGTTGTTAAAGGAATATGGGTATATTTTAAGTCTTAAGATAGATGACTTCTCCTCCTCTGCTTCTTGGAACTGAACCAAACATCCAGGAGAGCTCTAGCTATTAGCCCATACATTTTTTTTCCCAACTGGTATAAACAAGGGGTTTATATCTTAGGGTGTGTCCATCACCTTAAAGTAGTATACTTTGATCTTTCTGACTGCAACTGCAACATTCTCTCCCTACTTCATCTCCATTGCTTTTGATAGCTCTTCTATTCATTTTGTGGTTTGTCCTAGTTTTGCCAAAAAGTGGAGTTTGGGTTTTTATTTCTTGTTCTTCATTTTGCTTTTGGATGATTTTTCAGGACAGATAGAGAGAAATAGCAATTTTATCCTGCCATATTCAAATCAGAAATCTAATGCCCAATTTGATTCTGTAAAAATTATCTTGATGTCTGTGCTTCTGTGATATGTTCTATATACAAACACATCTACATTATACCTTTATTGCATTGTCTTTATTTGAAATTAAGAATTAAAATATACTGACCTTCCTTTAACACTTACTATAACATTTGTAGTGTTTTAGATATTCAATAAAAACTAAAACTGTGCTGTTTGGATCAGACTGATTTATTCTCATTAGTAAGTAAACTGTTACATGGTTGTTTGATATGTAAGAAGCTATGTGAACTTTGGAATAATATGTACCAGTAAACTATAAATATTTATAAGAGTTTTGCATCTTAAAAATTCTTTAAGCTTTCAGTGCTTTATTCACATATTCTCTCACTTCTATTATAATAGTGGACTCGGGCAGCATTGTCTTATTTTCTCCATTTTAAAAGAGGAAACTGAGGTACAGGAGAAGTGACTTGCTCAAAGTCTCACCCAAAGTCAGCAGCCAGTTTACAGTAGAACTCAGTTGTTCCAACCCCCAGCCCAGAATTTTAAGTTTGAAATTACCAGTGATTTGAAGTTGCCTATATAAATAGGGGCCATCCAACAACTGTAATTTTGTCAAGAGTTCAGTCAATATGTACTACATGCATGCACTATGTGCAATTATTTAAAAAAAAGCTTTTGAATCTGTAATTATGGCAAGCTTAAAGGAGTTACATGTAAAACATTTTCTTGTGGAAAAGAGGAATGATAAAGATTTCCAGCCTTAAATGAAAATTAAGTATGTTGAAGAGTAACTTCTGAGGTTCAGTATAGCGGGTTTTATTTTATACCTTTCTTTTAAAATCTACTGGTGATGTTTATCTGGTAATTTTTATTTGTATTCTCTAGTTTCTTGGTTTTGTTATATGTGTATGTGTGTTTTTAAGAATGAAACCTGCATAGGTAATCTGATTACTAATCTGTTTTTTCCATGAAAGACCAAATGTTATTCGTTAAAAAATTTTAAGGGGTCAATAGCATCATTGATTTTCATAATTAAAATCTTTTCTGACATTCCTAGGAATCTGAAGATAAACTGCTAAACAAGAAATCATAATTAGTAGAGGCTAGAAAAGTAAGGCTTTTTCTGATAAGACTGAAGTTCTTTTCCTTCTACTTTACAATTGATGACGTAGGAACAATATTAATTAGTGGACAATTGATTTGCTTTCATTCAATCACTTATCTACATCTTCCAGTTTATACATGATAATACTAAAACCTAATGAGTTGGGAAGCAGATGTGGATCCAGTGGTTGGGCTCCCATTTACCATATGGAAGGCCCCAGGTTTGATTCCCGGGGCCTCCTGGTGAAGGCAAACTGGCCCGTGTGGCGTGGCAAGCTGGCACAGCAAGATGATGCAACAAAGGGAGACAAGCAGACACAGAAAAATGTACTGCAAATGGACACAGCAAGCACAACAGCAAGGGGGGGGATAAATAAATAAATGGTAAAATCTAAACAAACAAACAAAAACTTAGTGAGGTGATTGTGGATCAAGGAACAGCAGTAAAACTTCAAAGTAGAGCCTACTGTTGCTGTCTTCTAATTTTACAATTTATACTGATATAAAATGTATTAATTTGATGTAATAAAAATAATTGGCTTTTCTTGCATTAATTAAAGACTCATATAATACTTGTGCATTTTTACTTCTACCAATAAAAGAAGTAACTGAATATTCTTTAGTGTATTAGTTCTTAGGAGAATACTTTATGATTTCATTAGTGTTCTCCTGAGAAGCAATCCAGGAATTCACATCTCTTTCATGATATTCTAAATTCTAAACTATATATGAAAGAATATATCTTTATTATGTGAAAAAGATAATGTCATGATTTCATAATGCATTCAGCTCTAAGAATATACTAAGGCTGGGAATTCATGATGAAATGCTGACATTTACATATATATTCATTATTCAGAATGATACTGTTGTGTTTTCTTTATGTTTTCAGGAATTTTACATTATTCTGAAAATAGTAATGAAGAACAAAATTTAGAGCAGGGGTTCTTAACCTTTTTTGTTCCATGGACGCCTTTGCCAGTTATGTGAAAACCATGGACCCCTTTCTAAATCCACACTATACTGTGTATTATTTAATAAATATATCATACCCACACCAACACGTCCCCACAAGAATAATGTTTTTATAAATTTCAATTCAAGTTCACGGACTCCTTGTTAAGAACTCCTGCCTTAGAGTGTTTTAGGTACAGGTGATTATACTGGTAGACAGATTGAATGAATGAAGCAAGAGTAATTCAGTGGGGAGGTCTCAAGATCTCAGGGGAGAAGGGCAAGGAGCACTGTCTCATAAGAAAAATTGTCAAAGTGACAATCCATAATGACAAATCCTTGATGCTCTTCAAACTGACTGAGCTTTTGTGGTATGAACATGGGGTAAGTGAGAAGCCAAAGTTCCCATGGCAAAAGCGGAACTTTTCTGGGTCCCTATTCCCACATGCTATTTTTTTTTTTAGAGTGCACAAAACCAATAATGTACCTCTGGTTTTGGTCCTTATCCTGACACAACATGAGAAGACATCTTGAAACCTCTCAAAACACTTTGTTTTTGTCCTGGGAGGTTCTGAAGTTCTAATCTGGAGTGATACTTTAGACTCAGATGGTTTCTTTATCTAAAACATTCTTAAATTCTCTGACCTTGACCCTTCTCACAATAGGCAAAATCACAATAGGCAAAAGCCTCACAAATTAAAAGGAAATTACCACATTTTAAAAATTTGTTGTTTTTTTTTCTTTCTTTTTTTTATTAGAGCATTTGTAGGCTTACAGAAAAATCAAGTAGATAGTACAGAGTTCCCATATACCCTCTCCTCCCACACACACATTCTGGGATTGATTTTGACAGTGATTTAGAAAGACTTTGTGAAATTTTATGCATATAGAATTTTAGGTTTTTAAATACAAAAGAAATACTTTTAAATGTTCACTTAGTATGACCTTGGGAACTGGCTTAACTTCTGTGTGCATCAGTGTCCTCATCTGTAAAATAGTATTAGCAATAGTCCCTATCTCATGAAGTTGTGAGGATTTAATAAATTAAAATGTATAAAGTGCTTAGACAAGTACCTAGCACCTAATAAGCATTCAGTAATGCTAGCTGTTATCATCATTACTTAAAATTCTCATGTATCAAATTTCTTGAGTATATGCCCCTGGCCTTTACTTTAGCTTGTTGGAGTTTTCAATGTCAGGTGTGCATTTATATACTCTAAATGGTTTAAGGCCATCTCATTACAGTGCCTGCCTTTCCAGCCTTCATCTTACCCCTGCATTCTAACTGCTCACATCTCGGGTCCTTTCCTGGCTTTTTTATTAGTTACAGTTGTCTTTTTTTTATCACCCCCATGACGAAGGTATCTCTCAGAGCCTGAGAAAGGCATGTTTTTAATTATCTGTATTCTCTCTTGTCTGGTCTGAGTTGAACTGAACATAACCTTGTATCCCAACAGTTCCTGTGTCCAATTCCCTAATTTTTTCCTAACTGTGTCTGGGGGTAGGTATATAGTTCTAAGAACTGCTTTTTCCCTATGACTATTTTTCTCCTTCTAGAAAAAAACAGGATAGAAGGAAAGGAGATGGTAACTTGCAAAATTAGATTAAAATATAAACTTTAAATATATAAGTAATTTAGGTGATACCTTCCTCTTAGTATAAATAGGTGACAAAACACTTCTGTATAAAACATTTTTACCACTACCTTAGGAAAAATCAAGTCTAGTATATATAAGGGGGAAAGGGAACAACTTAGAATGGCAGAATAGTATTGTTGTTTTTTCAAGTTTATTTTTGTTATTTTTTAGGAATAAAAAAAGTTTAACTTTATTAAAAATTAAGATCTAGTAACTCGAAACTTTATGTGCAAAATGTTTACCTGAATGTCTGCCGCGGTAAATGATCAATTAATGGTAGCTACTATCATTGGTACCTGTAGTATTAATCATAGATTAATTATCATAGAAAATATAGCAGATGTTTTGAAATAGCTATTTGTAAATGAGAAGTTACAGAAATAAAAAAATTGAAAGGAAGAATAGAGGACAAGAAGCAAACTCATTTAATTTATCATGAGAATCACTTTACATACATCTCTTTGAATCCTCTCAGTAACCCTAGGAATTAGGTAGTCATTATCCCCACTTTTAAAATGAGAAAACATGGGAATCGGCTGTGGCTCAATCAGTAGGGCTCCTGTTTACCATATGGGAGGCCCGGGGTTCGGTTCCCGGGGCCTCCTGGTGAAGGCAAGCCTGCCCGCACGGCGTGGTTAGCTGACCCAGCGAGCACAAGCAGCAAGGGGGGGATAAATGAATAAATAAATAAAATCTTTAAAATAAAATGAGAAAACAGAATCACTGAGAAGTCAAAAAACTGGCCTAGGGCCACACAATTAGTACGTGGTAGAACCAAGATTCAAATAGAGGTAGTCTGGAGATTTCTGCTACTGGCCATAATAGAGAAATAGGGACTAGATTTACCTTCAGACCTTAATAAAAACTGGGACAAAACATATGAAACAGTGGTGTATTAGTCGGCCAAAGGGGGGTGCTGATGCAAAAAAAATCTGTTGGCTTTTTTTTTTTTTTTTTTTTAAGATTTATTTATTTACTTTATCCATTTTAAACCCCCCCTTCCCCATTTGCTGTTTTGTGTCCATTCACTGGGCAATTCTCTGTGTCTGTTTCCTGCCATCTCTTCTCATCCTCCTCCTCCAGTCTTCACCAGGATTCAATCTGGAGACCTCTGATGTAGGAGAGAGGTGTTCTGCCACCTGCGCCACCTAGGTTCCTGGCTTTCGGAGCTTTCGGAGCATCTTGTCTTGTCTCTCCCCTGCTTCTCTCTCCTGTTACGTCTTCATCTTGCTGCATGGCTCCTGGGGCCTGGTGGCTCACTGGCACACAGAGCCTGGCAGCCTATGCGCCTTCTATATATTTATTTTTTATTTTACTGGGAGGTCCCGGGTATCAAACCCAGGTCCCTCCATATGGCAGGTGGATGCCCAACCATTTGAGCCACATCCGTCCCCTCTGTTGGCTTTTATAAAGGGTATTTATTTGGGGTAGAAGCCCACAGTTACCAGGCCATAAAGCATAAGTTACTTCCCTCACCAAAGTCTGTTGCCATGTATTGGAGCAAGATGGCTGCCGATGGCTGCAAGGGTTCAGGCTTCCTGGGTTCCTCTCTTCCCGGGGCTTGCTTGTCTCTGAGGCCAGCTCCTCTGCTATTTCCACAAGATCAGCTGTAGACTATGAGGCTCTCTAGGCTTTGCCTCTCTCCACAAGGCCAGCTATAGACTATCAGGCAAATGGCTCGTCTCTTTTCCCAGGGCCTTCTCTCCTTTCTCATGACTACACTTCTCTGTGTGCTTACTTCCCCGGGCTGCAGCATTAAAACTCAGCATCAGAACTTCAACATCAAAACTCCAACTAATTCCTCTGCTCTGCCATGTAGTTTTATCTCTGGACTCAATGTCCTACTGACATGGCCCAATCAAAGCCCTAATCATAACTTAATCATGCCCAGAAGAACAGACCAGTTTACAAACATAATCCAATATCTATTTTTGGAGTTCATAAATAATGCCAGACTACTTCAAGTGGTTTTCAGATATTGGAAAACAGCACAGGGCAGTGATACCTGAGGAAATAAGGAAAGGTAAACAACTGAGGTAAGCCCTATGATTGCCCTAGCTCACATTCTGGAGAGTTTCCAGGCTGTAGTGCAGAAAGGGTGAACACAAATTGGGTCCCATGATATCTGATTGGAGAATTTATAGTTAAGAATTGGGGAGGGTGGTGGCAAGACAGCTAGAATTTGAAGGGCAGAATTCTGGAAAGGCTTGGAACTCTGCAGAAGGTAACCCTTGACTCTTCATTTGAATACTAATGAGTGCATGTGAGAGAAGAAACCATGCAAAGCTGGAAAAAGAGCCAGTGAAAATCAGATTTCACATGGAGCTGGGAATGATTTGTGTTCCCATCAGCCAGAGTGGAAAGGTTTTCTAAAGCATGGTGCATTAAGTAGAGGACTCAGGATTTTTGCCTCAGTAGTGGGCTGTTCTGGTTCTAACTAGTGTAAAAATAAACTTTGAATGGATCAAACTGTTTCTAAGTAACTTAACTGCATCCCAGAGCAAAGATTCAAGTGTATAAAGGAGGGAATGATGTCAGCAAAAAGGTGGAGTAGGCTGCTCAAAACACACATGCCTAGAATAGGACACATGCTCTGAAAAGACTTGAGAAGATCCTAAGCTTTTACTAGCTGATCTTTAGTCTCAGTGCAAGCAGGAAGTGAAGGCTGAGGCAGAGTTGTAAACAGCCTGGCTAAGTGTTAAAGAAGTGTACCAGGACAGAGGCTCAACAAATGCCAAGCAGGATAAATTCAAAAATATAGAAACTAAGACACATTATAGTCAAATAGTCAGAAGACAAAGACAGAGAAATTCTTAAAAGCAGCAGGAAGAAGCAACATATAAGGGATCTTCAATAAGATTAACTGCTAATTTCTCATCAGAAATCATGTAAGTCAGAAGGCAGTGGGCTGACATATTTAAACTGCTGAAAGAAGAAAATCTGTCAACCAAGAATTCTGTATTCAGCAAAACTGTCTTTTAAGAATGAAGGAGAAAGACATTCTCACATGAAGGATAACTAAATAAATTTGTTGACAGTAGACCTATCCAAAAGAATGTCTTAGGGAATTTCTCTAAACAGAAAGAAAATGATAAAAGAAGGAACTCAAAACATCTGGAAGGGTGAAAGAACACAATAAGCAAAACTATGGGTGATGGGGATTGAATCATGTCACCTCAAAAAAGGTCCTATGGGTGTAAACCCATTTGTAAACGGGACCTTTGAGGATATTATTAGTTAAGATGTACTCAAACTGAATGAAGGTGGGCCTTAATCCAATATGACTTTAGTCCTTATAAACAAAGGAAATTGGATACATAAAGAAAAGCCACAAACTGGAAGTCAAGCCCGAAACTGGAAATCAACAGAATCCAGAAGAGGAAAAAGATGCTGCCATGTGACAGAAATGCTAAGCAGCTGCAATGATTGCTGGCCAGCCAGAAGATACTGACCATGGGAGAAAGCAAGTCTTCTAGCCTCTGAAACTATGTGCCAATAAATTTCTGTTGTTAAGCCAACTTATCCAGTGATAATTTGTTTTAGCAGCTGGAAAACTAAGACAATGGTTATATACAATAAAATCTATTTTGCCTCATGAATTTTCTAAATTTTGTGTGATAATTAAAGCAAAACTTAGAACACTGTGATTTTAATATGAATAAAGAAAATATTTAAGATAATTATAAATGAGGAAGGGCAAAAAGACATAAAGGGGTGTAAAATTTCTATATATCACACAAACTGGTAAAATAATGACCCCAGTAGGATGTGATAATTTATATAATTACATTATATAAATGTAATATGTAGAGCAACCACTAAAAAAGCTATACAAAATGATATACTCAAAAACATTATAGAGAAATCAAAATGGAATCCTAAAAAAATCCTACTCATGGAAAGGTAGGAAAAAGAAACAAGAGAAACTAAAAACAGAGAGAACAAATAGACTAAAAAAACTACAGACTTAAGCCCTAACATATCAATAATTACTTTAAATGTAAATCGTTCTAATTATACCAATTAAAAGACAGAAAATGCAGAGTGAATTTTAAAAAGTGACAACTATGTGCTGTTTACAAGAAACTTCAAATATAATGATATAGGCAGTTGGAAATAAAAGGATGGAAAAAGATACATCATGCAAGCATTATTCAAAGAAAGCAGGAATGGCTATATTAATATCTGATAAAATAGACTTCAGAGCAAAGAAAAATATTAGGGTTTTTGTGTTTTAATGTCTGCTGTATCACCACTGCCTAGAACAATGCCTGGAACATAGTAAGTACTCAACGAATATTTGTTGCATGAATGATTAAATGAGTAGAGAAATTAAGAAAAGGCAACATTCACTAGTTTTGGTAGGAACAGTTTGATAGTGAGCTCTAAATTATAAACCTGACATCCTATCCTGGCTCTGCCATTAGCTAGCTGCCATCCAATCTCACAGCTTCAGCTATCACTTCTACACAGATGCCTCTGAAAACTACTAGAGTAAGCAATAACATAGGATCACGCTGGTCAAGAACATTAGCTGTAAAATGGGAACAAGATAATTATTGTTAAATGAGATTTTCCATGTAAAGCACTTAGCTCAGCACTTTATCTGTAGTAAGTACTTATTAAAGGGCTTCATTGTCTGAACTTGGGTTACACATTGACTCCTAACCTCGATGGGTCACCACATCTCTAATATCGCACATCAAAACCATATTCAAGTTACTTCTTGTGAAAGCCATGTGGGATCTTTTTTTTTTTTTTTTTTAATTTTTAAATGATACTTAGATTACATAAATGTTACACAAAAAATACAGGGATTCCCTTATGCCCCACTTCCCACACCTCCCACATAAACAACATCCTTCATTAGTGTGGCACATTCATTGCAGTTGATAAATGCATCCTGGGGCATTGCCACTGAGCATGGACCATAGTTCACATAGTAGTTTACACTCACTCCCATACAATTCTGCAGGTTATGGGAAGATATAAAATGGCCTACATCTGTCATTGTAATGTCATTCAGGACGACTCCCAAGTCCCGAAAAAGCCCCAGTATTACACCTATTTTTCCTTCTCCCTTCCCCCAGAGCCTCCAGTGGCCACAGCCTCCACATCAGTGTTGTAATTTCTTCCATTTCAAGAATCAGCTAAGTGGGATCTTAGATCATCCAGCCCAAGCTTTCATTTTAACTGAGGCCAGAGTAGAAAAGTGACTTACATACATATGGAGAAAAAATATAGTCAGGAACCAAACCCAGGAGTAATGTTTATATGTAAAGGACAGGAGGTGAACTAGGAGAGAGATGTTAGTTAGTTGCGTTTTTTGGAGGACTTGGCTCTGAATACAGTTGCCTTTTAGGATAAATTTTATTTTTGGAAAAAAATGATACCATTTTGCCTGCTGGATAGCTCTGCCTGATTTCCCATTGGCATTTTTAATTCAGCATTTCTAAAACCAAATTGAAATCACTACATATTAAAGGCAAAAAGGATCTTAAAAGACCTCTAGTCCAGTCTCTCATGTTACATATGAAGACACAAATTCCGCCCTGGGATGGAGTTCTCACACTTCCTACATTCATTGATAGCTCTATGAGCAACCAGTTTTCTCTTTTTTTTAAAAGATTTTATTTATTTATTCATCCATCCCCCCCTTGCTGCTCGTGCTCGCTGGGTCAGCCAACCACGCCGTGCGGGCGGGCCCGCCCCCACCAGGAGGCCCTGGGAACTGAACCCGGGTCCTCCCATATGGTAAACGGGAGCCCACTGATTGAGCCACAGCCTCCTCCCACCAGTTTTCTCTTGAGCCACTTATTGCCTAGGTTGCAAAGCATTGCTTTAGGGGCCTTTATTTTTTTTTTAATATATAAAAAAAAATTTTGAAGTATATATAACATGCATGTACATAAACAGCGTATAGTAAAAGTTATGAACCTACAAAACATGCATATCATCATACAGGGCGTCTATACATCATCGCACCACCAACACCTTGCATTGTTGTGAAACTTTTGTTACAAACTATGAGCTAACTATAGCCTATATCTTACATTTGGTGTGTTTTTCTGCTTTAGGGTCCTTTTTAATTTACAGTGGACCTTCTATGCTTGCCCCAGCTACAAACAACCACTGTGATTGTTTAGAGCAGTGGTTTTCAACTTTTTTTTTTAAACAGTTGAACCCTTTCCTTAAACTGAATCATACGAAGAAACCCAATATAACAAAAAACTTTAAAAAGAGGAGCTGTTCTGGTTAACAATAGAGATTTGGTGGTGGTAGTAGGGGGTAGATAGTTGGGGAGATCAGTAAAGGGGAATTAGTTCTACCCTAATTACTTTGCTCTCTCATCCACGAATGTGAAAACGAGAGACCTCTGAAGTGCCTCAGAGGCTAGGGAGCAGTTTGAAATCCACTGATTTGTAGGCCCTTGAGGTCTGGTAGTGATAGCACAAATGACAAAACCAGCAGTGTCTCTGCTCTACAACTTCCTGTGACTTTTCCATATGCCTTGGAGGGAATAATGATTATCAGTTCTTTATGGAATCTAAGAACTAAGGTCTAGGCCATCATTACAACTAGGACTTTAATAAACTCTCAGCTATCATTAAAAAACTCTTTATCAATCCCATTTGAATTTATTTACACAGATAAGCAGCATTTGTGTGAATTGTCACCTTGAAATAGATAATTTTATTAGTATAGATATAACCCAAGAATTACTGTCAAATGAGGAAAAGCTTAAAAGTAGTTAGCATGTTGATCTTGCATAATGTTCTGATGAATTTTGAAATACTTGACATGTTTTACACAATTATTTTATAATGTTATTTATAATTTTGAATTTTAGTCAGCAACTGATTAAGCACTATGCTGGACATCATGGTAAGATAGAGGAAAAATAAAGCAAGATCCTTGCCCTCTCATTTGAGTCAAGCTGAGAACAGAATGAAGAACGTGACATTTTGGATTTTTTCCTTTGTGTACTCGATTTTACCACCTGAGCTTTCATATTATGCAGCTTTTAGTTTTAATTTACTGACTAGTAAAGCCTGTTCATGACTTAAAATTCAGTAATTTAGGATTGTATGTTTTTCTTTCAAATCATTATTAGATTACAAGATTGGAGAAAGATAAAGAAGAACTACAGAACCAGCTGCTTAGTGTCGATCCCACAAGAGACAGCAAACGAGTGGAGCAACTTGTTCGAGAAAAAGTCCATTTGTGTCAGAAATTAAAAGGTTTGGAGGCTGAAGTAGCAGAATTAAGGGCTGAAAAAGAGAATTCTGGTGCTCAGGTAGAAAATGTCCAAAGAATACAAGTACGGCAGTTGGCTGAGATGCAGGCTACAGTTAGATCCCTGGAGGTAAGGTTTTAATTGCTTCCCGGTAGAGTATGGCATACTTTTTAAAAATGCAGTTGACAAGCTTTTGATTTTTCACAGCATAAATGTATGCTTACCAATCTAGTGCTGACGCATTTGTGGAATCCCAAGAGTATCTATTCTTTTTTGTAAAGATGAAAGCTATTGATTCTTAAGCAGTAACTATGCTACCCATTTACAAAGGGTTTATTTATTCTTTGGGAGTCAAGTTGCCTATCTAAAATGATTTAACTCTCTAAATGCCATTGGATAGGATATACAAAATTAAAAAAAAAAATTTTAGTCACTGCAAACTGAAGTCATTTCAAACCAGACAACAATTTCTGCTTAGTTAGTAATTTCCTTACTCTGGTATTTGAGATCCTAAAATCATAAGTCCTGTTTGAGCAGAATTTTATTCCCCCCACTGTTTTTTGTGCTTGCTGTCTGCTCTCTGTCCATTTGCTGTGTTTTCTTTCCATTTCTGCTTGTCTTTTCTTCTTGTCTTTCTCTTTAGGAGCCCCCGGGAACCGATCGTGGGACCTCTGGTGTGGGAGAGAGGCTCTCAATTGCTTGAGCAACCTCATCTCCCTGTTCTGCTATGTTTCTCGCTGTCTCTCCTCTATGTTTCCCTCTGTTGCATCATCTTGCTGTGCCAGCTCAGCTCTCTGTGAGGCGCGGGCCCTCAGCTCTCCGTGGGGCACCGGCCAGCTTGCCTTCACCAGGAGGCCCCTGGAATCGAAACTGGGGCCTCCCATATGGAAGAAGGGAGCCCAATCTCTTGAGCCACAATCCACTTCCCCTTATTTCTTTTATAACACCTTCTTGCCATAGTAATAAAATCCAGCTTGGCCACTTTACAAGCCTTTACTGCATTATTTCCCTGAGTTTACTCGAGAAAGATAAGAGTTGACAGAGCCAGGCTCTTCCTCCTAGAACTATTCCCTTATGAAAATTCTTGGTTTCTGTCTTATTCAGATATGATTACTCCTAATAGTTCTTAGTGCCTAAAATGTAACAAATATACTAATTTAATTGTTTTGATTTATATGAGTAATGAAGCATGTTTTTCAATTTTGGTAGGAATAGTTGTGAAATGACCTGGGTTGGAGGGAAATTAGTGGTTACCTAGTTTGGCCCTAAAATCCACTATCTAAATCCAAATGGTGAGGTTTTTTTTCCAGCCAGCAATCTAGCACAATTAGTATATTGATATGTTTTAAGAGTAAAAATTAATTTTTTATTTCTTGAATGGCACTTCTGATAGTATTTGCTGGACTTCTGAACTAAAGTTATCAATATCATTGGGAGGTACTATCATATCAGCACTTCAGAGTAAGACTGTTTATGTCTCTATCCTTCCATTCTTAAAGTATTTACACAGTGACGAATAAGTAGGATGGTTGTTGTTGTATATAGTATATGGTCCCAATGTGAAATTGTTCACCGAGGTCATTTAGAGTGATTACTTTCAGTCTAAGTTGAGAGTTGACAAAATGGCTGGTTAATTTTTTACAAGTTCAAAAGAACCTCTATTTAATTTTATCAAATACCAGATAAAATGAAAATAAACACGTGACAGCAAGTATTTCTTTCCCCTCTTTGACTTTCTTGGCTATCCTTGTGCCCAGATAATATTTTATATTTAAAGAAAATAGGTTTGCTTTTTTTTCTGAATTATTTGTTGACTGCACTCCTTATCATATTTAAGATGTATAGGAAATGAGATGTTTAAAAAATTGAAGCTTATCCTTTAGATACCAAATTTTTTTCATTTGAACTGTTTTGAGTAGAAATATTTTTAAAAGCTTTTCGTTTTCCCTCCCTAGTTAAAGATTAATATGAATATTACCAACCAGACATTTTCTTGACAACTTATAGACTTCATTAAGAATCTTAATTATGTGATGAGGTCAAGAGCTATTGAGTTGTTTGCTTGTTCTTCAAAAGACTCCACATTAGCTGAGGTTTTAAAAATTATTTTATGTTTTGTGTACTTTTAAAATCTTCTTTGATTTTAGACTTTGATTTCTCACTTCTTACTGGTATTAATGAGCTCTCTTTTCTACCTTCTAATATGCTTTTTCATAACTGCTATAGACTCAAAACCCCAAAACATATTTTTGAAATTATATCAACAATGAGAATAAAAGGATAGCAAGTGAGGGAAGCGGATGTGGCTTAAGCAATTGGGCTCCCGTCTACCATATGGTTTGTTTCCCAAGGCCTCCTTTTGAAAGCAAGCTGGCCCGTACAGAGAGCTGGCACAACAAAAAGAAGCAAAGAAGAGAGACAATGAAAGACACAACAACCTGGAAGCTGAGGTGTCTCAAGTGATTGAGTGCCTCCCTCCCACATCGGAGGTCCCAGGATCGGTTCCCGGTACCTCCTAAAGAGAAGACGAGAAGAGAAGACAAGCAGACACAGAGAGCACACAGCGAGTGGACACAGAGAGCAAGACCGCAAGCACAAAAACAACAAGCGGTGGTGGGAAGGGGAGAGAAATAAATGAATTAAAAAAAAAAAAAAAGATAGCAAGTGAGTGCCATAGGTGCTGTCTCTCATGAGAGAAGTGTTAGGAGTTTTATTTTGTTGGTTGCTATTATGTTGTTTGTCTAGACATCATTGTTGCATATTTCCTGGTTCTCCCAAATCTTCTGGCAAGGGAGACTGCCAAGTAAGTAAGTTCTAAGATAAATATAGTACTACTGTGATATGATAATAAACCTTATTTTTGGATCTGAATTGTTTTTCTTTTGAATTCTACTAAATAGTTTGAGAAAACTCTTGTTACTTTGGTACATGTTAATATTGTTGAGGCTTTGAATGATATTTGGTAGCATGATTATATATGTATTTTTAAATAGTGTTTATTTTATTTAGATATAATTGTGAAAAATTATGAACAAATTTTAAAATATTTTGTTTTAACAAAAGGCTGAAAAACAATCAGCTAAATTACAGTCTGAACGATTGGAAAAAGAGCTACAGTCAAGCAATGAACAAAATACTTCTTTAATCAGTAAATTGCATAAAGCTGAACGAGAAATAAATACATTGACCAGTAAAGTAAGTGGTTTTATGTTTCTCCTTTATTCTTTAGAAATCTTGATACTGTATAATGACAAAGAAATTTAGTGTTACAGTTCAATTTTCTATATTGAAATGTTTTTTAGCCTACTTTCCAAATCCATGTAAAATCTGATTATCCCTACCTCCAGTATGACCACTTTAGTCTAAGCCATGATCTAAGTGCAATCTTTACAATAGCTTCCTAATTAGTCTTTCTGCTTTTTATTCTTGACCCCAGAGAGGCTTTTCTCTATACAGCAGCAACAGCTCTTCTTCTAAAATCAGTGTTAGATCATATCATTCTTATGTTTAAAACCTTCCAAAGGTTCTTACCATTTAGAGCTCTGAATGATCTGGCCTCTGTACCTTTCTAAGGCCATCACTATCCATTTTCCTTCCTGTTCACTTTGCTCCAGACTTAACTACTTACTGGACTCCTCCTCCTTCTTTGAACAAGCTTACGTCTACCTTAGGCTTTTTGTGTATATATACCTGGCATGGTCACTCCTTCAGATGTCCCTTTATCAGAGAAGTCTTCCTTGTCTTCATTTCATAAAATAGCATCTTTCTTCTTCCCCTGCCCCACTCTCTCTCTTCTTTACTTGGTTTATTTTTCTTCATAGCTCTTAATACCATCTAATATAATTGTATTTATTTGGTGTTTTTTTGTCCTCGCCTTTCTTCCCTTACTCTCAAAGTAAGCTCTAAGACAACAAGGATATTACTTTCATCATTGCTGTATCTTCAGCAACTAGAACAGTGCTGGCACATAGTAGGTACTCAATACATATTTGTTAAATGAACAAATTAGTATCAGCATGAGCTACATTTCTGTTATTCTTTAAATGATTATATATAATGCTTTCAATATTCCAGAAACATCTTACATATACAAAGTTTTACCCAGGAATTTGTAGGAATCCCCCCCTCCCCTCCAATGCGGTATTTGTATAAGAAATCCAATAACCAGGAATAGGATAGCAATAATAAAAATATTTTGTAAAATACTGAAGTGAATAAGAATATCAGCTTTGGAGTCAGGCAGACTAGACTCAAATTCCAGTTCTTCCCCTTATTAGCTATGTGACCTTGGGCAATTTACTTTATTTCTGAAAATTTTAGTGTCTTCCTCTATAAAATGGGCCTAATACCCATTTTATAGGGTTGTGGCAAAAATTAAATGAGATGTGTAAACCATTTAGCATAAGGCATAACATTTAACCACTCAAATATTAGCTATTATTATTATACTGCAGTGTATTAGTACTTTGGATGTCCCTAAGAACTTGGAACTAAAGTTGATTCCTGAGTCAGTGAAATTGCTGCATTTTCTATTAGTGTGGAGTTATGTAATGTCACTTTAAAAAAAAGAATGGCTCCCAGACCAGTAGGAATTTACTGTAACCTGGCAGAAATTATGAACTTATCTAAAGGAATAATGTGTTCATCATAATGTTGGTGAAAGGATTACTTGAGAAGAAGCAGAGGGGAGAGTAAGCTCTAGTCAGCATTATTGGTCAATGAGACCAGTATTCTGGTCTTATTGAAAAGATTATCTTTATTGTGATTAAATAATATTTTTGTGTGTTTAAATCTGTGGCCATTAAACAATCAGTTCATCTCATTGCCTTCATTCTGATTTCAAGATCATCAGGCAACTTTTTTTCTTTTTTTTTTTCCATTTACTTTTATTTATTTTTTATTTTTAAAGAAGCTTTAGGTGGCATTAAATGTTATATAAAAAATATAGGATATTTCCATATACTCCACCCCCTCCCCCTCCCACACTTTCCTCCATTAACAACATCTTTCATTAGTGTGGTACATTTGTTACAACTGATGAACAGATATTGAAGCACTGCTGCTAACCATGGTCTATAGTTTACATTATAATTTATACTTTGTACTGCACAATTTTATAGGTTTTTACAAAATGTATAAGAGCCTGTACCTGTCATTGTAATGTCATGCAGGACAATTCCAATGTTCTTCCCTCTCCCTCCCCTTAGAACCTCTGGTGGCCACCACCTTTATATCAGTAATAAAAGTTCTTCCATTGTTAGAATAATAAGTCTACTTTAGTCCATAGAGCAAATTTCTTTTACCTCACTCCCAAGTAGTTTGTCTACAGAAAGAGAATTCACTGGTCCTTTTAGATTATTCTAGTTCCTATTGTAGTGTTTTCTCATAATTAATAAATTGGCATCCTGATTTTAGAGGTAATTCCTTGTAAGCTTTATTAATGTGAGTCTAACCTTGAGAGTCTTAAGTGATGACAAAATTGGATTTCTGTGCCTGCAAGGCTAAAACCATATTATTACTTGTCACCTTTGGGAGATAGTCTACCTATACTTCTGCATTTGCAAGTATGCATCTGGTGATGCTTTTAATTTTTGTTTGAATTTCTATACTTTACAGTTATAAGGTGGTTTTGTAGCCAGTGTCTCATTTAATTCAGTAGACTTGGCGGCTACCAGAAAGAATACATGAAAATTAAGCAAATAAGATTTTTAATTGTCAAAATATTTTAATTTCAAATACAGTCTTCTAGCTTACAGGTCAAAACTTGGATATATTTAGAAATTTAAAACTCTTATCATTTTGGAGGAGGTAGTGAAGTTCAGTGGAAAAGCTTTGAATCAGATGAATTTATCTTTAAATCCTGACTCATTTGCCTCAGTCACCATTTACACAGAGGTGTATGACTCTGGTTTTCTTAACTGTTAAATGAGACAATCCCTTTCACTTTAGGATATTTGTGAAGCTTAAAGTTAGTACTGAACACAAGAAATAGTAGCTGGTGATAAAAATGATGATTAAGATGGCAGTGATTTATACACTAGTGATATCTTTAAATGAGAAAATAATGTAATATAAAGAATATGGGACTTTGAGCCTGTTGACTAATTCTGTTCCACACTGTATTAATAACTGTGTATGCATCCTTTAGGCAAGTTACTTAAATCCAATTTCCTCATAGGTGAAATGAGGCATTATTTTAGCTGATCCCTAAGAACCCTTCCAGCCTACTAAAATTATATGTTATTCTAGAAAATAAATTAATAATGTGATTGCTTCTCAAGTAACTGTAAGTAGATTATTCAGTATATCTGTATCTATATCTATATATATTGAGTATACAAAGGAATACATATAAAACACAAAGACGTAAATTCAAGATACAGGGAGTTTTCTCAAGTTTTTCTTCCAGTTCCAGAATAAATTGGTTTCACCTTTGCAAAAAAATTATTGGATGCCAAAAAGTATTAGTTCTAGACCTGAGTAGCCAGACTGTACTGCTGGAATAACCTGCAACAGAATATTGGATTTGCTGGGCTTCCATGTGTGGCTTCTGACTCTCCTGGAGGCCACTACTTTTCCTACAGCCCTTTTTACTTGAACTCTCTGACCAACCTGTTTCCTGACCCAGATTTCTTGTTTTCCTTACATACTCTTCTCTGTTGCTTTTTCGTTTTAGTTAGAGCACAGATGATTTCTCTTTACCCCATACTCTGCTGAAGGAGGAGCAATTTAGTATAGTATTATTTATTTCTCTTATGCTTCACACACATTGTTAAGAGTTGCCTTTTTAAAGGCACACTTGCATTATTTTGCATATAAATGGAGTATTAAAAACCATCTTTCAACTTTAGACAAACTCAAGTGTTCATTTGAAATCTTGCATGTAAAAAGATTCCATTGGAAGGATAAATTTTAAAATAATTCAAAAACAACTGTCATAGTTTTCTTTGCAAGTTGAAATTTTTGTCAACATTTTGCAGTGCTAGAAAATGATTGTTTGCAATGCAAAGGAACACCTGGGGTGTGTTTATCTAAGTCATTCAAATTTAGTAACATTTGTTAGGTTTTAGAACAAAGCTGTACCAGTGTGACTCTTAATGTCTTAGGTTAGAAGACATTATCAAAGATGACCTGAAAAGATTGACCTTGAAGATATTTTACGCTCAATGAGATAAAATTCTTCTATTACCTCATAAAATTTTTAATCTTGAGAACTCCATTAAAAGATAGAGTTTTAAGGAATCCTTCCCACAGACTTATCCTTATTAGCTAAGTAAGTTAATGATGTCATACCATTTTAGACCTTCCAAAAAAAACTGTAAACAGAATTTAAGAGACATCTCGTTGGTATTTGCATCCTGAGGTTCTTGGATAATATATTTTTTTCAACTATATTTCTGTTCTTTGCTTATATATGTTGTTTGTATGTGTGTGTATGTATGTGTTTGTAATCTAATAAATTCTGAGCCCCTGTGAAAGGCCCAGTATTGCTATTTTTTTACATTTTAATATTGAAGTTTTGTTGGTAGTACTTGTAGTAATCTCTGAATACTCGGTGCTGTTGTGTCAAAAGCAAAATTTTACATGTAAGGCCAGAATCTACATGGAAAACATTTTACAAAAAACAGGGTTGCTTAGCCCAAAGAAGATAGAGAAGAATGTGAATCTCTTGAAATTATATGCATCATGATTTAACGTTTTATTTAGGAAAAGAGCCCTAAGTTTTCCTAGTATTTTCTAAAGGTCTAGTCACAATAAAGATTAAGAATCAGGGATCTAGAGGCAGAAAGCAACTTTATTATGACTATTTGGGATTTGGTCCAGAGTACTCACAGAAAAGCACTACTATTTTATCATTTCTGGATAAATAATTTTCATGTAAGGTTTTCATTTTTAATAAATAAAACAATTTCTTTAAATGTTTTTTAAAGTTAACAATTATTTTACTATTAGTATAAGTGTACTTGTTTTCTTAGAATTGTAGAAATGTGGAACTGAAGGAAAACTTAGAGTCATCTAGAGGAATAAATTTGAACATTGATAAAACAAGTAACTTCTTTAAGCATATACCACTAATATAATAGCAAAAGAAGCCTGAAAGTCAGTCCTCACTTGTCTGATATCCTGACCAGTGTGTTCTTTCTGTTCCAGTTATTATAATTTAGTTAAAAATGTTTTCTCATTTCAGCAAATCTAGCGGTGAAATGAATAAGAAATGTTTTTCTGTGTTTGTTTGTTTGTTTGTTTGTTAGTTGAAGAATTCTTCAAGTTACTATAAAATGAGTCAACTTACTACGAAATAACATGGTCTAATTTTCCACCTCATATTTAAAGCAGCTACAATGTGGTTTGTTAATGAACAGCTATGTCATTCTTAACCTATTGCAGTTAGTGTATAATAGCAGGTTATAATTACATTTGTCATAGAGATTGGATTTTCATTGTAGTTATAGTTCTTCAAATTTTTTAAGCACTTGTAGTTTAAATTTTGTCTGTCCATGAAATAATAATGTAGTAAAACCCAATCTAAAGAAAGTTTAAGTGTTAAAATAAGTATAATTTCTTAGCTGCTGTCCTGTAGTTAAACATTGTTTTATGAGACTTGCTTTAACAGAAAAGAACTTCAGAAAGGAGATTTCAAACTGCAAAACTGATGTCAGCACAAGGTTGCCATTTTATGTAGTGTCATTTAAAAATCTACAGTTTGATTTAGAGGGATATGTCTTTTGTAGTTAGGTACAAAGGCAGCACAGTCCACGCTTTTCTGTTTTGTTTTGTTTTTTTTCCCTTTAAGTGAGGATTTTGCATTAAATCATTCGTTGAAAATTTTCAGGATCTTTCATAGACAGAGACTCATCTAATAAGATACTTCTATTTCCCATCCCTGCCCTTTCTGGCTCTAGGACTTCTTCCTGATTTGTTTCTAACGCTCAACTTAATTTTCATATGATTTTATTGGACTTTGTAAGTAAATTATCCTATCTCCTGTTTTCAGAATCTCACATTTTACATATTTGTCTTGTATAATATATTTATGGTTTTCTTCTCTGGTTCCATAGTTTTATACATTAGTATGTCAGAATGTAGGTTTTCCTAAGCTTTGTTTTGTAGGTTTTCCTAACCTTTGTTGTGTCTTATCATAGTACTATACCTAACTTTAGAACCTCCTTACCAAATGGAAGAGATATCGAACATGATAGAGAACAGTGTACATGATTGGAGAAACCAAGCTTTCTTGTTTGCTGCTGTAGTCTCAACTCCTAAAACAGGGCCTGGCACATAATAAATCCTCAATAAATATTTGTTCAATGGGTGAATCAATACTGTTTATGCACTAGAATTATACAACCTTCAAAAGGGATGTCTTAGGGAAGATTGAAAAATAAGCATGTGATGGGCTAATTATATAGAAAATTTTGACAATTGTTCATATTCACTTGGGACTTAGAGGAATATTTTAGCTGTAAATATTTAAGTTAGATTTATGTTTGTCTCCCTCGTTGCCCCCAAGCATTTACACATATATACTCACATATACATTATTTAGTCACCAAATTCCATTGATTCTTCCTTCTGGCCCCCTTTGTTAACCTTTGCCTCTTAATTGGTTTCTTTACTTTCCATTTCTTAAGCAAGTACATTTGCAATTAGAGTTAACTTTCTGAAACAAAGTTGGTTGTGCCATCTTCAATAGCTAACAGGATAAACAACCCTTTTGCATGGCATATAAAGTAAGAGAGATTTCAAGTTTTTTTCCTTGAAGATGTTTCAATCATTGACTGTTGGAATTTAGGTACTTAAGACTATTTATATGGTCTTTAGAGACAATGATTAGCCAGGTGTTCCCACCCAGCTATTTATAAAGAAATGACTGAATTACTTAGGAAGAAATGGTTTTTTTTGGTGCCTCCTGTTTCAGGCACCCATACTCTGCTACCAAAGCATTTTCTCATTTCCACTTAATGTTTTTGGGTAAGCACTGTTCAATGGTAAGAATATGACCAATAATTATTATTTGTCTTTTTTTATTTTTTGTTTTTATTCTTTTTTTATTTTACTTTTTTTCAATAATTATTTTAATTTCTAATTATCAACAGGTTAAAGAACTTAAACATTCAAACAAACTAGAAATAACAGACATCAAACTAGAAGCAGCAAGAGCTAAAAGTGAGCTAGAAAGAGAAAGAAATAAGATTCAAAGTGAACTGGATGGTAATATGTGATTTTTTTCTTGCTTTTTACAATTATAGTTGGTTCTTACTATTTGCAGTAGTTATGTTTTCTATAAGTTTGTTTTGATCACTGAATTAGCAAGTACTGAACCATTGCCCCTAGAGGAAATACATGGTTAGGTTCCTGTAAGCTTCTAATCACAACTTTTCAAAACCCATCAATTGTTTTTTGTATGTTTTTGTTTAAAGACATCTTTTATCTTTTGCTTCCTCCTTCAATTTGCACAAAATGATTCTCTAGGAAGTTCTTGTTTTACAGCCTTTTAGAGACTATCCCCATTTAATCCCATGTAGAAACAGTACCATTGCATTCAGAACATTTTAAAGCAACATTTAAACAAAGCATAAATTTAATCAAGTTTAGTCATAAATTACATTAGGGGACAGATAATTGGAGCTCATTAAATAAGGTATTAGTTCATAAACATTGAACTCACAACCAACAGTACTGTAACTCATGAGGCACCTCACAGCCTTCCTGCAGTTAGGATACCAGACAGCACTTCAGCACTACCCTTGGGAGCCATTGTAAACAGTGAAATCACTAACAAAAAAACATAAAAATACAAAAACACGTGGCATTAAATATACCACGAAAAGTACACTCTTACAGTAAGAGAGCTGAAACAAGATGGCAGCACATTGCCTATATTCAGTCTCAACTGGAAAGGTACATGTCAGGCAAATCAAATTTTTCTCTACTCTGTACATGTCTGCAAATGACTTGAGTGTGCCAGAAACATTGATTTGGGGTTTATAAATAAATTTTAGCGAATAGGCAAATTTACTAATACACAGTCTGCGACTGAGGCTTGACCGTATTTTTAGATATAAACTCCAAGTAAAATTATTAAAAGCAATCAATCTAAATTTTTATTTCTAGATTTTTCGCTTAATTGAATTTAATGTTAGAGCATATATAGAATGTTTTGTTTTTCTTCATATGTTGAATATTTTGTTAATTCTATGATCTTAACTTGAAAAAAATCAACCTTATATATAGTTATAGTTACTGATTAATATATAAATTTAAAAACAGGATTCCATACTTTCTGGGCTTATAAGTTTTAAGTCTATTTAGTTCATGTAGTTATAAAACCCAAACCATTTTTAAGTCTAAAGAATAGATTATTTCCTAGCCTTTTTTTTTTTTTTTTTTTCCAAGAGGTATACCCTACCTCAGTTATTAAAGGCTACCTAGTTCAGCCTCGGCTTATTTTCAAGTTCCAGTTTTCAAATGTCCATCTCATCAAGATTCTTCAGAAATTTATATTGTTTCTAACTTTCTTAGAAGTATGCTTAACCAAGAGGTCCTTGACCTATAACTGTCCTCAGCTTGGTCTGTAATAGAACTGGCCTCTGTAGTTTCAGACAGAACTTATGATAAATAATTGTTTTCATTATTAATTTCTGCTTGAAGTTGATTCATGGATATTTTTTTCTTAGGAACTGAAAGAGTTTGGGGTCCATTTCTGCATTCTGTTTTAACTTTGAGTTAGATATGAATTTTCTTTATTCTGTCTGTAAAATACTTGCCACCTCCTCACAAGGAAGCAATAGATTTGTGAATTCATTGGGGAAAAAATTGAAATTTTCATGTTATTTATATTTTATTCTGCTAGAATCATAGTTTTTGAAGGGTACTGTGGTTTTATTTACTCTGCTTCCAGCCAGTTTTGTTATGATGCTTTCCTTGAAGCCTATGTCACAGGATCCTTTTAGACGTGAAATAAGTATTTAGACCTCTTTGGATAACATCCAGGTTGATCTCTCCAACTCCCAAAATTCAAATGAGTAATTGTATATTACTTTTTATTTATTAAAAGTTTTTGCATGCATTATATGCTAAATACAGCAATGACAGAAAAATTAGCTGAGTTTTAGTCTCTTTGTTTCTTATTTTAAGAAAGGTTTTTTATTTTTATTTTTTGGTTCTTATTTTAAGGAAAATTTATCTATATTTTAAGAATCTTTAAATATGTATCCAGAGACACTTATTTTCTACATTCTTTGAAATGTCTTACCTGCTTATAATGTTTACTATTAATTGTGATTTTTCATCTTGATGATAGATAACATTGAATATAGTACATTTTTCTCCTTAAAAAAATACTAGGATTGCAGTCAGACAATGAAATTCTCAAATCAGCTGTTGAGCACCACAGAGTGCTCTTAGTAGAAAAGGATCGTGAATTAATACGTAAAGTACAAGCTGCTAAGGAAGAAGGTTATCAAAAACTTGTGGGATTACAAGATGAAAAGTAAGTACTTAATTAGCTATTTTGTGTTGAATCTCCTTGAAATGAAAACATTTTACTGTCATGTCATCCTTACTGTGGTTCTTGTAACATAATTATCATCTGTTGTTTTAGGCTAGAACTTGAGAACAGATTAGCAGATTTAGAGAAAATGAAAGTGGAGCATGATGTCCGGAGGCAATCTGAAAAGGATCAGTGTGAAGAGAAATTGCGAGCTTCACAGATGGCAGAAGAGTCAGCCAAAAGGGAACTTCAGAGTATTAGGTTATATATGTCTATACATATATATGTGTATATTTTTTAAACTTTTCATTTTGAAATGATTTTGGAATTATCAAAATGTTGTAAAAGTAGTACAAAGAAGTCCCATATAACCTTCACCCAGATTCCTCAAATATTAACACCTTTCATAGCAATAATACAAAAATCAAAATAAAAAAATTGACATTAACATAATCAAAAAATAAACATTACTGTTATCAAACGTGTAGACTTTATTCACATTTTACCACTTGTCCCATTGATGTCCTTTTCCTGGTTCAGGATCCAATCCAGATCACCTGATGCCTAAAGACTAAATCTTCTTTAATCTGCAGCATATCCTCATTCTGTCTTTGTCTTTCATGACCATAACACTTTCAAAGAGTACTTCCCTACTATTTTGTAGAATGTCCCTCAGTTTGTCTTATTTCTTCATGGTTGAAATTAGTTTATGTATTTTTAGCTAAAATAACACAACACTTATGTTGTGTCCTCCTCAGTACATCAGGAAGCACATGATTTATCCCCTTACTGTTGATGTTAACATTGATCACTTGGTTCAGGTGGTATCTCCCAGATATTTTCACTGTAAAAGTACTTATTTTTTTCCTTTGAAGTATATAATTACTTTGAGACTATCTTATTTTCTTATCATATATTCTTCCATGGATTTTAGCATCCATTGATAATTCTTGCCTGAAACAAGTACTGTAGTACTTGCCAAATGGTGATTTTCCATTTCCCTTATTCTTCTGCATTTGATAATGGGAATACTACTGAAAAGAAGAGTTTTCTCTACTTATCTAAATGTTATATTTACTTATATCAGTATGGACTCAGATTCTTTTATGGATTCTTACTTTATTCTTTGTGTTGTAATCTTTTATTATAATTTATTTTATTGCTCAGATTGTCTCATACTGCCCACTGGGAGCTCCTTCAAATTGATTCCATGTCCTTTGACATGTCCCTATCATTTTTTAAAAATATATATTTTTATTACAGAAGTTGTGAACTTAAAAATCAATCATGCACATGTATAGAATTCCCATACATCACCCCTTCACCAATACAACACACCGTGGTGGAACATTTGTTACAAATTATGAGGTAATATCATCAGACTATTACCACTAACTATGGTCCATAGCGTACATTTGGCATATTCTTTCCATATCCCCCTATTATTAACACAGTACATCTTTGACATTTACGCAAAAATATTACAGTATTGCTGTTATCTATAGTCCATAGGTTATATTAATTGCATTTTTCCCATGCTTCTCCACATTCCCACCACCCTGCAATAGTGACATACATCTGTTCTAGTTCACAGGACATTCTTGCATTTGTACTATCAAACACAATTCTCATCCTCCTCTGTGTTCACTTTGTTATTCATTCCCCAGCTTTCTTTTGATTGACACTTACATCCCTAGACTACCCTTGTCAGCCACAATCCCATTTATAAACCAGCTGCATTAGTTCTACTCACTTTAATGTTACCATCCACTCTATCTATTTCAACACTTTTATAGTCAAGTTAATTAAAACTTCTACATGTATTAAAGTATCAGCACTCCTTCACAGCCCTCCTCTTATCTCCTAATAACCTATACTCTAGCTTTTAACTCCATGCGTTTATTTTTCGTATTGAGTTCATATTAGTGAGACCATGCAATATTTGTCCTTTTGTGTCAGGTTTCCTTCACTTAGCATAATGCCTTCAAGATTTATCCTTGTATGTGTCCCAATTTCATTTTTTCTTACTGCAGCATAGTATTCCATCGTAGATATATACCACATTTTGTTTATCCATTCGTTGGTTGATGGACACTTGGGTTGTTTCCATCTCTTGGCAATTGTGAATAATGCTGCTGTGAACATCGGTGTGCAGATGCCTGTTTGTGTCACAGTTTTCATTTCTTCTGGATATATTCTTAGTAGAGGAATTGCTGGATCATAGGGCAGTTCACTATTTAGCTTATTGAGGAACCACCAAACTGTCTTCCAGAGAGGATGCACCATTTTACAATCCCACCAACAGTGAAGGAGTGTACCTGTTTCTCCACATCCTCTCTAGCACTTATCGTTTTCTGTTTTTTAAATAATGTCTACTCTCCGCAGCGTGAGATGATATCTCATTGTCATTTTGATTTGCATTTCCCTAATAGCTAGTGTTGTGGAACATTTTTTTCATGTGCTTTTTGGCCATTTGTATTTCCTCTTTGGAGAAATGTCTATTTAAATCTTTTGCCCATTCTTTAATTGGACTTTTTGCTCTTTTATTGTTGAGTTGAATGATCTCTTTATATAGAATGGAAATCAAAACTCTTATTGGATGTGTGGTTTCCAAATATTTTCTCCCATTGAGTGGGCTGCCTTTTCACCTTCTTGATGAAGTCCTTTGAATCACAAAAGTGTTTTAAGTTTGAGGAGGTCCTATTTATCCATGTTTTCTTTTGTTGCTCATGTTTTTGGTGTACAGTTTAAGAATGTACCACCTACCACCAGGTCTCAAAGGTGTTTCCTTATATTTTCTTCTAGGAGCTTTATGGTTCTTGCTTTTATATTTAGGTCTTTGATCCATTTGGAGTTAATTTTTATATAAGGTGTGAGATAGGGGTCCTTTTTTGTTTTTGCTATGGGTATCCAGTTTTCCCAGCACCATTTGTTGAATAGACCACTCTGCCCCAGCTGGATGGGTTTGACAGACTTGTCAAAAATCACTTAACCATAGATGTGAGGATCTGTTTCTGAACCATCAGTTTGGTTCCATTGGTCTCTGTGTCTGTCTGTATGCCAGTACCATGCTGTTTTTACCACTGTAGCTAAGAAATAAGAAGTCCATGAGTGAGAGTCCTCCAACTTTGCTTTTCCTTTTTAAGATGTTTCTGGCTATTCAAGGCCCCTTAGCCTTCCAAATTAATTTGATTATTGTGTTTTCCATTTGTTTAATAAATGTTGGTGGAGTTTTTATTGGGATTGTATTGAATCTGTTTATCAATTTGGGTAGAATTGACATCTTAATGATATTTAGTCTTCCAGTCCATGAGCATAGAATGTTCTTCCATTTATTTAGGTCTTTTTAAATTTCTTTTAGCAATGCATTGTAGTTTTCCGAATACAAGTGCTTTACATCCTTGGTTAAGTTTATTTATAAATATTTGACTCTTTTAGTCACTACTGTAAATGGAATTTTTTCCTGACTTCCTCCTTAGGTTGCGCATAACTAGTGTATAGAAACACCAGTGATTTTTGCATATTGACCTTGTATCCTGACACTCTACTGAAATCGTTCATTAGCTGTAGCAGCTTTCTTGTAGATTTTTCGGGACTTTCTAGGTATAAGATCATATTCTCTGCAAATAGCAAAAAGTTTTACTTTTTCCTTTCTGATTTGGATGCCTTTTATTTCTTTTTCTTGCCTGATTGCTCTGGCTAGAACCTCTAGCACTATACTGAACAACAGTAATGACAGTGGACATTCTTATCTTGTTCCTAATTTCAATTGGAAAGCTTTCAGTCTTTAACCATTGAGTACAATATTTGCTGTAGGGTTTTCATATATGACCTTTATCATGTTGAGAAAGTTTCCTTCCATTCCTATCTTTTGTAGTATTTTTATCAAGAAAGGATGCTGTATTTTATAAAATACCTTTTCTGCATCAATTGATAGGATCATGTGATTTTTCTTCTTTGATTTATTAATGTGGAATATTATGCTGACTGATTTTCCTGTGTTGAACCACCTTTGCATGCCTGGGATTATGTCCCTAACATTTTTTGAACTCTTTATTTTTTGGCACCACAAAATGTTCAAGGCTCATTTTTTAATTTTCCTGACTTAGCCCTGGAATCAGCCATTTATCTAAGGTGCTGTGGTTCCTTTTATTGGAGAGTAGTATTTAGAAACCAAAATCTCAACTCTAGGTGTGCTTATTGGAACTAGAGTGTCATTGCTTCTAGGCCCTCTCTGTGGACAGAGCTAGGAAATATATTTATATATACACAGATAACACACATTTATATGTATTTCTATATTTCTCTATATGCAAATATATTAATAATCTTGAGGTTATGTTAACCACAGTGCCAGACCAACATCATGAAGTTCATCTAGCTTTTCTCCTTTTCTTATTTGTGATTCCTTTCTTTGATAGTAAGAATCCTGGCTCTATTATCGATAATATATTTTACTTATTTTCGCAGTCTTATAACTCACATAAAGTAGTTTTGGAATTGCTAACTCATAACTGTGAAAAACAAATTTATTAACTAGTGTGTAATATTTGTCTATGGTTTCCCTTTGTCTTTAGCCTTAAGCTATATAGTCAGCATACTGTTTTCCAAAGTTTCTGGGTTAGGTCTTCTCTCCCCCAAACTCTCTTCACTGTGGTTATGTTATTTTTAATTACAAGTTCATTTGTTTCTGTTTTATTCCATTTTGTGCCACACCTCATTCTTGTTGTATTTATTAATATATTTGACTACATGAAATATCAACATGATTTAAAGGACAGAACTATATTTTAAAAGTATACTCAAAAAGTGCCACTCCCCCTCATCCATTTTATCCCATTCTCATTCTCTCATCTTTTCTCATCCACCCACCCCCTCCCTATAATCAGTCTCATTAGTTTCTCCCCTGCACCCCCACAAATAAGTAGATACATGTATATTTTGTATCTTTTTATGAATTGTCTTTTTGCTTTTGATTTCTTTGGTCCTTTTCCCCTTGCTTTTTAAGAGAGTTCATCATATATTAGTAATATTATTTCTTTATTTTTGATATATGCTGCAAATATTTTCCCCCAGTTTTTTTTTTTTTCTTTTTTTTTTTCCCTTCCACTTGAGACATCAACTGTATTTGTAGGTGATTGGGGAAACAGTGGAATGAGAGATACAAAACTGGGGAGACAGATGGAGCACCTCATTTTCATCCTCACCATCCACAGACTCTGTCCACTTCTTCATAATCCTTCTCCAGGGCATCCAGGTCCTCTTGGGCCTCAGAGAACTCCCCTTCCTCTGTGTACAGGAAGGCCCTCTTGGTATACATCAGGTCAAAATTGTGATTGAGGCGAGCCCAGGCCTCAGCAATGACTCTTGTGTTGCTTAGCATGCAGACTTCCTGCCGCACCTTGGCCAGGTCTTCCCTAGGCCGCACCATGAGGGGGTGGTAGTTGATGCTGACCTTGATGATAACCCCTGGGATACCAGTCTACAAACTGGATGGTGCACTTAGTCTTGATCATGGCGATGGCAGCATTGACATCATTGGGCACCACTTCTCCTCGGTAGAGCATGCAGCAGGCCATGTACTTGCCATGGTGAGGGTCAAACTTGACCATCTGGTTGAAGGGTTTAAAGTGGGTATTGGTGATCTCCGCCGCTGAGAGCTGTTCATAGTAGGCCTTCTCTGCTGAGACAATGGGCGAGTAGGTCACCAGGGGAAAGTGGATGTTGGGGTGGGTAGAGCACAAGATTGGTCTGGAACTTGGCAAGATCCATTTCAAGAGCCACATCAAAGTACAAGAAGGTGGTGATGAAGGACATAATCTGGCCAGTGAGCTGGTTGAGGAAGCAGTCTTAACATCTGAACATCCAAGTCTTGGTCTCAGTTCCATCTCTCCTAGTGAACACCACTATCAACTTTGAGATCTAATTTGTTCTTGTCATTCTTCACTGAGTAAATGAAATATGTTAAGGTGTCTTTTTCATTCACTGGAGTAGACCTAAAGTGGCAACCAGCTATCTTAACAAGCTGTGCTTTGTTTAGTCCTGGTCTGATTGGTAGCTTGAAGTGTCTTTTGTATCTCCTAAGTGTGTTTGCTTAAATATCTTGAATGGGTGAATCACCTCCATCATCATCACTCTCTTTTTTCTTTCTTCTTTCTTAAATTCAAACATGCTGAATTTAAGTTTTTATGATAATCACAAATGTATTTTGATTTTAATGGTATTTTTGCCATGCAAAATTTGTTATATAATCAAATTTATCAGTTTCTTATTGCCTCTGGACTTTGAGTAGTAGTCTTTCCTTGCACCGAGGTTAAAGAAGAATTTGCTTTTCTTCTTGTACTTGTATGGTTTTAGTTTTTCCATTTAGGTCCCTGATCCATTTGAAGTGTATTATTGTGTATGCTGTGAGGTATGGACTTAATTTTACCTTTTTCTATGTGACTAATCATTTATCCCAGTTTTATTAAAAAGCCTCTTTGCCTCAATGATTTGCAGCGACGCCTTTATCATATAAATCTCCATATATATGTCACATATTTCTGGACTTTCTGTTCTTTTCCACTGGTCTCTCTCTATTCATGTGCCACTATCACAACATTTAATTATAGAGGCTTTATAGCATGTCTTAATGTCATTGGGCAATTCTTCTATTTCAGTATTTTCCTAGCTATTCTTGCATGCTTGTTTTTCCATATGAACTTGAATATCAGTTCGTCTAATTCCATAAAAAGAGTGTTTTGGTATTTTGATTGGGATTGCAGTCAATTTTTAAACTGACTTAGGGAGAACTGACATCTTTATGATGTTTGGTTCTCCTATCCAAGAAGAGAGATAAATTTCCATTTGAAATTTCCTTTTGTATCTTTCAATAGTGTTCTAAAACTTTCTTCATATAATTTTTAAAAAACTCTTTTATTTTGGAATGCTTTCAAAATTACAGGACATTTACAAAAAATAATAGAAATTCCAAATAGAAAACTCCAACATGCCCTTACCCAACCCTACCCTGATACCCAGATCCACTCATTTAAAAATTTTGCCACATTTGCTGTATCATTCTATCTATCCATACATCTGTCTGTCTATGTCAGTCCATTTTCTGAACACTTGAGTATAGGTTGTACATATCATGCTCTTTGAACCCTTAATACTTCCCTTTCTCCCCTTCTTTCCCCTTCTCTCCCCTCTCTCCCCGTTTCCTCCTTTCTCTCTCTTTTTTTAAATTGTGGAAACATATATACAACATAAACTTTCCCATCTCAACTGCTCCCAAGCATACCATTCAGTAGGATTAATCACAATCACCACTTTCTATTACTAAAACTTTCCCATCTCCCCAAACAGAAACCTTAAACCCATTACACATTATTTCCCCATCCTCTCTGACCCCCACCCCTGAAAACCTCTTCTCTAATTTCTTTCTCTGTAAATAAGCTTGCATATTCTTTGATGTTTTCCTTGTAGTTACCATGGGCTTAAATTGAACACCCTAAATATATATTTTTGCTTTGATATCAAATTGCTTCATATAATTTTGACACTTTTCTTGTTAAGTTTAATTTCTAAGTATTTAATCTTCTTTTTTGCCATTGTAACTGTGCCTTTTCTTTTCCATTTTGTCCTTTAGCTGGTTATTCTTTCCTTATGAAGACTCTCAATTTCTGTATGTTAATTTTATATCCTGCTCCTTTACTGAATTCTTTTGTTATTTGGGTTTATTTTATTATGAATTATCTAGAGTTTTCCCGGTAGACTATCATATCATCTACAAATAGAGATAGTTTAACTTCTTTATCAATTCTTATGCTTTCTAATTGATTGATATAATTGTATTGGCTAGTACCTCCAAATCAATATTGAGTAGTATTAGATATGGTAGGTATCCTTGCCTTGTTCTTGATTAGTAGAAATGTCTCCAGTGTTTTCTTATTAATTAAAATGCTTTTTTTAGAACTAAGATAATGTGTATATTTTATCATTAAAAATGTATCCAGTAATTTTTATTTTCTTGAGTGTTTTTATTAGGCATGGTGTTGGTTTTTTGCATCTCAGGAGATAGTCATGACTTTTTCTTTAGGTCTATTAATATGGTATATTAATGGATTTCCTAATACTGAACTAGCTTTTTTTCCTGGAATAAATCACACTTGGCCTTAGTGTGTTTTTTCTTTTTCTTTTCTTTCTTTCTTTCTTTTTTTTTTTTTTTTAAGTGTTTGCTTATTCTCTTTGCTAATGCTTTATTTAGTACTTGATTTATACTTTTCTATAGTGCCTTTGTCAGATTTAAATATCAATGTTATCTTTGATCATAAAAAGAAATAGGAAATTTTCCTTTATTTTCAGTGCTCTGGGACATATATAGTACAGTGGGACTACCTGAGTTTTGAAGGTTTGATAAAATTCCCCTGTGAAATGATCTAAGCTTGGTGCCTTTTTTTGGAATAGTTCTTTGATAACTTTATATTTTTCATGGAAATCAACCTGTTTAAGACCTCTGTCTCTAATGGGGTCTAATGGTATATTTTCATAGGAAAAATGATTCATTTCATCTAGGTTTTCAAGTTTATTTGTAAGAGGTCATCAAAAGATTTTTATTTTTAAATTCCTTCTATTTCAATGCTAATTTTCCTCTTTCCATTAAAAAAAATTTTTTTTATTAGAGTGGTTATAGGCTTACAGAAAAATCACGCAGAAAATAAAGTTCCCATATAACCCCCACAGTTTTCCCTGTTACTAACAGTTTGTATTAGTGTGATACCTTTGTTACAATTGATGAAATGGTATTATTATAATTATGCACTATTAACTATAGTCTATAGCTTACATCAGGGTTCACTGTGTTGGATAGCACTGTTGTTTTTTTTTAATTTATATTCTAGGAACATATATACAATCTAAAAATTTCCCCTTTTAACCACATACAAATATATTTTTAAATAGTGTTAATTACATTCACAATGTTGTACTACCATCACCACCATCATTACCAAAACTTTTCCATCACCACAAATGGAATCTCTGTATCAATTGAGCATTAACTCCCCATTTCCTACCCCCACTCCATCCCCTGGTAATGTACATTTTAGTTTCTGAATCTATTAATTTGTTTATTCTAATTATTTCATATCATTGAGATCATAAAATATATGTTCTTTTTGTCTGATTTACTTCACACAACTTGATGTCTTCAAGGTTCATCAGTGTTGCATGTATCAGAACTTCATTCCTTTTTATGTCTGAATAATATTCCATTATATGTATATACTTCATTTTGTTTATCCATTCATCTGTTGATAGACATTTGGGTTGTTTCTGTCTTTTGGTGATTGTGAGTAATGCTGCTGTGAACATCACTGTGCAAATATCTGTTTGAGTCCCTGCTTTTAATTCTTTTAATATACCTAACAGTGGGATTGCCAGGTCATATGATAATTCTTTACTTAACTTTCCTAAGAACTGCCAAACTATTTCCCACAATGGCTGTGCCATTTTACATCACCATTAACAATAAATGAGTATTCCTGTTTCTCTACATGCTCTCCAATACTTATTTTCTGTTTTTTTTTTTTAATAGTAGCCATTCTAGTGGGTGTGAAACCCTTTTTCTCATTTTATATATGTACTTATTTAACTCTCTTTCTTGATCAAGTTAGATAGCAATTTTATTAGGTTAGCTGTTTTTCTGTTTTCTACCTCATTAGTTTCTACTTTTATCATTTCTTCTATTTTTTTTGCCATTAAAAAGTTTTTTTCAGTTTTATTGATGTTTAATTTACATGAAGTAAAATTTACCCATTTAACTACTATATAGCTTGATGAATTTTAATAATTGTGTACAGCTTTATAACTTTACCATAATCAAAACACAGAACAGTTTCATCACCCTATAAATGTTCTCATATCTTTTGGAAGTTATTCCCCGATCCTCAGCCTTAGGCAAAACTGATTTATCCATGTTGTTGCATTTATCAGTAGCTTATTCCTTTTTATTGCTGAATAATATTCCATTGCGTAGAAATAACACAATTTGTTTATCCATTCTCCTCGTAATGAAAAAATATTTGAATTCTTTTCAATCTGGGGCTATTATGAATTGTGCTGCTATGAACATTCACATAGAAGTCTTTGTGTGAACGTTTGTTTTTATTTTTCTTGGCTAATTACTTAGGAATGGGATTTCTGAGTCATATGGTAAGTATATGTTTAATTTTATAATATACAGCTATACTATTTCTAAAGTGGTTGTACTGCTTTTCTATTCCACTAGCAATATTTGAGAGAGTTTCAGCTGTCAAACATCTTTACCAACATTTGGTTATTGTCAAATTTTTAAACTTATTCTAGTTGTATAGTGATTTGTAATGGTGGTCTTCATTTGCATTTCCCTGATAACCAGTAATATTGAGCATTCTTTCATGTACATATAGACCAATTCCTTTTGTGAATTGTCCAAATATTATGCCAGGTTTTTAAATTGGGTGGTTTATCTTATTGAGTCGTTAAGTGCTCTTTATGTGTTCTGCATATAAGCCCTTTGTCAGATATATGTTTTAGAGATATTTTCTTCCATTTTTTGGCTTGCCTTTTTGTTTAAAGTGTTCCTTTTGAAGAGCCAAGTTTTTTTAAATTTTGATGAACTCCAATTTATCCGTTTTTTTCTTTTCTAGTTTGTGTGTGTCCTTTTTAAGAAATCATTGACTAATCCTGAGTAAAAAAGATTTTCTCCTATGTTTTCATCTAAAGGATGAATATTTTAATTATTAAATTTAGATTTATGGTTCAATTCATGTTCATTTTTATGTGTCAGGTAACTGTAAACATTCTTAAAAAAAATGTTTTTTTAAACATATATCCAGTTGTTCCAGCACTATTTGTTGAAGACTATATTTTCCCCATTGAATTATCTTGGTACCTCTGTTGAAAATGAATTGACCATTTAAATGTGGGTTTATTTCTGTACTCTATTTTTTCACTGATTTGTATCTCTAATCTTGACATCAATACCACACTGTCTTGATTACTGTAGCTTTATGTAAACATGACTCAGTGTCAGTCCTCTACCTTGTTCTTTTTTTTTTTTTTTTTTTTTACCGGGAGGTCCCGGGGATCGAACCCCGGTCTCTCCATATGGTAGACGGACGCCGAACCTCTTGAGCCACATCCGTTTCCCGAGTTTTTTTTTTTTTTTTTTTTACTGGGAGGTCCCGGGGATCGAACCCGGGTCCCTCCATATGGGAGACGGATGCCCAACCAGTTGAGCCACATCCGACCCCCGTCTACCTTGTTCTTTGTCAGGATTGTTCTGGCTTTTCAAGGTCTTTTCTCTTTTCATGTACATTTAAAAAATTTTTTTAAACAAATCAGTTTTATTGATACATATTAATAAAATATACAATTCATTCAAAGTGTACAATCAGTGGTATTTGGTATAATCACATAATTGTGCATTCATCACTTCATCACTAGTAGAGCATTTTCATTATTAATGATAAACAACAGACAAACAAGAAAATTCCTCACCTCTCAATCTCTCTATGCTTCCCCCCACTGTACATAGCTGCTGTTTCTGACTATTCTATCCAAAGTGTATAATCAGTGACTTTTAGTATATTCACAACGTTGTACATTCATCATCTCAAAAATTTTAAAGCAATTTCATTACTTCAAAAAGAAAGACTCCACACCCCTTAGCATTCCTTCCTCAGACCTACCTACATAACCACTAATCTCATTTCATCTTTATAAATTAATTTATATTTACATTAATTTATATAAATGGAATCATACAAAATGTAGTACTCTGTGTCTGGTCTCCTTCACTTAGTATAATGTGTTTTTTTTGTCTGATTTTAACATTGTATAGTATTAATTTATATTTGTTCAGCTTCAAAGAAAAATGGTCTTATATATGCAATTCTACCCATATTCATATTTCACATAATATATCTATATTTCACATAATATATTTAGTTCATAATAGGACAATCATACAGTATTTGTCCTTTTGTGTCTGCCTTGCTTCAGTCAACCTAATGTCCTCCAGGTTCATCCATGTTGTCATATGTTTTATGACTTCATTTCTTCTTACTGCTGCATAGAATTCCATTGTGTGTATACTCCACAATTTGTTTATCCATTCATCAGTTGATGGACACCCAGGTTGTTTCCAATTTTTGGCTATAGTGAATAATGCTGCTATGAACATCGGTGTGCAGATGTCTGTTCGTGTCACTGCTGTCAGTTCTACTGGGTATATACCAGATTTGTTGGGTTCCATGGCAAGTCTATATTCAACTTCCTTAGGAACTGCCAAACAGCCCTCCACAGTGGCTGTACCATTCGACATTCCCACCAACAGTGAATAAGTGTTCCTGTATCTCCATATCCTCTTCAACATTTATAGTTTTCTAATTTTTTAAATAGTGGCTAGTCTAATAAGTATGAAATGATATCTCATTGTAGTTTTGATTTCCATTTCCCTAATTGCGAGTGATGTTGAACATTTTTTCATGTGTTTCTTCGCCATTTGTATTTCTTCCTTGGACAGTTGTCTTTTCAAGTCTTTTGCCCATTTTTTAATCGAGTAGTTTGTATTTTTATTGTTGAGTTGTATGATCTCTTTATATTTTACAGATATTAAACCCTTATCAGATATGTGATTGCCAAATATTTTCTCCCATTGAGTTGGCTGCCTTTTCACTCTTTTGACAAAGTCCTTTGAGGTGCAAAAGTGTTGAATTTTGAGGAGGTCCCATTTATCTATTTTTTCTTTTGTTCATGCTTTGGGTATAAGGTTTAAGAAACTACTGCCAGCCACAAGATCTTTAAGATGTTTTCCTACATTTTCTTCTAGGAGTTTTATTGTTGTTCTTTTTAGATTTAGGTCCTTGATCCATTTTGTGTTAAATTTTGTATAAGGTGTGAGATAGGGGTCTTCTTTCTCTCTTTTGGATATGGCTGTCAAGTTCTCCCAGCACCATTTGCTGAATAGACTGTTCTGGCCCAGCTGGGTGGGCTTAACAGCCTTGTCAAAAATTGCTTGACTGTAGATGTGAGGGTCAATTTTTGAGTTCTCGATTCAGGTCCATCGGTCAATCTGTCTGTCCTTTTGTCAGTGCCATGCTGTTTTTACCACTGTAGCTAAGTAATACTCTTTAAAGTCAGGAAGTGAGAGTCCTCCAACTTTATTCTTCTTTTTTAAAAGACATTTTTGGCTATTCAGCGCCCATTACCCTTCCAAATAAATTGATAATTGACTTTTTGATTTATGCAAAAAAGGTTGTCGAGACTTTTATTAGGATTGTACTGAATCTTTAAATCAGTTTAGGTAGAATTGATATCTTAACAATATTTAGTCTTCCAATCCATGAACACAGAATGTCCTTCCATTTATTTAAACCTTCTTCAGTTTCTTTTAGTAGTGTTTTGTAGTTTTCTGAATACAGGTCCTTTATGTCTTTGGTTAAGTTTATTCCTAAATACCTGATTATTTTAGTTGCTATTATAAATGGATTTTTTTTCTGATTTTCTCTGATTGCACATCAGTAGTATATAGAAATGCTATTGATTTTTGTGTATTACTCTTGTATTCCGCAGTGTTGCTGAACTTGTCTATTAATTCTAGTAGCTTTTTTGTGGGTTTTTCAGGATTTTCTAGATATAGGATCATGTCATCAGCAAAAAGTTTTACTTCTTTCTTTCCTGTTTGGGTGCCTTTTATTTCTTTGTCTAGCCTAATTGCTCTAGCTAGAACTTCTAGCACAATATTGAATAATAATGGTGACATCCTTGTCTTGTTCCTGATCTCAGCGGGAAAGCTTTCAGTCTTTCACCATTGAGTACAGTGCTAGTGTAGGTTTTTCATACATGTGCTTTACCATATTGAGAAAGCTTCCTTCTATTCCTATCTTTTGGACCGTTTTTATCAAGAAAAACGGTGCTGTATTTTCTCATATGCCTTTTCTGCATCAATCAAGAGGATCATGTGATTTTTCTTCTTCAGTTTATCAGTGTGGTTTATTACACTAACTGATTTTCTATTGTTGAACAAATACCCTTGCATAACTGGGATAAAACTCACTTGATCGTGGTGTGTTATTCTTTCAATATGCTTTTGGATTCTGTTTGCAAGTGTTTTGTCGAGGATTTTTACATTTATATTCATTAGAGATATTTGTCTGTAATTTTTTTTTCGTAGTATCTTTATATGGGTTTGGATTAGGGTGATGTTGGTATAATAGAATGAGTTTGGTAGCATTTTTTCCTGCTTAGTTTTTTTGGAAGAGCTTGAGCAAAATCGGTATTAGTCCATCTTTGAATGATTGGTAGAATTCATCTGTGAAGCCATCTGGTCCTGGGCTATCCATCTTTGGGAGGTTTTTGATGACAGTTGCAATCTCTTCACTTGTGATTGGTTTGTTGAGGTCCTCTATTTCTTCTAGTGTCAGTGCAAGTGGTTTGTTTATATCTAGGAATTTGTCCATCTCGTCTACATTTTCTAGTGTTTTTGGCATACAGTTGTTCATAGTATCCTCTTATGATCGCTCTTATATCTGCAGGGTCAGTGGTAATGACCCCCCTCTCATTTCTGATTTTATTTATTTATGTCTTGTCTCTTGTTTTCTATGTCTGTTTAGCTGTTTGTTGATTTTGTTGATCTTCTCAAAGAAGCAACTTTTGGTTTTATTGGTTCTCTCTATTGTTTTTTGTTCTCGATTTCATTTATTTCCACCCTGATCTTTACTATTTCTTTCCTTTGGCTTGGTTTGGGACTAGTTTGCTGTTGTTTTTCTAGTAATTCCAGGAGTGCAGTTAGATCATCAATTTTAGCTCTCCTTTTTTAATGTAAGCAGTGAGGGCTAAAAATCTCTCTCTCAGCACTGCCTTTGTGGTGTCCCATTGGTTTTGATATGTTGTGTTCTCATTTTTATTTGTCTCAAGATATTTGCTGAATTCTCTCGAAATTTCTTCTTTCACCCACTAATTGTTTCAGAGTATGTTCTTTAATCTCCATATATTTATGAATTTTCCCTTTTTCTATCCATTATTGACTTATAGGTTCATTCCATTATGACCAGAGAAAGTGTTTTGTATAATTTCAATCTTTTTAAATTTATTGAGACTTGTCTTGTGACCCAACATATAGTCTGTCTTGGAGAAGGATCCATGAGCACTGAAAAGAATGTATATCCTGCTGTTTTGGGATGCAGTGCTCTATAGATGTCATCTGTTAATTGTAGTTCATTTATCATATTATTCAAGCTCTCTGTTTATCTTCTGTCCAGATTTTCTGTCCAATACTGAAGGTGGTGTATTGAAATCTCCAACTATTATTGTAGAGACATCTATTTCTCCCTTCAGCTTTGCCAGTGTGCTCCTCATGTATCTTGGGGCACCGAGGTTAGGTGCATAAATATTTAGAATAGTTATTACTTCTTGTTGAATTGTCTCTTTTATCCCTATATGTGTCTTTTTTCATCCCTTATAACAGTTTTGCATTTAAAATCTATTTTGTCCGATATTAGTATTGCTACTCCAGCTCTCTTTTTTTTTCTTACTATTTGTGTGGAATATATTTTTCAAACCTTTCACTTTTAGCCTGGTTGTGTCCTTACATCTGGGGTGAGTCTCTTGTTGACAGTATATAGATGGCTCATATTTTATTATCCATTCTATCAGCCTATGTCTTTTGATTGGAGAGTTCAAGCCATGTTATAACTGTAAAGGCATTACTTATTTCATCCATTTTGACCTTTGGCTTTCTACTGTCATATCATACTATTGTCTTTTTAACCTTTATTTTACCCTTTCTAATAATCTTCATTTCTGTACTCTTTTCCAAGTCTCTCACCCTTGTTTTTTCCTTGACTCAGTGTCAGTCCCCTACCTTGTTCTTTGTCAAGATTGTTCTGGCTCTTCTTGGTCTTTTCTCTTTTCATGTAAATTTTTTAAATCAGCTTGTCACTTTCTTCAAAAATGCCTAAGTTTTTTAAAAGAGGTTTTTATTTTTTATTTTTTTAAGGCGGTACCAGGCATTGAACCCAGGACCTCATACATGTGAAGCAGGCACTGAACCACTGAGCTACACCCTCCCTTTGATTGGGATTGCATTGAATCTATAGGTCAATTTAAGGAGAATTGTCATCTTAACAATATTGAGTCTTCCAGTCCATGAATATGGTATATCTTTCCATTTATTTATTTTTGATTTACCAACCTTAGCTATGCCTTCCTTTTTTTTTTTTTTTAAACAATTTATTGAAGTATATCATTCATACCTGAAAATACATAAACTATAAGTGTTCAGTAAACATCGTGAACTTATAAAACAAACATGCATAACACCATGCAGGGCTCCCACACATCACCCCTCCCACAAACACCCCACATTGTTGTGAAACATCTGTTAACAAATCATGAAAGAGCATCATCAAAGTATTGCTACTAACTATAGTCCATATCTTCCTCCCCTATACTTTTTAAAAAAGATTTATTTATTTAATTATTTACTCTTATCCATTTTTATCCCCCCTCCCCGTTTTTGCTGTGTCTGTGTCCATTCACTGGGCAACTCTCTGTGTCCATTTCCTGCCCTCTACTCTCATCCTTCTCCTCCTGTCTTCACTGGGATTCGATCCTCAGAACCTCTTATATGGGAGAGAGGCATCCTACTGCCTGCACCACCTTAGTTCCTGGTTTTTCAGTCCATCTCGTCTGGGTTCTCCCTTGTGTCACTCTCCTGTCAGGTCATCATCCTGCTGCATGGCTCACGGGGCCTGGCAGCTCGCCCAGGGCCTGGCGGCTCACCCGCTCGCGGGGCCTGGCGGCGCACCTGCACATGGGGCCTGGTGGCCCATGCACATTCTATATTTTTCTTTTTTTCTTTTTACCAGGAGGTCCTGGGAATTGAACCCAGGTCCCTCCATAAGGGAGATGGACACCAACCACCTAAGCCACATCTGCCCCCCTGCTATATCTCGTAAGGTTGACCAAAGATACCCACAGTTACAGTCTTTTCCCATACAAGATGGTCATATAATAAATCAAGCTTAGTTTATCACCAGCATTCCAAAAACCAGACCTAGGTAGAAAAACTAGGTCTGGGGACACACGCATGGTTTCTAATATAGCGAATGTTTAGCCTACCCTGATTATCACAAAATCAGCACAGCAAGAATATTTGCATTCTCTCCATTTATTTAATTTTAATTCTTTCATTTCTTTCATCAAACCTTTGTAATTTTCATTTTATACACCATGCCTATCTTTGTTAAATTTATTTCTAAGAGTTTTTGTACTGATATAATTGGACTTATTTTTTAAATTCCACTTTCTACTGGTTTATAGCTAGAATAAAGAAATATGCTTGATTTTTATGTATCAATATTGAATTCTGTGACCTTGCCTAATTCTTTTATTTTCTAATAGCTGTTTTGTTAGATCCGTAAGATTTCTAACATCCCGTCCTATGCCTTGTGCTTAATTTTTTTTTTTTTAATTTATTTATTTTTTATTGTGGGTAAAAATCAAAATTTTCACAATACATACCAATATTTGTAAAATGATATATAAATATATATGCATATATGTGCATTTGCTTACAAAAATGTTATTTATATATATATATATATATATTTTAAGAGGTGCTTAGATTACCTAAAATATTTCACGGAACCCACTGGGATTCCCATGTTGCCCACCTCCCACACCTCCCACCATGTGCTTAATTTTTGATCCTGTCTTTTCAAGTTCAGATGCTTGGTCCTGTAATTCACTAATTCTATTCTCCATCAATTCAAGTCTGCTGTTACTTACTCTAATTTTATTTTTCAAGGTACCAGAGGCTGGGTATTGAAACCAGGACCTCATATGTGAGAAACTGGTGCTCAACCAGTGAGCCACATAGGCTTCCCTGAGTTGTTTTTTATTTTTGTTTGTTTTGCTTGTTTTTGTTTTTTCAGAAGGCACTGGGAACCAAACCCAGGAACTCCCATGTGGGAGGTGGGTGCTCAACTGCTTGAACCACATCTGTTCCCCTCTAATGTATTTTTTAAAATATATTTTATTGAAGTATTTATACATAAACATGGATAAACAATAAGTAAATGTTGTGAACTTACAAAATAAACATGCCTAATATCATACTGGAGTCCCATACATCACTCCTCCACCAATACCTTGTATTCTTGTGCAACATTTGTTACAAACTATGTAAGAGCATTGTCAAAAGATTACTACTAACTATAGTCCCTATCTTACATTTTTTCCCCCAGCCCACCCTAATTTTAAAAAATATATTTTTATTACAAAGGTTGTGAACTTAGAAAACAATCGTGCACATGTATAGAATTCCCATACAACACCCTTTCACCAACACACCACATTGTGGTGGAATATTTGTTACAAATTATGAGATAATATCATCAGACTATTACTAGCAACCATGGTCCATACCATATATTTGGCACACTTTTTCCATACTCCCATTATCAACACAGTACATCTTCAGCATTGATACAAAAATATTATAGTATTGCTGTTAGCCACAGTCCATAGGTCACACCAATTGTATTTTTCCCATGCTTCTCTACATTCCCACCACCCTGCAATAGTGGCATACATTTCACTCTAGCTCACAGAAGGACACTCTTGCATCTGTACATCAACCACAGTTCTCATCCACCTCTGGGTTCAAGTGTGTTATTCAGTCCCGAGATTATTCTCCAGCTTTCTTTCAACTGACATTTACTTCCCTTTCAGTGGCAATCCCATTTATAAACCAGTTGTTACTCACTATAATGTGTTATCATCAACTCTATTCATTTCCACACTTTTACAGTCAGGTTAATTTAAACTTCTACATACATTAAGCATCAGTAGTTCTTCTCAACCCTCCTCTTACCTCCTAATAACTTATACTGTAGGTTTTAACTCCATGTGTTTATTTTTTGTATTTAGTTCATATTAATGAGACTATGCAATATTTGTCCTTTTATGTCTGGCTTACTTTGTTTAGCATAATATCTTCAAGATTCATCTATGTTATCACATGTCCTAATTTCATTTCTTCTTACTGCAGCATAATATTCCATTGTATATATATATACCACATTTTGTTCATCCATTCATTGGTTGATGGACACTTGGGTTGTTTCCATCTTTTGGCAATTGTGAATTACGCTGCTATTGAACATCGGTGTGCAGATATCTGTTCATGTCATAGATTTTAGTTCTTCTGGATATATTCTTAGTAGAGGAATTTCTGAATCATATGGCAGTTCTACTTTAGCTTCCTGAGGAACTGCCAAACTGTCTTCCACAGAGGCTGCACCATTTTACAATCCCACCAACAGTGAAAAAATTGTTCCTGTTTCTCCACATCCTCCTCAGCACTTATTGTGGTCTGTTTTTTTAATAATGGCCATTCTATGCAGTGTTAGGTGATATCTCATTATTGTTTTGATTTGCATTTCCCTAATAGCTAGTGATATGGAACATTTTTTCATGTGCTTTTTGGCCAATTGTATTTCTTCTTTGGAGAAATAACTATTTAAATCTTTTGCCCATTTTTAAATTGGATTGTTTGCTCTTTTATTGTAGAGTTGTATGATCTCTTTATAGAGAATAGAAATCAAACTTTCATTAGATGTGTTGTTTCCAAATATTTTGTCCCATTGAGTGGGCTGCCTTTTCACCTTTTTTTTTTTTTTTTTAAGACTTAAAATTTTCCTGCCATAGAAAATGAAGTAAGCAGAAATTTTATTTCCAAGCTCTTCAGAGATTATTACAAACACAAATAAAGTATCCTTTTAAAAAGTGCCCCAAATCAAACTGAAGGCACATCATCAAAATAAAACACTGTGTCATTAAGAATTCTTTGAGGCTATAATATTTTCACATTACTTTGTTTTTAACCATTTGAATGTTCTTTAGGTCACATTTTAAACATTAAAAACATGAAATAATGTTTTTTAAAGCACATCCATAAAATAGAGGAACTTAAGACAAAGATCAAATCTGGTTCATACACAGGATGGGGCGACTTTGTACATAATATGACATTAATCTTTCCCAAAAAAGTTTGCCAGAAACAGCTCCCATGTTTAGTGATTAAAAATAAAACAATCTTCTCATTTAGAAAAATCAAGACATTATCTGTTTAGTAAACCCTTTTCCACCAGCATTTTCATAGCTGCTTATCTTCATTTAGAAACTAAATTTATAAGACAAGAACAAATTTTGTTAAGGTATAAAAATCTTAGGAATAACAAATTACAAATAATCAATTTTTTAAAAACAAAAATGGTTTCCTTCCTAAAATGTAAACATCCAGTAAATAAAACCTACATGGTATCTCAGGTATAGAAACACTGGTAATTCACTTACGAAAGAGATGTATTCTGGTGTATTTGGTGGTAGGGTTTTTGTTTTAGTGTAAAGCACTTCACCAAAAGAACCAGGCCATCATTACTTAAGCGATCTACACTTTCACCCAGTTCCCTTATTTGAGTAGAAACGCATCGATTTCTGTAGAATTTTGGCTGTAGAACCAGACCACACACAGAAAAGGTCTCAAATATCTAACAGTTGTTTGGCTTGAAACTTGGAGGCAGTCGTTCATCACTTTGTGCTTGAAGGCATTTCTCAATGAACTTCTTCCCTACAGTCTTCAAAGCAAAGCACAGGACCTGGGCTCCCGGAAGGGGTTGCTTCTGGCCGGCACACCAACCAACAGGCTGTCCTTGCAGACATTCTGCACGCAGTACTGCTGGAGCTCGGCCGCTGCCTGCGACACCTTGATCCTCTCCACGCTGGCCTCCATCTTGAGCTGCTCCACCAGGCTCTGCAGGGCGTTCACGCTGGCCCCGGAAGCCATGGCGGCAGCCCCTTTTCACCTTTTTGATGAAGTCCTTTGAGTGACAGCAGTGTTTAAGTTTGAGGAGCTCCCATTTATCCATGTTTCCTTTCATTGTTTGTGCTTTTAGTGTAAGGCTTAATAATCCACCACCTACCAGGAGGTCTTGAAGGTGTTTCCCTATATTTTCTTCTTGGAGCTTTATGGTTCTTGCTTTTATATTTAGGTCTTTGATCCATTTTGAGTTAATTTTTGTATAAGGTGTGAGATAGGAGTCTTCTTTCTTTCTTTTTGCTATGGATATCCAATTCTCCCAGCACCATTTGTTATTGTTCTGTTCTGACTGGGTTGGTTTGAGAGGCTTGTCAAAAATCACTTGGCCATAGATGTAAGGGTCTGTTTCTGAACCATCAGTTTGTTTCCATTGGTCTATGTGTCTATGTTTATGCCAATACTATGCTGTTTTTACCACTGTAGGTAGGGTAATAAGATTTAAAGTCTGAAAGTGAGAATCCTCCAACTTTCCTTTTCCTTTTTAAGATGTTTCTGGCTATTCAAGATACCTTACCCTTCCAGATAAATTTGAAAAGTGTTTTCCATTTGTTTAAAAATGCTGGTGGAATTTTTATTGGGATTGCATTGAATCTGTATATCAATTTAGGTAGAATTGACATCTTAATGATATTTAGTTTTCCAGTCTATGAGCTTGGAATGTTCTTCCAGTTATTTAGGTCTTTTTAAATTTATTTTATCAGTGCATTATAGTTTTCTGAATACAAGTGGTTTATATCCTTGGTAAAGTTTATTCCTAAATATTTTATTCTTTTGGTTGCTATTGTAAATGGAATTTTTTTCCTGACTTCCTCCTCAAATTGTGCATTACTAGTGTATAGAAACACCACTGATTTTTGCATATTGACCTTGTATCCTGACACTCTACTGAAATCGTTTTTTAGGTGTAGCAGCTTTGTTATAGATTTTTCACGACTTTCTAAATATAGGATCATATTTTGTGTGAATAGTGAAAATTTTACTTCTTCCTTTCCGATTTGGATGCCTTTTATTTCTTTTCCTTGCCTGATTGCTCTACTTAGAACCTCTAGCACCTCAACAGTGGTGACAGTCAGCATCCTTGTCTTGTCCCTTATCTTAGCGGGAAAGCTTTCAGTCTTTCACTGTTAAGTACAGTGTTAGCTGTGGGTTTTTCATATATCACTTTTATCATGTTAAGAAAATTTCCTTCAATTCCTATCTTTTGTAGTATTTTTATCAAGAAAGAATGTTGTATTTTGTCAAATGCCTTTTCTGCATCAATCGATAAGATCATGTGATTTTTCTTCTTTGAATTATTAATGTGGTTTATTAATTTTCTTGTGTTGAACCACCCTTACATGCCTGGTATAAACCCACCTGATCATGATGAATAATTCTTTTAATATGTTGTTGGATTCAATTAGTATTTTATTGAGGATTTTTGCATCCGTACTCATTAGTGAAATGTAATTTTCTTTTTTTGTAATATCTTTATCTGGTTTTTGGTGGTAAGATAATATTGGCTTTATAGAATGAGTTTGGTAGTGTTCCTTGTTCGATTTTTTGGAAGAGCTTGAGTAACATTGGTATTAATTCTTCTTTAAATGCTTGGTAGAACTCACCTGTGCAACCATCCGGTCCTGGGCTTTTCATTTTGGGGAGTTGTTTGATGACTGTTTCAATCTCTTTACTTGAGATTGGTTTCTTGAGGTCTTCTATATTTCTTCTGTGATCAGTGTAGGTTGTTTGTGCATTCCTAGGAATTTTTCCATTTTGTCTACATTGTCTAGTTTTTTGGCATAAGGTTGTTCATAGTATCCTCTTAAGATCTCTCTTATTTCTGTGGGGTCAGTAGTAATGTTCCCATTTTCATTTTTTATTTCATTTATTTGCTTCTTCTCTCTATATCTTAGTCAATCTTAGCTAAGGGTTTGTTGATTTTCTTAATATTATCTAAGAACCAACTTTTGGTTTTGTTAATTCTCTATATTGTTTTTCAGTTCTCAATTTCATTTGTTTCTGCTCGGATCTTTATCATTTCATCCTTTTTCCTTGCTTTGGGATTAGATTGCTGTTCTTTTTCTAGGTCTTCCAGCTGTATAGTAAGACCATTGATTTTAGCTCTTCTTTTTTAATGTGAGCGTTGAGGGCTATAAATTTCCCTCTTAGCACTGCCTTCACTGTATCCTGTAGGTTATAGGTTCTGATATGTTATATTCTCATTGTCATTCATCTCGAGATATTGATTTCTCCTGAAATTTCTTCTTTGACCCATTGATTATTTAAGAGTGTGTTAATCTCCATAAATATGTGAATTTTCCATTTTTCTGCCTCTTGTTGATTTCCAACTTTATTCCATTTTGATCACAGAAAGTGCTTTGTATAATTTTGATCTTGTTGCATTTATTGAGATCAGCTTTGTGACCCAACATATGGTCCGTCCTGAGCACTTGATCCATGAGCACTTGAAAAGAATGCTGTTTTGGGATGCAATGTTCTGTATATGTCTTATTAGATTTAGTCCATTTATCATATTATTCAAGCTCTCTGTTTCTTTATTGATCGTCTGCCCAGATGTTCTATCTAATGCTGAGAGTGGTGTAATGAAGTCTCCAGTTATTACTGTAGAGATGTCTATTTCTCCCTTCAGTTTTTCCAGTGTTTGCCTCATGTATCTTGGGGAGTCCTAGTTAGGTGCATATACATTTATGATTGTTATTTCTTCCTGGTGAATCATCCCTTTTATTAATATGTAATGTTCTTCCTTGTCTCTAATAACAGTTTTGCTTTTAAAGTCTTATTACATCTGATATAAGTATAGCTACCCTGGCTTTTATTGGTTACTGCATGCATGGAATATCTTTTTCCAACCATTCACTTTCAATCTTTTGGTATCCTTGGGTCTAAGGTGAATCCCTTGCAGACAGCATATAGGTGCTCCTATTTTCTTACCATTTCTTATCCATTCTGCCAGTCTGTGTCTTTTGATTGGGGAATTTAATCCATTAACATTCAATGTTATTACAGTAAAGGCAGTTGACTCTGAGTTAATCAAAAAGTAGATTGCTCTGAGTGGGCCTAACCTAATCAGATAAGCCCCTTAAAATAAGAGCTAGAGATAAGAGATAAAAAGCAGCAGAGATGCTATCTTGTTGGTCTAGAAGAATGAAACTGCCATGTTGTGGAGATGGCCACATGGCAGGGAGGGGAGGGCAGGGCAGGGCAGCTTCTGGGAGCTCAGGGCCTCAGTTCTCCAGCTGCAGGGAACTTAGTTCTATATATGACCAGTGAGCTTAGAAGAGGATCCCAAGCTTCACATGAGATTGCAGCCCTGGTTGACACCTTGATTTCAGTTTGATGAGACTGATCAGAGGCTCCAACTAACCTGTGCCTAGACTCCCAACCCATGGAAACTGTGATAAGCTGTTATACAACAGTAGGAAATGGATACAGTCAGAAATGACAAACTGGGAAAAATATATTGCAAAACAATTATTTAGTATGTAAAAAAGCTCTACAAATCAATTTAAAAGATCAGTAACTCAGTAGAAAAATGGCCAGAATATATCAACTACTCTCAGAGAAAGACACATGGTTTTTAAATGTGTAAAAATATGATCAACTTTGTTCAGAACAGCAAAAACGGAAATTAAAATGAGCTACCATATTTTACCTATCAGATTGGCAAGGATTAAAAAAGTTGGTATTACACTGTGTCAGAAAGGATTTGAGTTGTGGCATACTCTGGCATTACTGTTAGATAAACTGTTATCAATTTTGTTCAATGCTGCAAACCCAGCTCCTACTGAGAGAGCTACTCCTCACAGAGTAGTTACTCAGTTAGCGTCAATTCAATTTGGTAATATAATTTAAAATGCACACGCCCTTTGACCCGGCAATTTTATTTGTAGGAATTTAGCCTACTAACATATTCTTCACATGTACAAAAAAGAAGCATGTCCAAAGGCAGCCACCAAAGCACTGTCTGTGGTAACTAAAGATTGGAAACAACAAATATGTCCTTTAATAAGGAAATGGTTCAATAAATTATGGAATGCCCAGAGAATGAAATTCTCTGATTAACAAGGTAGATTAATCAGAATTGACATAGATCAATTGTAGAATATGCTCTCCGGCTTCTCAAGTCGTGTAGTGTAATTTCACAACATATCCACATTCACTCATTAATCCAGTATTTACAGAGCCCTAACTACACCAGGCTCCAGACCTGGTTAAAAATTATACAACTATTGATAGAACGGGTGCCCATAGGCATGGACATCCACAGAGGAAGGAGGCAGAGCTCAAGGGTTGAGGCTGAGTGAAAGACAAAGGACAGATGAGTGGGTTTGGGTGTCAGGCTGAGGAGTTGGGATTTTGGCCCATTAAAAGCTTTAAAGCAAGATGTTGACAAGACACTATGCAAAGCTTATATTTACTGTAAAAACAGCCTGTCATCTGCAGACTATCTCTGAGGTCATTAGAGGGGTTTTAAGGTATCTCATCTTGAGCACTTGCCACAGGTGTGACATATCCTGAATCACGCCATTTTATGGGGTGGATTCAAAGGGTGTACTTAAGACATTTGCCTCATCTGGAGAAAGATTTACAAGTATCCCTCTCAAGCATGTGGATGTGTTTCACTCAACAATATTCCTTCACTAGCTCTACACCCAGCATTTAGGAATTAGATCAAGGCAGTAAACTATTAAACTGACACCTGTGTTTCATCAATCTTCCTCTTAGTCTTCTGTGCTTTATTTTTCTAAATTAAAAAAAAAAAATTATTGAAGTATATTACTCATACATAAACATAAACAATAAATGTATTGTTTAAAATAGTTGTGAACTTACAAAACAAACATACATAACATCATACAGGGCTTTTATACCTCACCCTACCACTAATACCTTGCATTGTTGTGAAATATTTTTAACTGAGTAAAGAGCATCCTCAAAATATTACTACTAACCAAAGTATCTTACATTTGGTGTATTTTTCCCCCAACCCACCCTGTTATTATTATTTTTAATATCATTAATACATGAACATACATAAACATTAAGTGTATAGTAAAAGTTGTGAACTTACAAAGCAAACATGCATAACATACAGGGGTCCCATACATCAACCCTCCACCAACACCTTGCATTGTTGTGAGACATTGTTAGAAATTATGAAAGAATATCATTAAAATCTTACTACTAACTATAGTCTGTATCTTACATTTGGGGCATTTTCCCCCAAACCCACCCTATTATTATTTTTTAAAATGTATTTTTATGATAGAAGTTATAAACATATAAAACAATCATGCAAAAGTGCAGAATTCCCATAAAACAACCCTCTATCAACACACCACACCATAGTGGAAGATTTGTTACAGATTATGAGATAATATCATCAGACTATTACCAGGTCCATAGCGTACATTTGGCACACTTTTTCAATACTCCCCTGTTATCAACAGAGTATCTTCAGCATAGATGCATGAATATTACATTAATATTGTTAACCACAGTCCGTAGGTCTCTCCATTTTTATTTTTCCCATGTTTCTCCACATTCCCACCACCCTGCAATAGTAATATACATCTGCTCTAGTTCACAAAGGACATTCTTGCATTTGTACCATCAACCACAATTCTCATCTACCTCTGGGTTTACTGTGCTATTCAGTCCCTAGATTATTCTCTAGCTTTCTTTCAATTGGATTTACATCTAGACTACCTTTTCAGCCACATTCTCATTAATAAACCAGCTGTTACTATAATGTGTTACTCTCAACTCTATACATTTCCACACTTTTACAGTAAAGTTAATTAAAACTTCTACACATATGAAACATCGGTAGTCCATCTCAGTCCTCCTCATATATCCTTTAAGAATCCACCACTTAGCATGAGGTCTTGAAAATATTTTCCTACACTTTCTTTTAGAAGCTTTATGGTTCTTGCTTTTATATTTAGGTTTATGATCCATTTTGAGTTATTTTTTGTATAAGGTGTGAGATAGAGGTCCTCTTTCCTCCTTTTGACTATAGTTATCTAGTTCTCCCAAAACCATTTATTGAATGGACTGTTCTGCCTGAGCTGGGTGGGTTTGACAGACTTGTCAAAAATCACTTGACCGTAGATGTGAGCGTTTCTTTCTGAACTGTCAATTCAGTTCCACTGGTCTATGTGCCTATCTTTATGCCAGTACCATGCTCTTTTTTACCACTGTAGCTTGTTAATATGGTTTAAAGTCTGGAGAGTCCTTCAACCGCTTTTCCTTTTTAAGATGTTTCTGGCTATTCAGGACCCCTTACCCTTCCAAATAAATTTGATAAACATGTTTTCCATTTATTTAAAAAAATGCTGGTAGAATTTTTATTGGGATTGCATTGAATCTGTATATCAGTTTGGGTAGAATTGACATCTTAATGATATTTAGTCTTCCAATCCGTGAGCATATAATGTTCTTCCAATTATTTAGGTCTTTTTTAATTTCTTTTAGCAATGAGTTGTAGTTTTCTGAATACAAGTGCTTTACATTGTTGGTTAAGTTTATTCCTAAATATTTGATTCTTTTAGTTGCTATTGTAAATGGATTTTTTTTCCCTGACTTCCTCCTCAGATTGGGCATTACATGAGTCTTTTAAAGTCTGCTTCATCTGTTATAAGTATGGCTGCTCTGGCTTTTTGTTGTTGTTGTTGTTGTTAACTGCATGAGTGAAATATCTTTTTCCAGCCTTTCACTTTCAATCTATTGATATCCTTGGATCTAAGGTGAGTCTCTTGCAGACAGCATATAGGTGCCTTATATTTCTTATCCATTTTGCCAGTCTGTGTCTTTTTATTAAGGAGTTTAACCCATTAACATTGAATATTATTATTGTAAAGGCAGTTCTTATGTCATCCATTTTGACCTTTGGGTTATCTGTCATTTTATTTTCACCACTCTTTTGACACTTTTAGTTACTGTTAGTGATAACAATCATCATTTCTAGACTTGCTTCTAAGTCTCTCTCTCCTGTCTTTACTTTTCAGAAAGACAAGCTGCTTTCTTGGTTACAAACTCTCTCAGTTTCTGTTTATCTGTGAATATTCTAAACTTGCACTCACTTTTGAAAGACAATCTTGCTGGATATAAGATTCTTGCCTGGAAGTTTTTCTCTTGCAGTATCTTAAATATATCATACCACTGTCTTCTTGCCTCTGTGGTTTCTGATGAGAGACTGGCATGTAATCTAAGGGTATCCCTTATGTATTATGCCTTGCTTTTCTCTTGCTGCTCTTAGAATTCTCTCTTTGTCTTTGGCATTTGACATTCTGATTAGTATGTGTCTCAGTGTTGGTCTGTTCAGATTTATTTGGATGGGAGTACGTTGTGCTTCTTGGACATGGATATCTTATGTCCTTCCATAGGGTTGGGAAATTTTTTCTACCATTATTTCTTCAAATGTTCCTTCTGCTTCTTTTCTCTTCTCTTCTCCTTCAGGGACACCCATGACATGTATGTTTGCATGCCTCTTGCTGTCGTTTAGTTCCCTGAGACCTTGTTCAATTTTTTCCATTCTTTTCATCATCTGTTCTTTTGTATGTTCACTTTCAGAGGCCATTTCTTCAAGCCCACAATCCTTTATTCTGACTCCTCAAATCCACAATTTATGATTCCAGTGTGTTTTAAATTTCATTTATTAAAAATAAATAAATAAATAAATAATAAATTTCATTATTGCGCTTTTCATTCCCGTAAGATCTATTTTTCTATGTATGCTTTCTCTTTAGCTATCTCATTGAATTTTTAAGGAGATTTGTTTGAACATCTATGATTCATTGTCTCAACTCCTTTATGTTATCCTGGAGGCTTATCTTGTTCCTTTAACTGGGCCATATCTTCCCGTTTTATGGTGTGGATTGTAATTTCTTGTTGGTGTCTTGGCTTCTGGCTTGCTAGATGTATTTATTTTGGGTGCAGTTTCTGTCTTTAGTTTAGGGCTTTCTTGCCCTTTCTCCCTTCCTGGTTATATAGTAGGAGTCAAGGATGTAGTTGGTGTTGTAAGCTGTGGAGGCTCAAGTTGCCCATGTTGCCCAGGGACCGATGAAACTTCTCCCAATTTTTCCTTTGCCAGGCGTAGGGACAGAGCCAAAGCCATGTGTAATAATCCAAGTTGTGTAGGCCTGGACTGTAGTTGCCCAGAGAGACTAATGAAGCTTCATGCCCCTTTCTCCCTTCCCTGGGGTGGGGATGGAGCTGCAGGTGTGGGCAGCAATCTGTGCCATGTGGGTCCAAAATGACTGCAGTTGCCCTGGTTGAATTCTGACTATTCAGTCTGTGCCAGCCAAATGTACCTGCAGTTACTCGGAATGGCTGGTGCAGGGCCTGCCAGCTTCTTCCCTGCTAGGGGTGGGGCTGGAGTTTAGGCTACGACTGCAGGCCAATCTGGGTGAAAGAAGCCGGACCATACCTTCACTAATTTTCAGTTAGCCCGGCTTCCCGGCTTGCCTGGGGTGGAGTTAAAATGGCGGCTACCGGCTTCTTTCTGCCTTGGACAGGTTCAATCCTCGGCTGTTCTTAGGGTTATACTATAGACAGCCGAATTTACTAATCAGTAGCTGAAGTCGGTGGCCAGCTGTCTCTTCCTCCCCTGTTTTTGGGAAATGGAGCTTACAGTTCCAGCCACAGTATAGCTCCTGAGGTAGCTTGCACCTCCAGAGTAGGATGATTACCAGCCTCTGTCGCGTGGCCTGTATTTTCTCAGAGAGGTTGGTGTAGGTCCCCCCAGCTTCCTCCCTGCTAGCATGGGGCTGGGTCTTAGGCAAAGCTGCAATCTGATCTGGGTGGAAAGAAGCAGGTCTGTACCAGCACTGTGATTTTCAATCAGTCCCGCTTCCTCTGTGCTGGAAGTGGAGTTAAAATGGCAGCTATGGGCCTCTTTCTGACTTGGATAGGTTCAAAGTTTAGCTGTTCTTGGGATTTTACTTTACCCACCTTGTTCTGCTGAATTTACTAATCAGTAGCTGAAGTCGGTGCCACACTGTGTCTTCCTTCCTCATTTTTGGGAAATGTAGTTTCCAACTCAAGCCACGGAATAGCTCCTGAGGTAGCTTGTGCCTCCGCGGCAAGGACTCTACTTAGGAATCTTCTCTGCAGATGGGCCGTCTCCTTCCATACTTTCAAGGATGTTGCAGGATACTCTTCTGGTCTCCTGGGGCCCCCAAACAGGTGACTACTAACTGCCCTGTAGGATGAGCTGACTCTTGAAGCTCCTTACTCTGCTGCCATCTTGGCTTAACCCCCTCTGATATGTTTTTATGTCTCTTTCATTCTCATAAGCTCTGTTACTTTTCTTTGCCGGCTCTCAAATTGTTTTTATGCTCAGCCAGTTTCTTAATATCCTTTATCTCTTTAGTCATATTTTTCTTCAATTGATTTGGGAAGTTTTTGTGATTATCATTGATTAGTTGTCTTAAATCCTCCGTCTCTTCAGGACTTTTGGTTTGTTCCTTTGGCTGGGTCATCTCTTGTTTCTTGGTATGGCTTATAATTTTTTACTGATGTCTAGGTATCTGAATATGTTGGTGAATTTACTTTGACAGTCAATTTCTCTCTCTTGCCTAATGTTTATTTATTTTTTTCCTACGGCTCTTCTTTGATTTTTGGTTTAACTAACTCTAAATCTTTAAAATTGCCCATTTAAGTTATCAAGATAGGGCCAGGGACTCACTAACTGGGCACAGAACCAATCCAAGGGGTCTCAGGCAAGAAACTCCAGAAAGGGGTTTTTCTCCTTGCAGTTTCCCGGCCAGCCAGTGGATGGCTCTCAGTGGTCAATCTTTCCATTGAGGTGTCTCTTTCAACCCCCACTTGCCCGTGATTCTGGTCTGGCCAGAGCCAAGATTCAGATTGGGCTCTGCAGGCTAAACTCACTGAAGAGAAACTACTCTCTGTCATCCACTGCATTCTCCCTCTTTCCAGGGAGGAAGACGTCTGTTCCCCTCTCAGTTGGCCACAGTGAGCCTTGGGTTTTATCCAGCCTGTTTGACTTGAGGGTGAGGGGTGGGTGCCATTCCTGGTGACGGGGACTAGTAACTCCCGGTTTTCTTTTCACCTTCTTTGTCTCTCTGTCCTTCACCCTCCTGGAGGATGTGCAGCACTGTCCTGGTCTGCAGATCTCCAAAGCAGTTCCTCAGACAGTTTTTTGCCCTTCCTCCATTGTTTTGTTAAGAGAGTTAATAAGCCCTGCCTACCTACTCCAATGCCATCTTCCTGGAAGTCCCCTTGATTCTGATATATAGTGTTTTTATTACCATTTTTTAAAATAATTCTCTCATATCAATTTGTGCTTTCTTTTTCACCTAAGAATTTATCAGAAGATTTTTTAAATTCCAGGTGGAAAGGCCATTTTGGTTTTTGGTTTTTGTTAATAATTTCTAGTTTCATTGCATTGTGATCACAGAGTGTGTTTTATTATTTCTACTTTATAGAACTTACTTATATGTTCTTTGTGACCTAATATATCAAGTCCAGGACTAAGGTGAGGCAAGTGGGTTACCCAAGGTGCAGAACTGAAGGAGACGCTCACTGTCATGTGCCAACTCTGCATTTGCATCTGCTTGCCAGGAAGTGTCTCTTAAATTTTGTACCCTGGACACCACTCAGCCTTAGTTCTTGATATGTTATCAATTTTTAAGATTTTTTTTTTTTTCCAATTTTTGTGAATGTTAAATAACCACTCAAGAAGAAAGTGCTCAATTTAAGAGTTATAAAGTTTGATGTATATATCTATAAGTTCTACCTCATTAACTATGATGCTTTGGTCTTCTCTATACTTACTTATTTTTGTCCACCTAACCTGTCTTGTAGAAAAAGTGATATATTAAAGTCTCCCATTAGTGTGTTTCTATCTATGACTCCTTGCCTTTCCTGTAGTTTTGCTTCATAAAGGTGATTGCTGTGTTATTTGGTAGTTAGATATTAATAACAGTTTATATATAGTGAAAGAATGGCTTTTAGCATTAAAAATGCTTTTCTTTGTCACATTTAATTCACTTTTTTGCTTGAATTCTACATTTTCTGGTATCACTGCTCTTTCTTATAGTTTCCATTTGCCAGATATATTTTGTTCATCCCTTTATTTTTAGTTTTTAAGAACCTCTTTGTTTTTTAAATGTGTCTTGTATACAGCACATAGTTGGGTCTATCTTTGTGAGGCAAATTGAAGATTTTTTTAAAAAGTCTTATTAGGTGAGGTAAGCCCACTCACAAAGTAGCCCTTGCTATCCTGCAGAGGATTGCAGGCAGGAGCATGAGAGATCACTTGCTGGGATTTGGTTTTTTCTTTTCCTCTTTTTACTTATATTTGTTTTGAAGTTTGGGCATTTCTCTCTTCCATTTATGCTGAGGACATGGTTTTGTGTGGCCTTATTTCTTCTTGCTTTTCTGTATTGTTTTTGCAGAGTGTATGGGTAGACATAAAACTAGATGTCTGCTCTTGTTTTCAGCTACCTGGAAGTCCCCTATATCTGCTTTTTTAATTCTAAAATCATAGTGACTTTCTCTAATGATATAGATTGAGGTTGAATGGCTTTTAAAAATCTTATTCTTCAAGCTGTATTTTGTATTTTGGGACAAGTTTCTTAATCTCCATTATTCAGAAAATGAATTCGGCTAGGAGTATATATATTATTTATGAATGTCAGGTTTTATGAACTATTAATTTATATTACTAGTGGCTACTCTACTCTTCTAGAATTAAAATTTTGTAATGGGAGATTGCACCAAGCCGGTAGCAGCTGCAGTTGCCGTACTCTGTCTACATCTTGACGGTGTTTCCCTTGGCCAAAAACGCGCTGAGTCATATCAGAGTTCAAAGCATTCAGCAAGCAATGGCAAGGAACAGTCTCCAGAAGTATACACCTGATTTCCATGATAAATATGGTAATGCTGTATTAGCTAGTGGAGCCACTTTCTGTGTTGCTGTATGGACATATGTAGCAACACAAACTGAAATAGAATGGAACCTGTCCCCTGTTGGCATAGTCACCCCAAAGGAATGGAGAGATCAGTAATCATCCCAACTGGTGTGATATTGAATTGTTTCAAAACCAACTCATAATTGATAACAAGTAAAAGCATTGTGTATCCATTAAAATATGGCACTATTGAAGAAATAAAATACATTCGACACCTTAAAAAAAAAAATTTGTAATGGATTTTGAGAGCCAATCTTATCCAATTCTTTGCTTTTAGGTGGGAACATTTTTGAACTGTTCAGGACAGGTAGTTTTTTGTTTGGTTGGGGTTTTTTTGTTTGTTTATTTTGTTTTGATTTTTTAATTTGACAGGTAGTTTTTTGTTTGTTTCAAGATTTACTTTTTTACTTATTTTTTATTTATCCCCCCTTCCACCCCACGCCCCCCCACACACCCCCACCCCCCACCCCCCAGCCCCGATGGTTCTCTTGTCTGTCTGCTCGTTGTTTGCTCGCCTTCTCCAGGAGGCACCAGGAACTGAATCCGGCACCTCCCACATGGGAGGTGAGTGCCCAATAACCTGAGCCACATCTGCTCCCCATGGGCTGTGATGTCTGTTGGCTTGTGGCATCTGCTCATTTAGGCGTCTAGCTCGTTGCAGTGGGTGCGGCTTCTAGCTCATTGTGGCTGGTGCAGCGTCTGCTCATCTTCTTTAGGAGGCCCCTGGACCCAAACCCAGGACCTCCCATGAGGTAGTTGGCTGCCGAGCTGGTTGAGCCACATCCGCTTCCGGACAGGTAGTTTTTTATCTGTCCTTGAAAATCTCCAGAAAGGAGAAGGAAACCCTCTCCAGGAATCTCACTCCAATCACTCCAATATTTTATCCTACTATGGTCCCACAGTTTGGCCAGTTGGAAGCTTTTCTGTTATAATTCAAGTTCATTTATGCTGGGTTGGACTTCTTTCTCCATAGTGATAAAATGTGTAGCATTCTGTCATTACTTGAAGACAATAACAATCTTAACCCTTAGATTTTTGTTTGTTTTGCTATATAAAACAACTTTAATTCCTTTAATATAATTCTTGTTGTATTCCATTAGCCACTTTGATAATTTTTCTTTGGTTCCTCTTCTATGTCTGCAGATCATTTATAATGTGTAATTGACCCCAACTTATTTTTAGTAAGAACACAATAACCAATATAAAATATTGCAAAAGGAGCAAGTCCCAATGTTTTATTTTTTTAATGGTCTATAGTTGTGATGCTGTAAGTCCAGCTACATCAATTTTGATCATTCAGTAAAATAATCATAATTGCAGCTTGTCTTTCTTAGAATTTGTGATTGGCAAGGAAATGACTACCTGTAGAGAAATAAAGACTTGCTAAGGAAATGAAAAGTATAAATCTTAAAGCAGATATCCATTTATTTACAAATAACAATATCTCTGATAAGTGGGGTTAATCACTGCTTTGGCAGATGCTTTAAATTAGTAATTATGGGGAAGCGGCTGTGGCTCAATCAGTAGGGCTCCCGTTTACCATATGGGAGGCCCTGGGCCCGGTTCCCGGGGCCTCTGGTGAAGGCAAGCCCGCCCGCACGGCGTGGTTAGCTGACCCAGCGAGCACAAGCAGCAAGGGGGGGATAAATGAATAAATAAAATCTTTAAAAATAAATAAATAAGTAAATAAATTAGTAATTATGTATCAGTCTTTTGTATTCATTAAAGTGATTTCTTCACCACTAGCCTGTCCTCGTGCTAAGAGTAGTAAAATTATTTTTCCAAAAGTATTTTGCATTTCAAAGAGCCTGCCCTACTCACATTTAGACTTAATACTTTGTAAAAGTATTTGTAAGTTAAACACGTAAAAATTATAGGAGCTTGAATATAGTAAGCTATGTAGTCAGTATTTTTTTAGTTATGATAGTAACTCAACTGAAACTAGCTCAAGCAAAACTAAATTGTGGAATGGACAGCATTTGTTCTAGTTTCATTGGTGCCTGGATCTAGGAACTCAAATGTGGTCAGATGAGAGTGCTTCCCCCTGCCTTTTGTCTCCCTCCTCCTTTCTTCTTCTTTTCTTTCTTCTGAGTCTGCTTCTCTCCAACTGCTTTCTGTCTGAGGCCAAGTCCATATGTGGAGACCAAAGAGGACAGAGTTCTTACTTGCCATCTCAAGTTAGAAAAATTTCCAGAGTTTTGGCCTATCTAGCTCATGCTCATTTCAGGATCTATCGCTGTGACTAGGGAATGAGACACTCTGATTCAGCCCTAGTTGTATACCTGCTTCTTTAGGCGGGGGTGAGGATGAGGGATGTACATTTTATTATTAGAAGTAGGAGGAGAAACAGGTGCTGAGGAGATAGCAGCAGTAAATATCTAAGGGAAAGGGAAATTGGTCATTAAAATATCCTGTAGCAAATACACCTTAATTTATCTTTTGCATAGCTTAAAGCTAGGTAGTTCTCTTGGTTAATAACACCAAAGCCAGAGCTGTATTTTCTACTTGGAAAGCTTCCTAATTTTTTCTTAAACTTTTTATAAACATTTTGATTTCATCAATTTGAATTTTTTTGCTGCCTATATTTGCTTTTTTGTTTTTTAAACTTTCTGTCATTTAATATATCTTCCCTTCTATTTACATCCCATCTTGAGAAGAATTATCTATTGTGTATCATCTCAGTAGGGAGCAGGAAACTCATACTTCGCCAACTGGGCAAATTCTCTTCCAAAATTTGAACTGTGAAGTAAGTGATAGAAGGATATGTGGCAACCTTTGGAAAATCAGATAGTCCTTGCCTGTGATTCCTGTCAGTTATTCTAGCCTGGGTTCTGGCTCTCTAGTTCTCTAATGATTCAGTGAGAAGCTCTTTTGTCCTTCCAGGATGGTCCCTTTTTGCTAATAATGGTCAAAGTTAATTTTCAGTGCACACTAAGCAAGAACCTTGCTTTCAACAAGTTAGCATAAGGAGGCTACTGTCATTCTCAGGAGTTCTTGTTCTAGGAGTTCTTGACAATAGAGAAATCACAAATACAACTTCTCTTACTTTCTCTACCTATTGCTTTCCTTTGATAAAGGAGACAGACATCAAATGAAACCTGTGCTGCCCAATGTGGTGTTACTAGCCACATATGGCCAATTTAAATAAGATGTTAAAGAAACTAAAAATTCATTTCCTTGATCACACTACCACATTTCAAATGCTCAGCAGCCACATGTAGCTAAGCTGTCATGCTGGATGGGGCAGATTGTAGAACATTTCCATCATTGAAAGAAAGTTCTATCAGTGCTGTTGGCTGGAAGCTCCTTAAGAGCTCCTTGAGAGTAGTGATTCTGTCTTTGTTAATCTCTAGTATATCTGTAACAGAACTGGGCTCAGTAAATATTTGTTGAGTGTTGAAATGACACGTGCTAGCTGTCTATCACAGAAAACCTAGGCCATAATCATCACAGTTTGCTACCCATACTTTTAAGGGAACTGGGACCAGCCCAGTCTTCCAGTTCTTCCAGTTTCCATTTAAACTCTTCTGCAGCTGCATTCTTTCTTGTATAGTGACCCTCTGGTCTACCTAATGTTTCTACTTCCATTATTTCCATAATTACTTTTAAAGTATAAACTACTTGTGATAGTTTTTCATTGCCCAACTTACTCATTCTTCACCTGATTTCCCTCCACTATCCACCCCTTAAAGCTCTCATTTTAACAGCTTACACTGTAGCCTCTGGAATCCCTATTCCATTTCCAATAAATTTTTTGGAATCTCAACTTTTTTTTTTTAAACATCCTCTCACTGAAACCTGACTTTCTCCTGATAGTATATGCCCTTGCAGCCCTTTTAAATAGAAATTATTCATCCCTTCTCCTTCTTGTAACTAGGGATTAAAAAGGAGAAATTAGCATTTGTGAACCCCACTCTTGCTTCCAGACATTGACTAACTTTGGGTTAAAATGATTTTTCCTCTGATAATCATTGTATCCTTCATATTCTTATGTTTTTTTTCTAGTCAATTCCTGACCTACAGGATATTCTCCAGCAGTCACCAAGGACTTTGACATCTGGCTCAACTTTTCTCTATCCCTTGCTATCATTCTTAGTGACTGTGACGTCTATATTGTTGATCCATTGAACACCTTAATAGTTCCGTGTATCTTCACTCTGGCAATTCTTTACCTAGATTCCATTTCAGCAGCCCATATGCCTAACCTTATCTTGGAGCTTGTCATCCCCTAGAACCAATAACTTTAAAGAGATAAACATCTTTTCTTTCTCTCATCTACTCCCCTTCACCGAATCTATTGAAACTGGTAGCTTTGGACTTCTCTTTTTCTTCCAGTCTATTAACCTGGCTCTTGTGCCTCCTATTCAGCTTAGAAACTATTTGTCTACTGTTCAGCTCTGCTCTCACTTGTCTGAGTGAAGACTACTGGATATAAATTCTTTCAACTTCTCACTTAGAATTTCTGTATCTTCAACCATTCTCTCCTTCCTTTCTGTCTTAGTGAAAATATGCTTTCTCTCTTCACTTCATTTGATTCGAACTCCCTTTGTTCCTCTGTGGTCTTGCTTTACCAATTATCCTCTTCTTTACCTTTTTCTTTAATTTCTCTACCTCAGATATTATTTTGCCTTCAAGGTTCAGCTCAGATTTTGTCTCTGCAATGTTGTCTTTCCTGATCCCCTAATGAAAATTAATTACATGTTCTTCTGTACTTTGTACTTTTATTACAAGACTTATTTTCTTTTTTAATAATTTTTTTACTTTATTTTGTACATTTAATAATTGAAAATATAAACAATAATTTATTTTTAATTTTAGTAAAATACATATAACAAAGTCATTTTAACCATTTTAAGTGAGCAATTCTTTGACATAAAGTATATTGATAATAACTGTGTAACTTTGACACACTATTTCCAGACTATTTTCATCAAACATTAAATCCAAACTCATACTCATTCCCCCTCCCGTTAACCCTTGTAATGACTATTCTGCTTGCTGTCTCTATAAATTTTCTTATTAGAGAAATCATAATATTTGACCTTTTTTGTCTTGCTTATTTCACTCAACATGATGTTCAAGCTTCATCCATGGTGTAGCATGTACTGGCATTTCACTGCTTTTTATGGCTGAATAGTAATAGTCCATGGTATGGATATACAAATTTTTTTTAATCCATTCATATCTTGATGGATACTTGGGTTGCTTCCACCTTTTGACTATTGTGAATAATGGTGCAATGATTATTGGTATACAAATACCTGCCCAAGTCCCTGCTTTCAGTTCTTTTGGGTACATAATTTAGTAGAATTTCTGGGTCATATAATAATTCTATGTTTAATTTTCTGAGGTACCTGTGGTGGTTTGAAGTTGTATATATCCCAGAAAAACATGTTCTTGAATCTAATCCATTCCTCTGCATGTGAATCCATTGTAGGTAGGGCCTTTTGATGAGGATACTTCAGTTAAGATGTGGCCCACCTCATTCAGAATGGATCTTAATCCTATTTCTGGAGCCATTTATAAGTGGAATGAAATTGTGACAGAGAGAAAAACATAGGAAGAAAGCAGCTACATTTGTGGAACTCAAAAGAGAAGGGAGAGACCAAGAGATACCTCCATGTGCTTTGCCATACAACAGAGGAGCCAAGAATAGCCGGCAGCCAGACCCAGAATGCCATAGTCTTCAGGAAAAAACCATCACCTTGATATTGCCTTGATTTGGACTTTTTCTCACCTCAAACCATGAGTGAATAAATTCCTATTTTTAAAAAACTGAACCATTTCGTGATATTTGCTTGAGCAGCCTAGGAAATTAAAACACTGATAAACTGTTTTCCATAGTGGATGCTCTATTTTACATTGCCTCCAGCAGTGTAAGAGGGTTCCTGTTTCTCTGCATTTTCACCAACACTTACTTTCAGTGTTTTTTTTTTTTTAATAGCCATCCTAGTGGGTGTGAAGTGGTATTTATCATATTTTAATTTGCATTTCTCTAAGGTTAATGATGTTAAACATCTTATATACTATTGGCCATCTGAATATCTTCTTTGGAAAAATGTCTATTCAAACTGTTGGCCCATTTTCTAATCAGGCTGTTTATTTTTTTATTATTGAGTTATATGAGTTATTTATATATTCTGGATATTAAACCCTTATCAGACATGGTTTATAAATGTTTTGTCCATTCTGTAGGTTGTCTTTTTACTTTCTTGATAATGTCC